>VRYO01000710.1:1729387-1757310 GCA_009812075.1 Sialia sialis
ACAGCATCCCCCAGCCACGCACAGGGTGTGTGGCAGGGCAGAAGGAGGCTGAGCCCTTACAAAAGGAGGCTCCTTCTCTGACAAAACCTCTGCACCCCTCACTCAGTTTTCTTCTGTACCTGAGGCTGAAAGAAACGTAGTTGGCTTGAAATGTTCCAATTACATCATGTAAAAGGGCAGCTTTAACTCCTGCGCAGGGAGCTTTGCAATCATCACCATACTGCTAAAAGAAGGCAGCAGAGCAGAAATTTCCTCTGCATACCTGAGAAAGAAACAGGGCTTTTTTTTACTTTCCCTGACCAGCAGCCTGTTGGTACAGACAGCAAAGTGTTAACACTGACAGCTTTGGCTGTCCTCGGTAATTTATTGCTTTAAAAGGAGATAGGATATGCATTTTTATAAATACAGGCACAGAATTGCCAGATGTGTGGAAAAAGAAGTAAAAGCAATGCTTCAAAAACATCATCCCAAAATAATACTCACTCAGAGTCACTGTGTCAGAGCAAAAGAAATGCCATTGCACCAGAGCAAACAAGGCAGATCACAGAAATTCTACTCACCATGTTTAATCACTGAGCAGCAATCCTCTGCCTCCCAGCCCTGCTCCTGAAGCTGGTCTTTATCCAGAGGCTCCTGCGATGCTTTTCAGATTCTGAGGGGCTGGACCACTGCTGCTCTCCAGTGTTACTCTCCACCCCCTGTCTTTTCCTCCTCCTTCTTCCTTCATCCCCACCCCCTCCTTTCTCCAGCTTGTGGCTTTTTCGTACCTCACATAGATTCTAAGCTTCCACATGGAGCTTGATACGGGAACGATGCTTATTTCAGCCATCTGCTTGGTGCCATGGAAATGCCTCCTTTGCTTTAGGAATAAAAGCAAGGAGGTAAGCTTAGGAGTTTCTGAGCCAGCATTTTGGTTCCTCTCTATATGACTGCTTATGCAGTAGGGAGGAATACATCCGAATTAATTTCATTTCACACGTGTTGCTTTGTTCCAGACTACGATTCAGGAAAAGCAATCTGAATGTGTTTTGGTTAGTGTGATGCTTCACTGGCAGAGTATGCAAGCTGTTGGACTGTGTCACCCTTTGTAGAGCTTGAGGAAAAGCTGCAGTTAGAAGGGATTTTGTGTGGAAGCAACCTGGTGTGAGAGGAAAGTGGCTATTTCAGCTGCCCAAGGCTGGAGTGCCCAAGTTAGCCTCATACTGCCTTCAACAAACATCATTTACCAAATTCTTTCAGTTCTTACTTCTGCTTCAGTGTGCAGCAAAAGCAACATCTGATGTTAACAACATCATTCTTTGTTATATAGATGAGTTTATTACCATCACAAACACCAGGGCTCTAATTTCACAGAAGTTAAAGCTGGCATCCTTCCCCCAGCCCTCTCCCTTTGAAGGGCTCCCAGTCTCATCATATCTTGATTGCCCTATTGATTCCTATCTAAATCCTTTCCATCAGGCCTCCTCCTTGCTGAAACACCCCTGCTGGGGACATGATAGGAGCCTTGTAAAAGCCAGAGTGCATGCCATGAAGCAGTGGCTTAATCCACTTTGGTGGCTCTCCGGTGAATTTAGAGCTGCACTCAGGATAAGCAGCAGATGTTGTACCTGGTGTATCTGCAGGGAAGCTGCCCTCCTGATGTAGGGGCTGCTTCACAGCTGCTCCAAGGCAGCAAACAGGCAGCTCTTGGATGGCTGAGACAGACAAGGCCAATCCAGGGAGGCATTTAGAAAATCTCCAGCTCTGCATGAACTGAAAATGAGCATCCCCTCACAACTGGAGCAGGTGCCTCAGTCAGAGAGCTAATCTCTTCTGTCCCCACATCACAGCAGAAAGGGAACAAAAGCCTTAACCCGCTACCTGTTCTCATCTTCCTTTTCATTGTGTGCTTTTGCTGAATCTTGGAGACAGGGGAGCAAAGGAGCTTGAACTTTTGTGCTGTCTAAGCTTCTAAAGCTGGAAAATCAGCCTGTTAAGTTAAAAGCCTGCAGAACAGAGTGCTCCTGCTCTGAGTGTCAGGCAGTAAGCCACTCAGGTGTCCTTGATGGTAGAGACTGGAAAATTACACCTTGAGGAAAAACCCTGGGTTAAATCCAACCTGCAACATGTAGAAAGCCTTTGTATGACTTCACCAAGAGACTGGTGGGAGGAAAGAACAGGCTGTGGGTGAATCCTAGTAGTTCTGGCAAGTAGATTAAGAACAATTGTGAGAAGAAATACATTAATTAGAAACAGATTTGATGGGTTTTATTCTGCATGAGATATTCATTTTAGTATAGGAGAAAGCCTCTTTTCATGAGGGGTATATGAAGCCATCAAATTTTCAAGTAGTACCCCATTGCTCTGCAGTGATGTTGCTTCTGAAAGCCTCCCCTTTGTTTTGGAAAAGAGGATGCCAATAAAATGCCAAAGTCCTTCTTTGCTCCAGGTATCACCAAGGCTTGTAAGAAGTGCTGGCAGACATGAGAAACAATCAGAGGTCACAGGTGTTGTCACCTGTGCCCAGCTGGCCAAGAAGGCCAATGGCATCCTGGCTTTTGTCAGCAATAGGGTGGCAGCAGGACCAGGGCAGTGAACACCCCCTGTGCTGGGCACAAGTACCTCAAGTACTGATTTTGGGCTCCTCACTTCAAGAGAAATGGTGAGAGGCTGGACTGTGTCCGGAGAGGGGAATGGAGCTGGGGAACAAATCTAAAGGGGAGCAGCTGAGGGAGCTGGGGGTGTTTAAGCTGGAGAAAAGAAGGCTCAGGGGGATCTTCTCACTCTCTACAACTCTCTGCAGCCAGGTAGGGGTTGGGCCCTGCTCCCAGGTGAAAAGGGATGGGACAGGACAGGGGGAAATGGTCTCAAGTTGTGCCAGGGAAGTGTTCAGATCAGATATTAGGAAAAATTTCTTCAACAAAAGTGCTGTCAAGCATTGGAGAAGGCTGCCCAGAGTAGTGGTGGAGTCCCCACCCTTGGAAGTCTTCAAAAAGTATGCAGATGCATGCAGTTTAGCCATGAGCATCGTGGGGGTGCTGGGTTGTCACTTGGTCTGTATGGTGTTACAGGTCTTTTCCAGCCTTAATAATTCTGTGATTCTGGCGCTGATTCCAGGCTAGTGTTGGTATTGTCCGAGCAAAACTAGGAGCTTAGATTTTTTTATTTGAAAGTTATTCATACATACAATTACTGAACTGAGTTTCTGAACTCTGAAGGGTAGGCATTGAAGATAAAGGCATCAGAAAAAAATATACCCAAATATGCCATGTGAAGAAGGCTGTAGGCAACAGAGAGCACTTAAAATTACATTTAAAGCCTACTTCGTGTTCAAAATGAGCTCAATAACACAAAGATTTGGAGAAAACAATCTAGCCAGGGAGGAGCTTTAGCCTCCAACATCATTTCAGGTAGTTCACATACATGCAGTCTTTAGAACAGTCTGTTGCCTCTCCTCAGGAGCTGGGAAAGCTCTCATGTAGTGTCCCCATTTCCAACAAGTGGCAGCTGTTGTCCCTTTGCTGGTGAAGTTAGAGAGGGTCATTCTAGACCTGGATGAGATACCCAAAACTGTTCTTAGAGATTCATGTAAAGCATCTTCTGGGCTGAGAGAACTTCAGGTTTTAGAATGCTTACTTTGGACAGAAATTTCCAGCTTTAGAGCCTTTTATTTCCCTTCCTCATGGGAAGTAGCTTAAATCCACTAGCCATCCAGGGCCACAGCTGGCCATGGCCATGACCTGCATGGACCTACATCACAGTGTCACTGCATGCACTAGTAAATGCACAGGATGTTGAATAGTAGCTGATCCCTTATGCATTAGAGTTTTTTTCCTTCCTAAATAGTCCTCAACTTGCAGTTCCCTCAACTATCCTTTTCTGCTAGCACTTCATTTCAGGCTATTTCACCACAGCTGTTGATAAGCTTGGCTCAGAATGTTGGCCACTGGAGAAGCTAATCAGGGTCTCTGATTAATTCTGATTAATTCAGTCTGTCCAGAATTGTTCAGGGCATCGGTGGGCATAAAAGGGAAGGGAAATCAAAGACCTGTAAATGAGGGGCACATGGCACAGCTGCCATCTGTTTAGCAGATGCACACAGCCCTTGGCTGGTGAGTAGGAAAAGGGCCCTTGAAGGAAGAGGGACTAAGGAATGCGCAGTCCCTGGTGAGGGAAGAGTAGGGTGGCAGGGATCCTTGGGGAAAGGAGGAAAATCCTCATGGGGGCAGCATGGAAACACAGGGAGGGAGTTTTTAGATGAAGCAAGCCCAGCCTCCCAAATCATGGAAGCCTGAGTCTCTTCATGGTGGGTATGAAACGTTTGCATCCAGTGATTAAAGACAGCTATTAGCATAAGCAACCCACAAAAAGCAATCTATACAATTTTTAAGGTTTTTTTTATTTTCTGCCATGGAAGAATGTAGCAGAATCTTTAACCCTGAGGCTCAGAACTAAAGTGTTTGCTGACCTAGCTCTATTTGTTTCCAAGGAATTGCTTACAGAATGAATTTGATCCAGGCTATTTCCTGCCAGTGAAGTAATGAAGAGTCTAACATCCCCAATCCAGTTTCTGCTAACATCAAGTTAAACTTAATTATTCATGGATTCTTATCAGTTTTTCTTGGGTTTGCACAGTGAAGAGAATTGGTAATGGGATATGGAGCTTTTTCTGCCCAGATTGCTAGCAAGAGGCTGCCCCAGGTTGAAGGGAGCAATCCTTGCTACTTATCTGACAGCTTCACAGGGCTTTCATTAAGTTAATTGCCACTCTCTTCTCTGTTGCTTGGTGAGCTAGTGTATGCTGCAAATTTTAGAATCATGAATTGCTGTTAATAACATCAGTACTTAGCAAAGGAAATGAAAAGATTGTATCCACAGATTCTGCAAGGGTGCTCAGCCTCAACATCTCCTGCTTGTCTTCCCGGTGAGGCAGTGACATTGCCACATTTGCAGCCCAGGGGATGGTGAGGTGCAGCAAAATATGGTGTTAAAAAGCTTGGCTGTGCTGCCTCCCAGCACTGATAATGATACCAACAGGGGCAGGAAGGAGTGCTCAGTGCCTCCAGAATGGGACTGATCAGTCTCATTATTGCTATCCTGGGGACTGTGGGTGACTGATAGTAAACTGCTTGTTGCCCCAAATAATTTAAAGGGCTTTTGAGGAAAAAAAGAAATTATTGAAGACATTTCTCCAGCTGCTTCTGTTGGGAGTTGTGACTGCCCTTAAACTTTCTACTTTGAACAAAAATCTCTCGGGTAATAAATATTTGTCTATAAAATCAATGTGGAAAAATTATCTGCATTATATGCTGTGAAGAACTATGTCAAAATAATTTTTTCACCAAATCATGAAAAACTCCAACACTCTAGAGACCAAAGACAACACCTAGGAGGGACAAGAAACCTCAGAGACCTGACTAGAGAAAGGTTAAAATACAAGGCATGTCTCCAGAAGCTTTTGCCTTCCAAATATGCCTGTGTATCATAGACATCTGTCCAGATGAGGCAAGAATACCTCCAGTTTATTGAACTGCATTAACAGGCACTGCTGTCTGGAAGGCAAAATAAGTATTCAGCTTAAAGCATGAGGATGGCAAAATGTGCTATTTCATAAACATCCCAGTGCAACCTAAAAGCAGCATTTTCTCAGCTCTGCTGAGGAAGATGCTCTAGTGATGCCTTGAGGGAAGGTTATAGGAAATATTTTATTATTGTTTTGTGTGGCTTGGTTTCCCTGCTTAATTTTATATTGCTCTCTGCCTGAGTACATTGAATGCTGTGAAGACTTTGTTAAAGACTCAGCCAGGAAGCTGAAAAGAGAGATATAGGTGTAAGTAGCCATAGATACACAGCTTCAAATAATATATCCAGTCCATCAGTGAGGCAGCAACTCTTTTAGCGGCTCTCATGGGACAGCCTTTCAAACAATAAAGTTGGGATCAAAGGAGGCCTAAAAACAAAGCAGTTTAAATGAGAGAAAAGTAAGTAATCAGATAAAATTAGTGAGGGTGAATGCAATAGCACTGCAGGCTCAGGTCTAAATGCAAGGACAGTGGCACACCAAGCTGCCAGCAGGACAGGCTGCTGCTCCTGCTTGTATTCTATTATTTCATATCCCAGTGCAATAAATAATCACATGGTGCTTAGAGGCTGACTTGCTCACACTACATAAGATAATACCTGTCACAGGGTCTTGTAAAGGAGTCCTCATGGCTGGTATGGAACTAAATCACAAGTCCTGTTCTGAGGAAAGTAATGTCTTGGCTGAGTGCAGTTGGCTGGTCCTTGAGGAGAAGGAGCACTACAGCCAGTTTGTAAACTGTGAGAAGTAGCCCTATGCTGTGTGTAAAATCCCACTCTCTGCCAAGTAGTATTTACATGCAGGCAAAAAAAAAAGAACATTTGAAAGATGGATGAGAGATTAAGCCTTTGAAATTGCCAGCAGTGCAGTTGGTAACAATGGGGTTAGCAATGCTGCTGCTTGATTTACTCAGTGGAACATACATTTTAGAAATAAATCTGCATGTTTGATTTATGTTGTTAGTGGCAATGTCATGGCCACATTTCATTTTAAAGTCGCAAGTTGCAAATCCCAGAAGAGATCAAAACACAGTTTTAAATGCAGTTTGTTAGATAATTTTGGCAGTGTTGGTTGCTCTTGTTCTGCCTCACACATCCTGGGTTACCAGTAGAGGCCAGCTCCAGAAGCTTCCTGCCTGCTGCTTCCTGAGCTGCCATCACAGCTGGGAGGTGAAACCTCTGACCGTGTTCCTCAAAGTCATCAAACATTTTTGTGTGATAGAGCTTGTTTGTGATAGAGTATGGCATTATGAGCAAGGTCTTATGCTAGTGAAATAGGACTATTAATATATTTTGCAGTAACAGTAAACAAAGGAGTGAAACTGAAAGGACTCAGCATCTGACAAAATGCTCCATTAATGGATCATGAGTATTGACAATGCCAAGCTCATAATTCAGTTTGCAGTTATACTAATTACCAACAGGTTTTAAAACATGGTATTTTATGTGTATTGCAGTTAGCAGGCTAGTTAGAGAGGGATGATTTGCTGTACTTTGATTTTATCCTTTCATGGTTTTGGCTACTGCCATCCCTCTGCAACAAAACAATCTCTCAAAGAGGTTTGATTTTTCACAGAGGGGTTATTAATGTTTCTAAGCCATCTGATAGGCCTAGGCAGGACTCAAGCATATTCATCTGTTACATAGTTCTCTAATGAATGTTCAGAAGCCATTTTTGAGGCAGTAGCCGAGTGCCAGTGCAGGGCTGGGAGATGGGAACTGTTGTTGGGAGGACAGGCAGCCAGGAGCTGAGCCACACAAGTGGGGCTGTGTTAGTGTGGGGTGGATGCTCTATTCTGTGTTGCTGTGTCTTGAGGAGAGAGGTAAGCCTGTGAAACAGGACACTTTGATCTGGGGAAATAGATTCATAAATTATCCTTGAGCTTTAATACAGAGGTTGTAGAATCATAGAGTGGTTTGAGTTGGAAAGAACATTAAAGATCATCTCATTCCAACCTGCCTGCCATGGTCTGGATATCTTTCACTAGACCAGATTGCTCAAAACCCCATCCAACCTGATTTTGGCAAGGGCAATTTCTTGCCCTAAAATGCACTTCCAGAACCTGCACCATTGAAAAAGAGTCATTTATTCTTAATACCTCTGTTTCTATATAACTGGTTTGAAACACCTTACAAGGAGTCTAACTTTTCTTGAAAGTCAGACATTTTGAGGTGCTTCAAACCACTTGTGTTGGGATTTTGCTGTGAAAAAAAAGGCAGCAGGTGACTGATGAGTTTGCAGGGTTTGAGTGGGAGGTGTATGAGAGTGAAGTGGGGAGTGCTGCTGGCTGCACAGTTATAGCTGTGAAGTCATTTGGAGCTTGGCAGTGTCTCAAAGAGCCTGGTTCTTTCAGAGCTGACAGCTTTGGTATCCCAAAGTGGACAGAAGCCAGCCACAAAATTAGTTAACTTCTTCCTCAGCTCTTTAAATGAGTTGCCCAGTCAAGAATGAAGTCTGGGCTTACACACAGGTACGTGTGTTGTCACAGAAATGGCATGATGATGACAGACTTTGAGTTCCTCAGCTGTTGATTTAGTATGAAGTTGTCTACAAGAGATGTGGCTGCATCTCCTCGCTCCATGGGGAGGGGCTCTGTGGTGAACACCCTGCAAATCAGTCAGAGGAGTGCCAGCTGGGGCTGGAGGAGGCAGCTTTCCCTGTCTTTGGTTCAGATATTTCCCCAATGCCAGGTTAGTCTTCTCCAGATTGGGAAGCACTGTAATTAGAACAGTAATTAGAAATTACCTAAAATAACAAGGTGCTGCAGTAGCTGAGTAGTGGAAGAACCCAAGTTATATGCAGAGAAGCATGAGTCAGGCAGGAGGCCAGCTCTGAACTGCTGTGATCTTCCTCCCACAAGTGCTGCAGCCTGTGGCAGTGAGGGGAGAAATGGGCAGGATGGGCAGCTTCCCCATCAGGTGAGTCTGTGTGCCTGGCACCATGCTTCTAGGACACTCTGATCAGGGCTTCTAGATTCTCTGACAATAATATTATTTTCCCCATCCCATAATGGTATTTTTTCAACAACAGGTATTTGAAGTTGTGAATTTTTGCCTGATTTACCTGATATGTGCAGGTGAAATATCTGATGTAGTTCTGATTATAGAGGTGCTGGCCTGTCACATCCCTTCAGTATCCAGGCTGAAATAAAGAAGTAAATAGTTAATGCCAGCTTTCATGGAAGGAAATAATTGGTTGCACAGCATTAAAGAATTTTTAACATCTATCTTCTTACTGTAGCTTCTTTTTTAGCTATATTTTCAGCTCAGAAAGATTTATGAAATCTTGTTATTTGTACCTGCCTACTTGCCCCTTCCTTTGTTTACCTTTTACACCTATTAGCCAAGTTTAGCCTAACTTGACATAGTGAGAGAAGCCTCAGAAAATTCTGCCTTTCTTCAAAGGTTTTATGAAACTAGGTAGAGGCAGGCTGTGTAATGGGCTCCACAGGGGAAAAGGCTGGAATAGAAACTCCAATTTAACTGGAAATCAGAAAAGCTGCTTTGCTGGCAGGTAAACATCTTAGCAAAAGCAGCTGATTAACAAGGTCCCAGAAAAGAAGTCTTTGTTACAGTGCTTGAACTATTACTTCATATAGAAATCAGAGAGGGGGAAACCTGTTTGTTAAGCAGCAAGGCTTTTTTAAGCTTTAATGAAGTAGTAAATAAAACATGAGAAAATGGTAAAAACTTAAATATGAGCGATTTTCCCATGTTTTTGGAAAACCTAGTTGTTTTTCTGATTCGCAGTGGGACTTCTAGGGAACCCTGCAAGTGCTGTAGACCTGCACTTCTCCCCCTCCTCCTTGCACAGATGGGGGAATTAATCTGAAGGGATGCCAGTATTCCTTGGGTTATCACAGCCATTTTACCAGAGAATCTGACTCAGAACATTCAATATTTCTGTGAAAAATTGCTGACTCCCTGCCAGCACCTCTATCTGCTTAATTCAATTCAACAGAGATGCAGTGCTACACATAAGCTAATGCCTTTCTGCTCCATCACACAAGTGCCTTTTTTGCACTTGTGTTAATGAGAACAAAAACTGAAACTGAGGGGTTGGGGGGGGGACAGGTCAGTCTTCTTGTTGTTTCCTTTTTTTCGAGCAAAGCTTCCTGAAGTCATTAGTCCAAAAAAAAAACAACTTTAGGAAATGCACACTTTTGTAGCCCAGGATGCTGCAGCGAGACAGGCTTGATTCCTTGTTCCACAGGCTCTCCTGGGGATGCTGCACTGTCTCAGCAAGGGAAAAAACTTGTAAAGTGCATTTCTGAGATGTAACAGCCAAAGATGTCTTTGTTCAGGCTGCTGTGTTTGGGCTGCTGTTGCACACAGAGATTTCCCACTAGATGGCCCTGCACATCCAACATTGGAAGTGTCCCTGAGCACACAGAAATTATTTCTTGGCTCTGGATTTCACTGAGTGTTGTCAACAAACCCTCTTTTCCACAATTCAGATAGGAAAAGCTCGAGTCATCTGAAGTTCTGAAACTGGGCAGTCTTCCTACATTAAAATACATTGCCTTTTCTACTGTCAGCCTGTACCCTAAATATATCTGCTTAAAACCCTGCTTTCTCCTCTGTGGGAGCTGTAAAAGTGGCTGTTAAATGTTCTTTTCATCCAGATATAACAAATTGAGACCTGAGGCCTTGGGCTGTGAGACTCTCATGCGTGTCCATGAACAAAAGAGAGAGCAGTGAAATTACATCCTGCTCAGTTGGCTTCTTGCACCTGTTCTGCTTAAAATATTTACATCTGGCAGGGCTTCCTAAGGGTGGAAAACACAGAACTACTCTTTCAGAGGATGTAAACTAGCATTATTAACATTTAAAGAGCTGCAATAAACAACCTCAGTGTTGGTTTTGGTTAAGGAATTTTGTGAGAGATCCCTGCTGATTATTCAGCCTGTGACAGGCCCACAGGAGGCCGTTTTTGGAGGCATCTTCCTTGGAGTGTGCCAGAGAATACTTCCTTGTGTTTATTCCTCCAAGTCCCAGCTGTTTGTCCAAATTACACCTTCCTTGCATTTTGCTGATGCTGCCTAGCAGTAAATTGCTGGATGCTTGACACAAGTCTCATGTTCCTGCCAGGAGCCCTTTCAGCACTCCTTATTCCCAGAGGACAGCTCACAGCTCATTAGGGTCACACAACCACTGCAAAGCTGGGTACATGAGCCTGAGGGAGGATGTGCAGCACAGAATGTCTAATTCTGCTGCAGTGCAGGTGCTTACAAAGGGAGACTCGCTAAGGAGCTGACCAGGAGTTCATGTGAAACAGGTCCCTGGTGCTTACTCGGTGCTTTGTGCAGAAACAGCAACTCACAGCACCTGCAGAAATCACACAGCAATTTAAGAGACCAAAACAGGCCTGAGGAAGAGAGAGAGGATGAGATGTTGCAGATTTGGAAGGACATGAAAGCAAAAGCCTTCCTTCTCATTTGTGAGGGCTTCAGGACTTCAATGGCTGCAAAATGTTAAATAGGTTCAGGAAAATTTGAAATAATGAGTTGCTTGACAGGAAAAGGGCAAACAGAGTTGTGGGGTACCACCAACTGCAGCTGGCAATGAGTAAATTAAAACAGCTTTTAATAAGGTACATGTGGTTGGCATTCAAGTAGTGCTCACAGGGGTTAAAAATTGAAATTAAGTGATCATGACTATCAAAAAGAAAAGAAGAAAACATACCCTAAAGTGTGCTTTTGTGAGTAGGCAGAACTGGTGCATTCCCTGGGAAGGAAATGCAGCAGGCTAACATGAGACCAAAAGAATGAGACCAAATATTGCTGTGGGCCCTGATGAGTGCTCTGTGTTCCACTATGTTCCACTATGTTGGCTTCAAGGGGCTGGAATCAGTTTTCCTTGCTGAGAAGGGTGGCGTTGCTAAATGGTATTATGATAACATAATGAGAAATCAGAGCAGCTAAGTCCTGACAAGGCATCCATCTCAAGTTAATTAAAATAGAGAAGTCATGCTATGGTGCCAAGGGAAATAGTAAAAGCACAGATGGGGAGATTTGATTGCTTACTGAAGATTAGTGTGCTTAGTGCAGAGGTCTTAAAAGGACAAAGGGACAATCTGGACAACCTCAAGGCTGGAAACAGAAGCTGAGAATAGACATGGGCATGTGAATTGCAGATAGAATAATTTTAAGCGCCGCTACTGGTGTGAATTTGGGAAAGAAAAAGCAAGCTTTGGGCTTAACCCAACATTTGTAATTATGGGAGTTGTGTCTGTGAAGAGGGGTACTTGTACACAGTCCTGGCTTGTCGTAATAAATGTCATCACACTCATATTGTGGCAGTGCCAAACCCAGGCCAGGTCTGTTAAACAAAAAACAAACTGTGCCGAGTCCAAGCCAGGCTGGCCCATCCTTTTCAGTGTTTAAGGTAGATGTGGTTCCAAGAGCACCTCAGCACACAGGTGAGCCTTGGAGGTGCAGTCACAGCTCTGCTGGGGGCCCAGCAGCAAGAGGCTCTGTGCTCTGGCCTGGAGGAGGAATGCAGGTAGCAGGGGACAGGTGACAGTGGCTCTTGATCCACTTGGATCCAGTCCCCAACAGGGGTGAGAGTGCAGAAATGTGACTGGATCAGCTGGAGGTGCCTCCCACGTTCTGCCTGCTCAGAGCGCACTGAATCAGCCAGCCATCATTTCTCTCTCTCCTCCTCTGTGCATCTCTCATGGCTGGAATGATTCCTGCACAGATTCCAGGGCACAGTACATTGGAGCATTACATTTGTTTCTGTCTATTGGACTGCACGGAGACAAAGGAGGCCTGGGCTGATCAGCTCCTAGGTCCAGTTCGCACAGAAAAACCCTTCCCTCCACCACCCCCTCCATCCAAAAAAATCCCCAACAAACAACCAAGGAAAAGTTCAGAACGGAATGATATTTCCATCAGAAGAGAAAAGAGATAGTCTGGAGACAGAAAAAGGGAAATTCCAGAGCAGATGAAAATAGATTAAAATTTCCATATTAGGAGGGGTCTTCTGAAAAATAAAGTACATGAGTGTAGGAACATGTTTCTTCCCAGTGTTCAGCTGATTAGATGCTGCTTAAGCTCTGGATATCTCTCCATCAGGCTAGAGATCTCCTTGTGCCTAAAAAAGGAATACAGGGCTGCTTGTTCCTAAGGCTACTATATTAATTGGAAACAAAATCAGTAAATTACTTAGTAGCTCAGAGCAGCTTTTGTTGGGCCACTTGCTGAAATCAGTCCCAATTATGCATAAATTATCAGAAAAGCTGGTCATTTATAGCATGCTAAAACCAAAAAGGACAGCATGAAGAGTGGGGAGGAGGAGCTAACTCTCTTCCAGTTCATTTACAGAAACAAATACTTATTTATAATTCTGTATCCCTGCAGACACCCCGTGAGGCTCCAAGGACTCCATCCTGAGTCTGACAAAGAGGGAGTTAACCCACTGCAAGCTGCTCCCCAGCAGGCTGAAAGGCTTTGCCTGGCGGGGGGGAAAGTCCCCAAGCTGCTGTTTATTTATGGTTAATAATGGGACAGACTTCTCTCTATTTGGGAACAGAAAAAGTGGGCCTGGAATCTTGCCAGGAAACAGCTTGGGGTGTAGCCTCAAGGGCCCCTGCCTTCCTGTGGTCTGTCCTTTCTCTCTGTTCAGGGCTGAGGTCACTGCTGCTGTGATGCTTTCAGCAGTGTCAAGGTGGCACTGGCTGTGAAACCCAGTGTAGACCACAGTGCAGGCAGCCCAAGCACACAGCAGGACTTCAAGAACTCCTGACTTGTGTGAAAAGCCTGTGTTCCTCTCTGAGGAAGACAAGCTGAAAGAACTGGGGCTGCTCAGCCTGGAGAGGAGAAGGCTCCAGGAAGACCCTCTAAAACCTTCCAGCATCCAGAGGAGCTCAAAGACGGATTTTGGACAACTATGTGCAGGACAGGGCACTGAGTTACCTGGTCCAGTGGAAGGTGTCCCTGCCCATGGCAGGGGGGTTAACATGGTCTTTAAGATTCCTTCCAAACCAAACCATTCTTTGATTCTGTGAGACTGCTGGTGCAGATTTGAGGCTGTGGGAGCAGGGGGGTTACCCTTACTCTGACTCCTCAGCTTCCCAGGCTGCCAAGAGCAGAAACAGCCTCAGACATGCAACGGCTTCAACTAAAAGTGAGGCACATCAGAAACTGCCTCACAGAGGGTCTTGAAAGCAGCTGAAGATGTTCACAAATAGGCACTGCAGAAGACTTTCAGGGCAGAGAGCTTGGAATGAAAAGTGACTCTGTGAGTCTCATTTTCACCATTCCAATCTTCAGGAGCAGGCAGGAGAGGAAAATAAGTAGACAAGCAGTGTCCACTTAGACATTGGTGTGGAAGAAATTGCATGATACTTGGCAGGGAATGAAGGGACACAAGTGGCAGGAGTTGAGGTGGTGTCCTGGGGAATGGCACACATAATTCCACAGCTGCTGTGCTGGAGCTGGCACTGATGTCACTGTGCTGGTTTGAACACAGCTCAAGCAAGATCCAAAATCACAAGAATATTGTGGGCTTCCCAGGGAAGCCAGGTGTTTGGAAGGGGGAAGGGTCCTAGGGCCAGCTGCTGTTGGGGTGACCACCAGAACAACTGGTGGTGGAATGGGAGCTGCACAAGAGTGTGTGCCCCTGAACTGCCTGAGAGCATCACTGCAGGACCTCAGTGAGAGACTGGGGCACTTCTGAGCTGCTTCAGCTCACAGCTTGGTAAAATGGCTTGTTAAAAAGGGTTGCTAATTCATTCAACTTTTCTTCCTGTGTATGTTGCCTTGAAGATTCTGTAATCTATAACAGTTTTGTATATCTTTATATTTCCCATAGTTACTATCCATTGTGCTAGGCTGGCATTGAAATGTTTTCTTTGGAGCAAGAAGCTGCTGCGTTATGGGAGGGGAAAAAACAGCTCAATTAAAAGGACCTACGAATTCCTGAGAAAATGCTCAGAATGGATTAGAAAAGTAGTCTGGTTTCTGGTCACCCCAGTAGCTGTGAATGTAATGAACTCCTACAAGAGAGGCATTTGCCTGTGAAACAGCTGAGTTGTCTCTGAGATACCTGGAGGCAGTTTGGAGCTGCTTTTGGCTCTAAGTGCTGTTTAGGATAATAGTAAAGGAAAAGAGAGGATGCCTCTTCTCTGGTCCTTCTCATTAACATCTTTTAATGAGCAGGAATTTGGATTGGAGAAGAAAGAAACAAAAAATTAAACTAGAAATGAAGTTAACTGTGTATTTTAGTGAAAATCTCAGCTTGCTGTTCTGTCCATGGCTCAAACTCTCCTTGTTGTGAGCTGTAACTCTGCCAGTGTGGTGAGAAGTTCTGGACATACCAGGGGGTGACGTGTCCTCCTCTTTGTGCCTGTGGAGGTCACCAGGAGAGTAAGACTGATGTGGGCCTACATAACAGCAATAAAGTGACATCCTACTCTCCTCCCCCAGGAAAAAAAAAATCTCTTTTCTTTATAAGTTTGGAACACTTGTGTCCATGCTCCCACCTAACAGTGTTTTCCTCTCGTGAAGTGTGAGAGGACCAGGCATTGCTATGGAAATGAGTGGGAGCGGTACAAAGCCATTTTGGGAAGAACATGGCAGAGTCAGGCCTCACGTGGAGAAAATCTAATTTTTAAGCACCTGTGCTGGATAAGTAACAAAGGAACTGCTGAGAAGGGACAAGGGAGCCTGTGAATGGCACTGTGTGTGCGGGCCCACGGCATGTGCCCTGCTTGGCTAATTAGGGACTGAGACTCGTATTCAGCACATGCTGGCAGCTAATCTCTCTGCCATATTGTGCCTGTGCCTGGCACCTGCTTCCATCAGTGTGAGATAAGGTCAGCATCTCCCAGTGGGCAGAGTTAGTGCAGACAATCAATGCTGCTTCTGTGTCTTTGCCAGCTGGGAAGTGCTGCCATTCCCAGGTACAGAGCTAGGAGCTGGGAGGGAGCATCCTGACTCTGGCAGCCCTTCCTCCCCAGGATGGTGCTGTGCCTTGTGCTGCTCTGTGCCATGGACCTTCATTCACAGCCTGCCATCAAAAGGCATGCGCAGAAGACATAACATGTATTTGCTTTCACACATGGTGTTTTTCCTCCCTCTTCTGTTTCGACTCCACTTCTAGAGCGCTTCCTTCCATCTTGATTCCCGTGTTGCCTTTGCCCCAGGTTGGACAGTCAGGTGAGCACTTCCCCCTGCCAGGGAGGAGTGACACTGTGCAGCTGTGCCTGGGGTCCTCCCTGGCTGCCTGTACATGCCCTGTCTCTTCTACCCTTTCTAATTCCAGCTCTGCTTTGGTATGTCAGGAAAATTAAGCCACAAACACCAGAAGTTTATGTCCAAAAAGGAGACAGAGGAGTCCTTTTATTTTGTTCAAATAAAGGGAGAGGCCATGGGGCATTCCCCTGGGATCTCTCAAATTTTTGGAGAATGCAGCCTCCTTTCTATCCTAATTTCTCAGCCACGTTTCCTTCTCTCTTTCCCAATTGGCTGAGGTACTTGAGAGGTACAGACTTCCCTGAACAGCTGATACCTGGGATTCCCCTCTAATGTATAACCCTCCCTTGTAATTTTTAATTCTTTTGGAATCCATGGTTTCCTCCCATTGCTTCTTTCATCTTTCAATATCCAATTTCATTTATCAGCAAACCAACAGTTTGTTTGTAAAGGCAAATACCTTTCCTTTTTTTATTATTATTCATCAATCAGTGGAATCCTTCCCATTGTTTCTTTTATCTCTCAGTGCTCATCTTATCTGCCAGCAGACCCACAGCTTGTTTGTAAAGTCAAATCCCTCATTCCTCTCAGGTATTTCGTTCTAACTTGCACCTAACACACTGCAGCCATCTGCATCCCTTCTCAGCAAGCCACCCTTCAAGGAACTATCATGCTACACCTCTCCTATGCTGCTTGGCTTTTTACATGAGATAAAACATAATAAGATAGGGACAGGGCCAGATAACTTCTGCTCTGGCCTGCCTGCAGCAGCCCTTCCTAGGCCATGCTGGAGATCATTGCAGGGGAGACAGGACAGGAACATAAAACTTCTGGTGCTAGCCACCACCAGAAAGACAGCCTGAGAGGGATGGGTGCTCTAAGGACTTTGGTGGATATGTCTCTCTCATCTGAGAAGTTTTCTCCCAGGAGAAGGAGCTTTCTCCTGTCTTAAAGGAGGAGTCAGGGAGTCACAAATTCAGATGTGTATTTCTAGCTCTGCTCATCACTCTGTGTGCTACTGAATATTGGTTTAATCTCTTCTGATAGCTGCTAAATACTCAGATAAGAATGATGTTATTGTTCTTTATCTAAAGGACTTAGATTTCTGCAGGTAACTCCTGTTAGCACCAGTGTAGTTGTATACTGTTCAAAATTCAGGCAAGATTTCTCCTTATAAATTAAACAGTTTCAGGAAAGAAGCTAATATTTTTCCAAAAGGCCTTATTTAGTTGGCCTGTGTCCTGTTTCACAGATGCATTGTTATGAAAAGTAGGCAGGCAGAGGAGATCATTGAATCGAAGGAGCAGTCTAGGATGGCTTTTCTTGGAGTCCTGTGAGTCTGTCCATAAATGACCGTGAAAAGTAGCAGTTGTTTGCTATAAATCTCTGGTCACATCTGCAGCTTGTGACAGAAAAACATGTTTATGTGTCCTTTCAGCACAAAAGAGGAAAACCTGTCTTCCTTTGCCTTGCTCAGGGGATGAAAAGGGGTGAGTGCTGCTGGCTGCAGCTTCAGGGCCATGCAGTGACCTGCAGAAGGTGTCTGGGACTCACACTGTTACTTCTCTAAAATTTCACTGAAGTATTTGTCAAATATTTAGATATTCTGTTCTTCTGACATCCAGCTTGTTTCTCAATATTGCATCTGCAAGGCCGATTTGATAAAAAAATTATTTTGACCTTGTGATCACCATGGCTTGATGGTATTTGGAATTAGAAAAATCATGTAGGGATTTAATGCTGAGTCTTCCCAGTCTGTCTCAATGTTCTATTTTGTTTGGGAGCCTCATTAAAATGTCTGCAAACCATCACTTTCTAATCCCTGTTTTCTTTTGTTCCAGGTTTCCTTTGACCTTTCAAATCATTGTAATCTGATCTTAGTTTTCACACCCATTTCTTTACTTCCTTAACTTGGATAATTGCTCTGCCTGGTTTGTGAACTTTGTACAGTTACAAGAGCAGTGTATGTGTCTCTTATCTACAGCAAATAACAAGCAAGGCACAGAACAATCCTTCTGGAGCCACAAGGGGACAGATAGCTGAGGTGTGGACGGGTTGTACCTCTCCCTGTGGCTTGCAGAAAAAGTTTAGAGGAATCTTAAAGGTTTAGAAAAAAGTTGTCTTCTAACTGACTTTCTGTTTAAAGGAGAAGAAAACAGGAAGGCTCAACCAAAAAACA
Source organism: Sialia sialis (assembly GCA_009812075.1). Taxonomy (NCBI): domain Eukaryota; kingdom Metazoa; phylum Chordata; class Aves; order Passeriformes; family Turdidae; genus Sialia; species Sialia sialis. Next base: position 1,747,325 of record VRYO01000710.1, read on the forward strand.
GCACAGTTAAACTGCTCTGGTTGCTTCCACTGACAGCAGCAGCTAATCTGCCCAGAGTGAGAATATGGATACAGGCAGGAAACCTGGTTCTTCCTGCCCTTCTGGGAGGAGCTGGTTTGCTCATGGGCACTTGGCTGTTGATGATTGGGAAAGCTTCACCACAAGGAAGGTGCCTTCTGACTACAAAAGCCTAGAAGGGGGGGCATTTGTGGAAGGAAGCTGAAGAAACTCTAGCAGCACATGAAGCATCTGAGGCCAAGGCTCTGTGACTAAACACAGCTGGAAATAGACCCATGACACCACATTCCAGTAAAAATATTGAATTGTTGGACCCAGCTGTCTCATCCAAGGCACTTCTGTGTGGGGAGATGTGCGGCAGCCTCTGTACCCGGCTCTCCCCAGGCCAGGAGCAGCAGTCTCTGGGGCAGACCCACAGCACAGGACACCCTTGTCAGGCTGGGACACGGCGTGAGGTGCTGGAATCATCAAAGACTCTGTGATCACACTGAGACAGTGACATGGTGACACCCAAGGAGCCTCAGAAGTGAATGTCAGCATTGCTCTGGGTATCCCCTTCTAACACAGTCTCTTGGGATGAAGCGCTGGGGAAATCCTAGCGTGGTTCTGTTTGCTTCCCTTTTGTCTGGTGCTCCCTGTCACAGCAGCAGTGTACCTGCTGACTGGTTGAATCCTCCAAGTAAACTCTGTGAAGCAGGAAGAGTGTGTGTTCTCTAATGTGCAGTTGTGTGCCAAATGTCTAACATGTCTAACCTTTTCTGCCCATTTTCACAATGCCTGTTTCTAGTCAGTGACAGAATACAGTGTGATGCAGCCTTTGCAGGAGTCACAGCGCTCAGCATGCAACCTGAGATCTCCCAAACTCATCAGATAATTAACAAAGCTTTCAGCAGGATGCTTATTGAAGCAGAAATGAGTAAAGTAATTATCAGCATGTGGTTCAGCTTGAAAATCAATACAGACTGTATTGAGCCAGAGTAAGAGCCTGCTGCTAATACTGTGTGTCTGCATCAGCAAGATACGTAAAAAGTGCATCCACCAAACATAAAATTACTAGAGAGCATTTAAAAAATCAATAACCTGAGCATTAAGGCCAGGTTTACAGGAAATTTCAAAAGGATCATTCAGGTTGGCACCATAAACTATTGAACACTGAGCTGCAATGGCAAAAGGAGCTCAGCTCAGAATCCTCAGGAGCTTCTCAGAGCTGCCAACCCCCTGCAAATGTCCAGATGTGGAAATGCCTCCTGAGGTCAAGAATTTTAAAGGAGACAACAAACAGATAGTCTTCAGAACCGCCTGTTCTGGGTTATATCTGTGTGCCAAGACATCAGCATTTCAAATTTCTAAAACTAGCACAACTCTACCGAGCAGTTAAAAGGAATCTGAGGGGAGTGGCTCTGGCTGGACCTGCCCAGGTCTGATGGTGTTGAATCTCTCTTCCAGCTATTTGTCCGTTTTTGTAAAACTGAAGCCCTCCTGCATTCCTAAGGCTTTTACAGGGGCACAGGTAAAACTGAACAAGCTCATGCCATAGGATGACTGCCAGCTGTAGCAGAGGAATAGCTGAGCACAGGCCAGGCCAGCTGAGTGCTGCCATGGGGGCTCTGTGGTGCTCTTTGTGCTGAAGGAGAGAACCATGAGATGCCTTCCCTTTGTCATGAGGATGTCACCTGAGTGAGCCTTCAGCCACTCATCTAGAACAGGATGAACATTAAGTTCCCTTCCTACCCAAACCACTCTGTGTTTTATTTTTCAATCAGCCAAAGGTGTGCAGCTGATGTGACAATGACCTTTTGTTTTCTCACATTGAATCCCCAGCAGTTGGTGGAAAATGTAGTTGTGATTTTATATGGAAATTAGAGAGCCTGCCCATTAATAGGACATCTTGGGAGTGCCAGGAGCTGGGAGGCAGCAAACACCTCCACTATTAACAGAGATCTGAAATTACAGTTGCACCTGAGTTTTCATTCCCTCCCTTCCATTTTTCAGCAAAAGTATAATTCAACAGTTTTGAGTTCTACTGTCTACTTAAGGTATTAACTGTGTTGTGACTCAGTTATAGATGCAGGGCATGACCCAGATGCCAAATGTATAATTGCATCAATATTGCTCACCCACTTTTCAGTGGGTGCAGGATTGAGTGAGCAAAAATAATCACCTTCTGTTTTGCCTGCCCCAGACACCATAGCAACTGAAATGTGCTTAAAATTATCACTGGTTTTTCCTTCTGTCTTTTTGTTCCATATGGCACACCCTGTCAACAGTCTTAGCATCCAGTTCCATGGGTGCCAGCTATCAGTGTGACAGGAAATAGAATGTGCACAAGATTTGATGACTGATGCTGAGTTTCATGAGCTGTCTGCTTCATTTCTTGGCATGCCCTGAGGCAGCATGTCCATGGCACAGCAGGGCTTTCTGACTTTCTGCATGGTGAGCTGTGCCCTTGCTCCTGTGGAGGGAACTGCACTACTGTGTAGCACTGGGAAGAAAATGAATATAATAATGCCAGGTTAAGTGAGCCTATTAAAAAAAAAAAACAACAAAAAAAACACCAACAACTTTTTTTTTTTTTTTAATTACACTATGCCTGGAACAACTTGAAATGTTCCTTTTCTGCAGTCCAGATCCTTCACAATTCTCTCATTGCACCCCCAGCTCTGATACTGAGACCTGGCATTAAAAGCAGCACAGTGCAGCAACAGTGTGCAGGCCAGGAAAGCAGGAATTGGTCTCCAAATGGACACTGGAAGTGCCAAGTGTGCCCTGGGGTATGCTGGTACAGGACAGTGTATGTCACCCCGCCCAGACAATGCACACATTGACTGCAAGGCTGCAATAGATGAGAATTCACTATTTGTTTATCATACATGGGAAAAAAAGCAGAGGAAGGTTTGTTATTCATAAATAACATGGATTGATTCACTGAACCAAAAATGGTTTTCATCTGCAAATAAGATAATTTCATTCACTAGAGTGATTGTGCTGCAATTTTACAACAGGGTTGAGAGCCTTTTTTATTGATCGCTTCAAATCAACTGTGTTGTTGCATACAAATTGGTACAAAACCACCCAATCACATTTGACTCTTCTACATCAGTACACGTGGAATGTTGATCTGTATCATCACATATTTGTTTAATCAGGCTAATATTTCATCTGCCTCATTGGAGTGATAATGTGATGAGAAAAACTCAAATTACTGAAACTGATCAACCCATTCACTTCTGTTCAAAGAGCTAGCTGAGGGATTTAGTCTATTTTAAGACACCCAGAGATTCATTCTCTTTTCTAAACACCAGATTTTGCAGAAAGAAAATGAAATCCCTTTTTTAGGCAAAACCATCTTTTGGCATCACAGAATTCACTTGCAGGTTTGAACTTTGTGTCCTTGAGGAGAATTGGTAGAATTGGCTGCAGAAACCACTTTGCTTCCATGGGCTTTTTGCATCTTCTGCTTCATTTGCCTTTCTAAGGACTCAGCACAGAAGATCTTGCTTTCTCCAAGTCAGACCTTCATCCCAAAATCCAAAGGAAATGCACTTCCCTGGCTGTGCCTCAGTAAGGACAGCAAATGGAACAGTGATCCACCCCAGGGAGACAGACTTCAACAGTTCCTCAAATTTGGATTCTGCAACTCTGCTGCTTTTGCTGGAGGAGTGGTCTCTCACCCCATCAGGCACAAACATGAACATGTTTGTAATCTCTCCAGTTATCTGCTTCGTGGCAGGTGTCCTCATCATCCCAACCATCTTATTTGTGATCTTCTCTCAGTTTAAGATCCGCCAGGAAACAAGGTACATGCTGCTGGGCAACGCTCTGCTTTCTGATCTGATGTACCTGCTGTTCTACACCCTGTCAGCTGCTCTCAATGCAGCCTATCTCTACCTCCCAAAGGAAGCTTGTGTCCTCCTCTTATTTTTGCTGGCAGTGGCTTACTGTGGAGGGCTGTTCACAGCTGTTGCAATTGTCTTGGACACCTACATCGCTGTTTTGTTTCCGTTGCGCTACGTTGCTATTTTGCCTCCTTCACGGACTAAAAAAATCATTGTATTACTGTGGATGTGCTCCGGAGCTTTCCCTGGGATTTTCTTCTTGGTGCTATGGACTACCAACAGCTTTGTGCCCTGTGCCCTGGAAAAGTGCTCAGTTCCAGTAATACTGATATTAGCTCTGAATGGGACTGATGTTGTGAAACTCTGCTTCTGGCTTTCTACCGCATTTATCATTCTCTGCCTGTTTGTAATATTTTGTTGCTATGTTATTCTGTATTTTAAAACCAAACACTCGGGTATATGGGAGAGCATCTGCTCCAGAGCCAGTGTAACATTCTTGATGCACAACACTGTGTTATTTTTTTACTTCTTTCCACTCTTGGCCATTTTTGTAGAATCATTCTTGTGCATTAACGTCATCAAACTGCAGAGAGGAATCTTGGTCTCCCTGACAGTCTGCAATGTCCTCACAGTTCTTCCTAAAGTTTTGTTCCCTTTTCTGTATGGGCTTCGATACAGAGAGATCTCAGCCTCTCTCAAATCTATTGTCAGGAAGAAGCAGCTTCACCCGGTGTCACCTGCTCCACCACCATCCTGAGGCAGCACGGAGCACACACACAGCACAGGAGCTGTCCTCACCTTGTTATCGTGCAAGACTGATGGAAACCACCCAGCTTCTGAAGGGGAGAAGTGATCAACCCATGGTAAGAAGGCATGGGTTCATCACTGCCTCCTTGGTGCTGAAAGGCCACAGATCTTTCATCACAGCACAGCTGAGAACATAGTGAATGCTACCCTGGATGAAGTTCCGAGCTTTGTTCTGATGTGAAAGGCAGGAGCTTCTGGAGGAGATATTGAATTAACGTCATTTGCACCCACCTGTTGCAGATGCCTTTCTGGAAAAAAGAAAATTAAAAATAGATTATGCAAAGCAAAGGAGTAACCACAGGTTTTGTGACAGCATCACCTACAGCAGGAGATCCTTAACCTAATGTGCTGTGAAAACAACCACCATTTCTTTCACACAGTAAATTCTTGCAGGCTTGGCAGCCAAAGTCCTGTTCTTGAAAACATGCACTGAGAGGTTCCTCTGGAAACTGCTGCACTGGGTGAAACACCACTGCTCAGCTTGTGCAGTGTGCCGGTGTACTCACTGCCTTATGGATTCCATCTGACAATCTGCAAAACACTGATGGTTCGGTAAAATCTCTGCCTGATGGGAAGCCCCCCTTAGGTCAGTGTGTGCTGGGCAGCCCAGCCCAAGGCCCTGCCAGGCATTACAGGCTGCTGGGTGAGGGAGGACAGGGGCTGTGGGACAGCCCAGACCCCCAGGCCCTGCTGGGGCCAAGGCTGAGCCCGGCAGCTGGGGCAGGAGCAGACGGGTGCCAGGCTGGGCACAGGCTGCCCACACTGTGGCTCAGACAGGACCCAGGGTGAGGGACTAAGTGTGAACTCCTCTTCTGAGTCTCTGCCAAGGCAGCTCCCAGTTCTGCCTCACAAAAATCTTCTCCAGCAGCACGATCTCCGTTTGCAGCTACACCATGTCAGAGCTGCTGCTGGGTACCTGCCACCAAAGCCTTGGGAAGGTCAGGAGGAGAGGCTGCAGAGCTGGCTGGAGTATCAGGGCAAGTAAAATGAGATTCTGTAAGAGCCTTTTAGGTTTTCTAGATCAGCCATCTACAAGTGAAACATATATCTGACCTTTGAAGAAACCAAAATGTCACTAGATATAAACATCAGTATGTGAAATTTAAGTTGCTGCTCTGTTCCTTGGACTTGAGAAAACAGCTCTGTATTTCTAAAGATAATATTTTTAGAGTTTGTTATGTTTTATGTAAAAAAACATTGGACTTTTTAAAAAGATCCTTGATTTTGCTGTGTACAGTATTTTCCTTGTGTAGACTCTGTCCACCTTCTGTTTGCTTAAAGCAATACACAGAAAGTGCTGAATGTGGTTTTTGGCTATTTCACATTCATCTGAAGAATTCCACTGAGTGTGAGCCAGGAGGAGATCGGTGTCTGGTTGCATGAAGTGCTTCTGGCATGGAAGTGAGTTTGAGCAGTTCCTGCTGATCTTCTCTCCTCATTTCCAAGTTGCTTGTTGCTCTTTCTCACATTGCAGTGTCTGCTCTCTCTGTTTGCTGATGCAACTGCTTCTGGGGCTGCAGGTTAAAAATATCTCTTCAAAGAGAACTGGTGTTTTCGTTGTAGCTGAGATTATCCAAGGGATCTGTTTTATAGGATGTTCTGAAAACAGCTGCATCAGCACAAATGAAGGTGCAACAAATGCAGTTCAGAGGTGAGGAGGAATGAGCAGGGACATCTCAGAGGCTTTGCTGCTAAGGGACACTTCTTGTGTGAGAAGTATCTCTAAGGTAAAATTGCTGCAAGTGAATGAACTAAAATTTTGCGTATTTGCTTTAACCATGGTTCTGTGCTTCTCAATCCTCTTCAATAAAAGGATCTAGAAGTTGCTTTTTACTGTCTGCTTTTATTTTTCTCCAGGATGAATGTACCATGGACCTCTGTCACAGAAGCTATGTTTGTATACTTTATATTCAACCTGTAACAGGGGTCTTCCACAACACATAGGAAGGATGGGGAAAATGTCTGCGTACTGGATCAGGTTCTTTCTGCTGAACCCTTTCGACATGTGGAAAGATCAAGAATGGAAGAGGTACTTGTGAATCCCCAGACTTTCATATCCTGGGGCAAATTTTTATGCCAGTGCCCAATGACAAGGATGCCGATAACTCACAGGTTGTTTTGTTCATGCAAGGTCCGTTCGTGTTTACCTTTATTGGAAAACTTCATGGTCAGCAGTAAAGATAACTGTGTAAATAGCATAAAGAAAGGTAATTCTATGCGGAGCCATAGGTGACTGTGTAGCAGGTAGCAGTACTTGGTCTTCCTGCTACCCTCTGACAAGTATGAAGGTCAGGATTCTGTTGCCAATTCTGCAGCTCTGGATATATTTAGATACAATGAGAAGCTTGGTAACATAAAGAAGGGTGCTGAAAGACAGAGCATTTGAATCCGTGATTGTGGCAAGTTTATGTGTGTATCAAGCCTGCCCACAGTGACATCACAAGGACCAGGCAAACAAAGCACTGCTCTGTGGAGATGGTCTTCTAGGAAAGATCATTGCAAGCTGATGTTAATTCTCTTTAAAGTGATTTAACTTTAGATAGATATGTTTTTCTTGAGTGACTGCTTGTAAACCATGGTATATTACTGTGCTATTTGGTGCAAAAGCAGCAGGTTATAGAGTGCATGTGAGAAACACACCATGTGCCTGAACCATTTCACTTTGGGACTTCCTCAATCTATCTGAATAGGATCAAAGGGCTCACCAGGGAAAGCACCTTTCATAAATGTCCTGAGTTTTGTCTCAAAGAATGTTAGGCTTCTGCATTTTCCAGAGCCTCATGGGTGTCGTGATCATCAGCCTTGTAAGGATGTCTCTGGAAATTCATACTGAGGCTGTTTACCAGAGCCCAGTAACTGACCTCTCCCAGGTCACATAAGTGAACTTCTTGGATGTCACTGTGGCTGTCCCGCATTTTAATTTCAAGTGAAATAGAGAGCAGTTGGCTTTAACATGTGATTTGGCAGCTGGAGGCAGTAATACTTTAATGAATTGCAATAGCATGAATCACTAAAGGCATTCTAATTTATAGCCTAAATATATTCCTGGTCAGTTTTTCCCCTCTTTTCTTGTGCCAGCACTGTCACAACATTTACCTCTGCTCTCTTCCCTCTCCCAGCTGGATTTAAAGTGCAGTTTGCTGTCTGAAACCTGCAGGCTGAAGGGAGTCAGATCTGCATTCCAGGGGCTGGGGCTGTGCCGTACATCACTGCAGACATAATTACACCAAAGATAGGCCTGTGCCTCAAATTAGATCGGTTTTACTGTCAGGACATACACAAGATCTCCATGTGGGTAAACAAGCACACAGCTTTGGATTTGAGGTACAGTTCATTACAAGTAATTATTCAGTAAAACTAATTAACCTCCTGCAGTTTTAGTAATTACTATTGGGGTGTCTACTTCTGCTCCAGCGGCTGGCTGTGTCATCTCCTATGGAAGTGTGATATAGGAAGAGGGCAGAAGGAAAGTGGCATTTGCCTGGTGGCACAAGGGGCAGCCCGAGGGGCTGTGTCAGTGCTGGGGAGCAGCACCAGCTGTCCCAGACAGCCCAGAGCGGCTGCAGGAACAGCCGGCTCTTGCTCGCGTTCCTTGGGCAGAAGCTGTGCCTGTGCTCATTCCCTGCCCAAGGGGCTATGCCCGGCAGATGAGAAGGAGCCTGTAATAGCAGAAGGTTGTGAAACTTGATTTCTGTCGCCTCCAATCTCCATCCCCACCTCGCTGCTGGCAAATGAGTGTCCAGCACGGCTGGTTCTTGCCTTCTTTTCACAAACCTCGTGATTTTTGATGTCTGCATAAAACTACTGATTTGAATGGTTTTGTTTTTCAATATACTTCAACTCCTTCGGATTGCAACATGCATCCAGAAGATACAAAGAGCAGAGAGGCAAATAACCACAACTCTTCATGCCCTGCTATTAAAATGTCCGAATTTGTGAGTGATTTGTGAGTTAGGAGAGGGAAAGGAGCCAAGCTGTGGTTGTGCTGTCTCGTGTTTGTCAGGGAGGGCTGTTTTGGCTTATGTTTGCCCAAGGTTTGCACATGTGACTAGAAACCACCTTAGGACAGACAAGAGGCTGTTGTCTGCCTTTGAGATGTAAAGAATTTGTATGAGGAAGTTTATTTGGACAACTTTTTTCTAATTCAGTGGTTTATCTTTCTCAAGAAAAAAAAAATGCAAGTTTTTGCTATGACCTTTACAGGGAGCAAATCAACAGTTCCTGCCCAGTTCCTGAGGGCAGCTGGTTTTTAGGATGATTCCTGGAAGGAAGCATTAGTCAGCTTCAGCAGGTGCTATAATTATTATTTCCAACAGGTAAAGATACAGAAACGCAGCTTCTCAAAAGGAAAGGGAGATCCCCCCATTCATACACCTTCTCTGTTCCTCCAGACCAGCCAGTGCTGCCAGCCAAGTGTTCTTCACAAAAACCTTTTGAAATAAAATACTCTGTCTGAGGGTATTTCTTCGTGCCCTCTGAAGAGCAGAGTGGGATGGGAGAGTGTGAGCTAGCATGGAAATGCAAGAAGTGCTGACCCTGCAGAATGACAGGAATGTAAAGAAGGAAGGGAAGCATTTAAAAAGTAGTTGAAAATGGAAGGCATGTGGGAAAATTAGAGTGACAAAATCTGGGAATTGGCTGAAATTACAGAGCTGAGTTCAAGGCATGGGTCAAACTGCAGAAGAAACAGGATTTCTTGCAGTCTTTCAGAGGGAAGGATGCAGTGGAGACCTGTTGGAGGCTGCAGCCCACAGGCTGTGTCTGCCTGCCCTGCTCAGCCTGCACCAGGACTGTCTGCAGGCCCTGCCACACCACTGAGCGCTCTGCCATCAGTGCCCTGAAATTCAGGAAGCCGTGTTTTTTTCTCAGCCTAACATGACAGAAATATTATTTTTAATACTGTATAAGGCAAAAGGAGACATTACAGAGAGGGAGGGAAGGCTGGAAGGAGTCACTGCTCTCCGCTTGCAGAGCTCTGTTTTGCTCTGTATTTTCTGTCTTGATTTAATAGTGAGTTGTCTCTTTCCAGCTACTAGGCAGGGGAGGAGGGACGGGAATATGTTCCCAATCTGTGGCCAAGAGTGTCCCAGGGCGTCCCGGGTGTGACCTCTTCAGTGTTTGTTTTTCTTTCCCTACAACTGACCCAGATGCTGGGACTCGAGACTTTGGCCCTCCTGGCCTGTAGAACATTTGCCCCTTGTGATCCGGCATGTGACAGCGTCAGGAAGCAGGCTGGGAACAGTACCTGGAACTGTTTTTCTCTCCAGCAGACTGTTCTGTCCGGTTGCGTTCCAGGAAAGCAGAGCCCGTGAGAGGAAGGCTGGG
>VRYO01000710.1:1758310-1789996 GCA_009812075.1 Sialia sialis
GGATGGAGACTCGGGCTCGCTGCTCTGCCTGGGGGCAGCACTGCGAGTGGAAAAGCCCTGCCAGGCACAACAGCCACACAACAGAGGAAAGCGAAACCACCTTTTGGTCTGTTTTATTGAGAAAACAGCCGTGGTGAATGTTCACTCACATTTGAATTAGCACTCACATTTGTAGCCTGTGCAGTCAGTTTCTTGGGAATGACAGTAAGGTTTGCAAACTGAGATGGATTTTTTTTGGTCGTGCAGAACTGAAAAACCAAAAAGTATCTTCAAACAAACAAACAAACAAACTGGCTCAAACTTCATCTAATGTGCCAGACACTGGGGGTGGGGGGGAGGCACAGCTTTGGAAGATAAAACATAAACGTTCAATCAAAGTTCCAAATATGTAACTCCAAAAGCAACTTCTCCTTTTTCACTAGTATGTATTGCAAATCCAACTTAACACAATAAATAATTCAGCAAACTGTGGGACCAAGCTGAGCCATTTCAAGCACATTCCAGGGTAGATACAGCTGGGAAGTAAACTTCCCACCTACATTTCTTGGCAGGAGTAAACTACAGCTTGTCCTTTTGTTTTTCTGTGGAGGGAAGGAATTAAGATAATTTAAGGATATAATGTACAGAGGAAACACAGGGCTGGGCACATATACCGCTATACCCCAGAGGAGCCATGGTGGTGTTTCGAGCTCGAACCCATCCTCAGAGAAGTCTGTGCCACGGGGGCACCGGGTTCCTGTGTCACACAGACACTGCCCCGGGCACAACCTTACGGATGGGAGTGTAAGACTTCCTGAGGGTCACACTGCCGTGGTGGGACACCCCCCGGGGCAGGACACACTCCTCTGTCAGCTTCTGAGTTTCAGGGTCCCAGCAGAGCACTGTGGCAATGACTTCGTTCTTCTCATCCCGGCCGCCGGTGATGAAGAGCTTGTTGTTGCAAGGAGAGATGCCACAGCTGGCTCTCTCGTGGCTGAACTGGGTCACCAGGCACCATGTGTCCTCCTGGGGGCTGTAGGAGTACAGGGCTTTCATTGCCCCACCTGGGAAGGAAATGCATATTGGTTTGCACCGGCCATTCCTGGAAGAGATTTTATTAAACCATCCACTCCATCAAGACTCTGTTCCTGACATTCCTAAGAACGTTTTCTGCCCCGAAGCCAAGAAAAAACAAGGTCACAGGATACTATATTGTTTCGAAATCTGATCTGCAGAAGGCCACTTATTGTTCATAAGGTTGTGGAATGTAGGGCCAGAACAAACTGCTGTGATCCTCTAGTGTGACCACAGTGCACCTAGCAACAGATCCTTCTCATACCTGCTGCTCCAGCTAAGGACACAGCCTCAGAAAAATACTATTGTGTTTAAAAGAGCTTAGGTCATGGAGGACCAGCTGTGGTGAACCATCACTGTTAGAAATGGGTGCAGGATTTTTCCACTCATTCCTCCAACTTCATCGTCCATCTGTCCATCAAACCTCCTTCTTCCTGGAGCTGGCTGCTTTCAAAAACCCTTCCTTGTTTAGACTGAATCAATAATCTTTCTATGGGTTTAAACAGAGAGTGACCTTCAGTTTCTCTGTGTTTCCCAAAACTGAAGTTATTAATTAAACTTTTAGTGCACCTTTTCAATCTTGCAGTGCCCTTTTCTCTTGAAAAAATGGTCAATACCTCAATTCTCAAGAAAGGCTATGAAAATACATTCCCTCCTGAGACTACCAACAGCTAAACGATACTTATTCTGAAATTTGCAGGCACTGAATGTAGTAGCTGTACAGAATCACAGAATTATTAAGCTTGGAAGATATCTCAGGAGATTATCCAGTCCAAGGCTGCGTCACCTGGAGCAGGTTGCACTGGAATGCATCCAGGTGGGTTTGGAATGTCTCCAGAGAGGGAGACTCCACAACCTCACTGGGCAGCTGTTCCAGTGCTCTGCCACCTCAACATAAGGAAGTCCTTCCTCAGCTGAGTGGTGCTTCTTATGTTGTAGGTATAAACATTGTTCCTTGTCCTGTCCCTGGTCACCACTGAAAAGAGTGTGGCACCATCCTTCTGGAGAGGGTGTGGGAAACCTTGAAGCCATGGTCTTATTGATAAAGTGCAACAATGCCTGGGATCCTCCCTGCTGGCAAAGTGAGCATTTATCTGTGGTGCTTATAATAGATACTAAGTTTGACAACACTTGTGCAGCACCTGAGAGGTGATCAAGTCATTCAGAGGTGACTTAATTGGAACAGACTGAAAACAGACATGGTTAGTTGTAGTGATTCACCTGGCAGTTAGTTACAGTGATTCACCTGGTAATTCATCAGTCTGGCTAATTTGATTGCTTTGGATGCAGTAAACAAATGCTCTTTCATCTTTTAAACTTCAGATGGGGGCTAATTTCTATCCAGATGGAGTAGATTTGCTTCTCAGATAGATAAACAAGACATTTACTAGTAGATGTTGCTGGCTGAAAGATGCTGAATGAATGTGACTGCAGTATCATGTCCATTTTATCAGGATTTATATCAGCTAGCCCATAAGTCATGTCCCTTCTCTCTTGTCATCCTGCACAAACGGGGTGAGGTCAACTCCACTGCTGAGGACAAGCCTGAGGTATTTCTGTACTCAGAAGGAGTGGACGTGTGTGTATATATGCATATGTGCACACAAATGCACATTATAAATCTCCCTGCAGAGCACCATTAATTATTTGGTGAATACTCCAGCTCTGCCAGCTATCAGCACCATATTGATTATACTGCAAGTGAGAAACTCCCTGCACCAAGGCTGAGAGAGGGAGGGGAAACTTTTCAGAGCTCGTGTTTTGGAAACGAGTGTTCTTTTGGTTTTTCTGGTAGAATCTGGAGTTGTGCGCAGGCTCCCTCCTCCCCCCATAGTTCAGGTCACCACCATCAAACTCTTGTTCTTCCATTTTTATTTCCTGTTCTGGTGATTGATTGAAAATTAACCCCAAGTGCAATCTAGTGAAGAGCTCTGGGTCTGCTCCTCTGACCTGCTCCTAGTACTCTTATCCCTGCATAAATCCTGTGTGCAGTGGGTTGTGTAACACCCCTGGAGAGGAGAGGGGGACATGATGTAGCTATGAGATCATTCCCATGCCACTATGAACATTTGGATGGCATTAAGCTGTCTCTGGGCTAGCTCCAGCTTTCCAACATAGCTCCCATGCTAACAGGGATTTTGACTTGGTGACCTTTTCCTACTGTTTGTGAAGGTGCTGGGCTCCCACCCCTCACTAAGCTCAGAGGGAAGAGCCATCTGACTCCACTGCATGGAGCACGTGTGTAAAACTGGCACAGCAGCACAGGAGCCAGCCCTGCTGGGTGCAGAGCAGCAGAGCCAGGGGGCTGCACTTACCCACCACATAGATGTGGTCCCTGAAGCTGGCAGCATTGATGCACTTGGCCTCCACGGGCATGGGAGCCCTGAGGCTCCACGAGTTGGTGGCAGGGTCGTAGCACTGCGTCTTGTCCGTGGCCAGCTTCCCGTTGGGGCCACCCCCAATCACGTACAGCCTCTTCTTGTAGCTGGCTGCTGCAAAGGAGCTCACATTGACCATCAGGGGAGCAGCCTGGGGACCAGAAAGAATCATTAGTAACCATGTGAAGCAGTCACACTGATGCCTGTGGGGAGGGAGCCTGTGGAATTTTAAGTCAGGCATCCCTTTTTAAGCGGACTTCAGAAGATGATGTTTCTAAGGATAAGGGAGAAGTATGTTTCAGCTTTTTCTTAAGACTGCTAAAACTCTTAATAAAAAATATCCTCTGTTCAAATGCTGAAATTAAAATTATTTTATCAATAATTCAAAAGCCAGGAAATGTCAGAAGTGTCAAAAATCTCCTTTACATACTTACATACATTGCAAAAAAGCACAACAGATTTGTTCATACTACTTGCAGCTGTGATTGGTAGAGTCATCCACATTGCTTTGTATAATCTAGAGACAATGGGTGGTATCTGCTGTTATGATGCCTAATCTCATTACTGTCATGGATTAATTGGTTGCCTAATTCTCTCCTCCCATTGCTTGAAGTACAGAGAGTAGAACTGGGAGGGGAGGGTATCCTGTTTCCTTCAAACCTGGACTCAAATGCATAACCCATACCATATATAATGCAGAGCTTGATAGACATATTTCATATACATATAAAATGTGTCAGAGTAGCAGTTTTCAGCTTATTCTCTGGCTCATGTATACTATATTCTTACTCCTTGATTTATGAACTACTAGCATTAAAAGCCAACTAAAACAAGGGAAGTTAGGCATTAGATGTCTCACAGGAAGGGATTGGCTGGCAATCCAGGGATTTTTACCTTCTAAAAGAATTGCATTTCTATAGAAAACAGAAAATTAGGGTTTTTAAATAACAGAGATAATTAAAAGAACATTTTCAGTAATCCAAGCCCTAAGATTTTCTGATTAAAATGGTCCAAATGATTAAAATGTTCCGTGATGCAGCCTCTTACCTCTGACCAGCAGTTATGGAAGGGATCATATGCTTCCATGCTGTTGATTCTCTGCATGCCATCAAACCCCCCAATGACATAGACTTTGCCACCCAGTACTGCCATTTTATGTCTCCAGCGCCCAATATTGAGATACTCTATTTGTATCCATTTGTTGATGGAGGCATTGTATTTCCAGACATCATGCTTTGTTTCTTTGCCACCTGGAGTGAACATGACATACATAAATATGACAGCACGGCTTGTATTTGCTTTAAAACTCCAACATGTTTAAATTTCTGCTCTCTCAAAATGGAAAGTAAATCATTATTACTGATTGTTAACTGGTCCTGCATTTAGTTTACTTAATAGTGAAGGAAACTGAGCAATTTCTGTAGCCAAATATTCAGTGAAGATAAATCACTGTTCCTCACTTTACCAGACCACAGCTACTTTCATTTCAATACTGAGTGCACGACCAACCACACAGCAGAGTGACATGCAGGATATTTTGGTGCAGCACCAGGGCTTTGCAGAACTGCTCCAAGGGGACAAATAAACAAATATGATTTAAGTAAGCTAGTGGAGGATGCTGCAGCTGGTAGTGCCAAATCCCTTGAAGGCAGGCTGGCACTGGAGAACTGCCAGGTTGTGCAGGGCAGATCCAGCCAGCCCTGTGGTTTGCATCATAAAGCAAAAAACCTGACTGAACTCCTACCAACCATAGTCCTGCAGGAATTGGAAGTTTTACTATTCAACCCTGGGACCATATGGCTGTGATTTCATTTTTGTGCCTCTCATTCTGGTCTCTTTCTCTACTGACTTGGATATGCTTCATATTTATAGCTTGAAGATTAAAACTGGACCCTGCAAACTCGTTCTGGAGCTTACCTTTGCTTGTGCTAAAGCAGAGAGCAGTGTTTTGAACAAGAGCTGTTGTTTGCCTACAGTTTCTGGTGTAACTGTAATACAAACTGATCTAGCTAAGCCTGAAACCACATTTACAGACTGAGTAGATTATTCCATCATCTGCAACCTGATTAAACATTTGCTCCACTGGTGAATATACTGAAAAGAGAATTCATATTCCATTGAGAAAGTGCCTTCATTGGTATTCTGTAGTGCAGACAGATCACTGCAAACTGATGGAACCTATCTCTGGGCCAAATAGCAGATTGAATGGGAGATAATTAGGATGCTAGAAAGAGTCATTTGTAATGCTTTTGTCCCCGTATTTTTCACATGTATGTGCTGAATTTTATTTGCACTCAAATAGCTGAAGTGGCCAAAGGCCCTTAATGCTGCATTCATGGCTACAATGGGGCTGAGAGACTGCAGGTGTTCCCCCTGCTCTCCCTTGAAATTTCCCTTTGACATGAGCTTGTGCTTTCCTCCACAGCCTGAAACTCATGTAGCAGCTTGAGCTGGACCAGTGGGTGAATTTGCTCCACATTAGGGGACAGGGAGAAAGATTTTCTGAGAGGATTGTAGGTTTATTTTGTTTCCATTTTTCCTCTGGACAAGAATTCTTTCTAATTTGAAGAGAAATTGTACCTAAATTAATAAAAGCATCAGAATGGTGAATGATAATTCATGCCATTTTCAGTTATGCTACAAATGTCGTGTTTCAGGCCATCCAGTCAAAGCATTTAAACTGTTTTGGGGAAATCATGATCTAACAGTAGTCATAATCTTGTGCAAAGGACTTTCCTATTTTTCAGATGCTAAAGGAGCAGAGAAAACTCCAGACTGTACCAAGATACAGAGGGAAATGAGCACATGGATGGGGAGATCAAGTCAGGAAAAATGAATAGCAAGTTAGAGAATAAGCAAATTACAAGAGCTAAAGAAAGAAAACAAAAGTAGAAAGACATGCAGGAGGAAGCAGCTGTTTAATCAGGATTGAGACACTAATAATTGATTTAGCTGAGAAAAAAATGCTAATGGCTTCAGTCCACTCAGTCTTTTATTTGTGTGAAAAGGGCAAAAAGGTGAAAGGCAAAGAGGGAATGAGGAGAGGGACTCAGAGATATGAAAGTGAGAAGAGAATGAAGAAAGAGAGCTGTGAGAACAGGAGCAAAGGGAAAGCCAGCTCAGACTCACCACAGCAGGGACTGTGTTAGCCTGGCCTGGAGGTAGCCTGGATAGAACATAAAATGTAAGTAAAGAGATATTGGAAAAGATGTCAAGAATAAAAGAATGCAAAAAGCCTTGAAAAAGAGGGAAGGGTAACAAATTGAAGGCAAATGGAAAAAAGACCTCTCAAGCTGAGGGTGTGAAGGTGAGGGGACTATTCCCTAGTCAGAATGTGTGACTTGGGTTCCTCTCTACCTTTTAACAAAGGGACTAATGCCAGAAACTCTTTATGGTGCACCGAAAGGAAAAACTTTCTTTATTTGTGGTTCTGGGAAGAGTAATCTAATTCTTATCCCAGGATAAATGTTAAATTGGAATGAAGGATCAAAAATATGTGGCTTCCCAAAAGAAAGAATGCAGTGGAAGATATTTGAATAAAGGTAGTGGACCACTATTCATACTTAAGCAAAGCATTCACACTTTGGCCTACTCTCCTCCTTTCTACTCTTCTGTTTCAATGGATTATAGAATTTGGTGGCCAGTTTTGCAGAAAGGAGGTGTTCTACCTACCTATGAAGGCCCTGCTCTGTATCATGGTCTGTAATGCCACAGCGATGAAAAGCTTGCTGTCACTTTTCCTCTGGAAGCAGAACAAGATCATCAAACTTGTTTTTTTGACAGGCCATCAAAAGCAGCTGTCAAACTGGCTAACAAGCTTGATTTTAACATTTTGATTGTCAGAGTAAACTTTCTGTAGCCCTGGGATCAAACCCCTGCCTGGAGCTCAGCTGTATTTGTGTGGGAAGTTAAATACACCTCCTGAAGCTCTTGGGTGATGATCAGCACCTGAGTTGTTCAGACCCACACTGGATGTCTGGACCATGGGATCTCATCTGGCTTTGACAGTTTATCCTGCCAAGTTAATAACTGTGGGTGGGCAGCTCTAGAGTCCTCTGTGATGGCAGCTTTCAGGGACAGCCAAATATTAGTGACAGTTCCTGCAGGTTCTTGACTGACTTTTGCAGGATGACTCAGATTCTGGCAGGATTTTGCTTATGCATGTGGAGCTTCAAATGGACTTGTCATGAGAAGATGCTGAAGCAATTTGTCATTTTATGTTTGATAAACTGTTCCCAAGAACCCTTCTGTGGCCTCAGTCACTGTTTAGGGTGCTGCACACAAGTACCCATGCATATAGATTAACATTGTTTAAAAATAAATCCTGTGCTCAAATCAGAGCTGGGCAGTCCTCACACATGCTCTCTGTTGATGTCCAAAGCCAAAGCATTAAAATACCTGTAGTACTTAATTTTTCTAAAGCTGCCTCAAGCATGGTCTTGATAAAATGTGGAAATAATCATGAGAACCCTTTGCTCCCCTCTTGCACTCCCAGTCAATGTCTTGATCCTTACCTGATATGTAGACTTCATTTTTTAGAGTAATGCATGCAAACTCCACCCATTTCTTATTCTCATTCTCCGTCTCCTGCTCTGTGATTGGTAATTTTGCTACTTCCAGACGGCTTCGCCTCAAAGGATCCAGGCAAGTCACTTCTGCTACAAACTTCTCCTCTTTTGTACAGCCCCCTATGATCATAAACACCTCAGACTGGAACTCATGCATCCTGGGCTTGGTCCTTTCTGTAATGATCTAAATGCAAGTGAGATTGAGTGAGTACACAGGGCACTTACACCTACAATTACAGAAAGGCCAGGTGACCTTTTCTTTGATTGCCTGTTCTTCAAATCACAGCAGGCTTACCTCAACTGAACCAATTAGCTTTCTAACTTGAAACCCTGAAAAACATCCTAGAAGCATTCAGTAGAGGTTGCTATATCCTTCCGTCTTTCAGGATTTTTCCAGCTCTGGAAACTCGTAGTTGCTTTTGCCTACCTTTAGGATCCTTTAGACCCTTTTAGGAATTACCAGGATGGCACCAAGAGCTATGCAGGTGAGCAGTAGTGACAAGCCTGGGTGCCTGTCAGGTAGCTGAAAAGGACAGGTTTTATTTGGGCTGACAGAGTGAGGGCAAGGTAGGGGGCCCCAGGGTTGGTGTATGCCTTGGGGAGCCTGGAGAGAGCAAGACTGCAGTTAGTGCTAGCAGAAAGTAAGTGTTCTCATTATTTGTCCTGAAGAGATATGTCAGTGTCAGAACAGTAAGAGTTCTCAACTGTGGATGGGTTATTTTTATTTGTTTCTTTATGTATGAGCTGTTCTTTCAAGCCAAAATTAGATTTACGTAAAGGCAGCACCAAGCTGAAATGTGGTTAGCTCTAATTTACTGCTTGTTGGCTCAGTTTATTGACTAGGTCTTTGTTTCAGGGACTCTGGAAAAGGTCATTTGCCAGGTAGATGTTCACCAGGAGCAAAGAATGCAAGGGATGCTTGGAAACTTGTGTTCTGCCTGGAGGAAATGCTTGCAAACAAGACCCACAGGTTAAACGCTGTGTCAGGAGGCAACTTGCTTAAAGTTTTGCTTCTCTTTCTGTTTTTAACATGTTTCTATAAATTGGTACAATTTATCCATTATTAAAAGATATTATCTACACAGACATGACGCCTGCATGTTGATTATGTCCAGAAAATGATTAGGCACATTTTTATAGAACGTGAGTCCCAGAGCTTGCCAGCTTGCAGGACTCTGTTGGAACTTGTCTGCCAGCACTGGCCCCAGGGGAGCAGCTGGCAGCGGCTGTCCCTTTGAAGATGAGTTAATGCACTCCCTTTGTCTGTCCCTGCACCTGCTCAGTGGGACGAGCTCCCAGCACTGCCCAGCACTGCCCCAGGTCACAGCAGTGTCTCAGGCAGTCAGCAGCACAAGGGGCACTCGGGCTGCCCCCCTCACAGTGCCGGTGACACAGGTGACACAGGTGACACAGGTAACACATCCACAGCAGCCTCCTGCTCCCCTCTGACTCCGACTGAGGAGGGACACGTTTCCTCACACACTCACAATACTTTGCTCCTGTTGTGAAATCTGACCTCTTGGTTGCTCTCCCCTCTCCCCCACATTTGGGCCAAGGAGATGTGACTGATACCTGAATTTCCACAGCCTGCACTGAGCAGGCAGGATAGGACTTGACTGGATGTTGGGATTACAGTAATTTCACGCGTATAAGGCGCACCTTTTTGACTGAAGTTCTGATCCAAACCCAGAAGTGCGCCTTATACACCAATGCGCCTTTATATATGGACAGAGTTCGGAAAATTGCCAGCCAGGAAGTGCGAGCCCTGCCGGCCCAAGGTGGGGCAGGGCCAGCCGGAGCCGGATCCTCGCTGGAAAAAAAGAAAAGTGCACCTTATACGCCGGTGTGCCTTCTATATGGACAAAGTACGGAGACTGCCTGGCTACCTGGAAGTGCGCCTTATACTCCGCTGCGCCTTGTAGGCATGAAATTACTGTAATCTGTCTCTGGGTGCAGGGACCTCTGTAAATGGCAGATGGGCAGTCCTCTCCTCTGGAAAGAGACTGTCTTCTTCACAGCAGGAAGAATATTTCCTTTATGAAACATTTTCCCCAATAACTAACAGGGAAGATGTTGCATATTCACGTTTGAAAGAGTCATTACAGATTGTGGCACAGTTTGGTGGGAAAATTATTCCTCTTTTCTTAGGCTTGAAGTGGTAGCAGAGAAGGTGAGGTGTCAGGGCTAACACCATTTGCCTTTTTAATAAGGAAGCTACCTGGGGTCTTCATGCAAGAGTGTGTATGAAGGGTCAAGCTTAGATGTTCATAAACAGGAAGCTGTGCATTTTGTTTTAAAACAGCCCACCAAAAGCTTCTGAACTCTCTAAGACAGCAGGATAAATTCTGAGGCCCATTTTGACTTTTCAGTACCAGCAGTTAGTGAAAATTCAGAGTGATTACCTTTTTCTGCTCCATGGCACTGCTCCTTTCAAATCAATTTTTGAGCTGAAGCATGAGACATTTACAAAGAGTGGCTAATACCCTCCTGTTTTACTCACCTCATTGCCTGACAGATGGTACATTCTTGCTTCTTGGAGCAAAGGAAAGACATCCGGACACTGTCTAATGAGTTTATCAGCTTCAACCGTCTCTACAAAATACCAGGGGTCCAAGAGGGGCAGCCGGACGTTCTCCAGCACGTATGGCATGAGAGAAAACCTTTCTGCCTCCTTGTACCGGACCCAGTTCATGACGGTTTCGAACACCTGTGCCTCCTCCGTGACATAAAGGTCATCACTCTTCAGCGTGCTGCACAGGATGTCTGCCGGCAGCTCCAGGAACTCCTCGTAGTTCAGCACCTGGGTGAAGTTCTGGATGATGTAGTTCTGCACTTGCTCTTTGAGGCTGTGCAGGGAGTGGGCATCAGCCAGCCTCAGGATGCCAATGCAGTTCTCCGGCTGGAGTGCTTCCGTGAGAAAACTGGCACAAGCATCCACCATGCGCAGGAACTGAGGGAAGAGA
Organism: Sialia sialis; assembly: GCA_009812075.1. Taxonomy (NCBI): domain Eukaryota; kingdom Metazoa; phylum Chordata; class Aves; order Passeriformes; family Turdidae; genus Sialia; species Sialia sialis. Next base: position 1,769,273 of record VRYO01000710.1, read on the forward strand.
AACCTTGTATGAGCACAGGAGGGTTACTGTGTGACTGTCACAGGAGAGCTGTGGAGCCACCAGCCATGCCCAGTACAGCAAAGAGCTGGGGGAGACAAGAATTACATCATCTGAGCACAGGTACCTCCCAAGACCTGCAGTCTGAAATGAGAAATTCTTCCTCCCAGTGTTCTTATTCCCTCTGCATCCAATTGCTCCTTTCCTCTCTTGCAGGATGCAGACCTGTGACAGTTGTGATTTTATTCATTTCATGAAAGAGTCTCCTACTATTCCCTTTTCCTCCATGAGATCTCAAAGCCCTGGCAATCATGGAGTTACAAAGCACATCTAAGGATGCCAGGTACCCGATTTTCTCCCCTGCTTCAACCTGCATGTCAGCCCAGACCTGCCAGAACAGAGTCTGGTTTTAGGGTGAAGCTGGCTCCACTGTCTGCATTTATGCTCCCACCATCCAAACTCCAAATGTACCTGAGGTCTTGTGAGAGTGGTGGGAAATGAGCACTGACGTCTGGGAGGTTTGGAGCAGTGTGCTGCCCCAGAAGGGATGGGTAGCAGTCCTAGGCTGGGATGAGTGGCAGGAAGAGATTGGCCATCAGCAATTATTTTGAGCTTTCTGACAGACAAGGTTTTCTGGCAAGAGTCTGTCGTGGGGGAATCCTTCAGAGGGTCTAGTGACCTTTGTCATTGTCATCACCATTGGCTGAAAAAATATTGTTATGCATTTTACGCACAGTCTCCTCTCAGAGAACTGGCTGTGTCTGCATTCAATAAGGCATCACAACCACTCTCATCAATTTCTTAGGCAAAATAACCCCACCTGAGGGTCCCAAATGCACCTGAATCAATAATCTTTCTATGGGTTTGTTGGGCCACAGGTGTCTGTAGGATATTTCTAAAAACTCTGATCTGAGCTGGATTGCTGGTGATTATTCAGGAATTGAGAACCAGTCTTGGGTAGAACTGATCAGTTACAGTGCTTCATCCTGATGGATTTTCTGTCATCTCTGTGATTTCAGGTACAAATATTGCCACTGAACAGTGCAATAAAGATGGGTCAGAGCTAATGCTGTGCATTTCCATCTGTGCTTTTTGGGTTGTTTTTCCATTCAATGTCAGCAAGTAAACCATTTTTAATCATGTTTTCTCACTGGGGAAAGTTGCACAACAGTAATTGAGGGGCAAAAAGGAAGCAAAACATTTTTAAACACTGTAGTACATAGATTTGTTTCAGTAATCAGGGTAGAATCTTCCAGACCCGTCGGTGTCATGTTGACATATTTAGACTGTTTATCAGAGCTGAGTGATCACAGAGGCTGTGTACAGACTGCCTGGTTCCTGTTTTACATTTAGATGTGGTCAAAAGTTTAGAGAAATGCAACCGACTGATGAACGAGGCTATGTGAGGTCTCCGAATGTGCTGCTGCCATTGTGATAAAAATACATCAGTGGCCCATGGTGGCACCAGGGCACAGCTCAGTAACCCCTCAGCACCTGCCACATTCACCTTCCCTGATTCAGGGATAGCACAAGGCAAGCACATTGAACTCACCAGGGCATTTCCTTGAGGATCTGCAAGGACTTTGCTACCAGGTAGGCTTCAGACCTGAGGCAGGTTAAGCATCAGCCTTATTAAGCTTATTAGGCATAAGCATTCAAACTTGTCAGTAATGAGACACAAGAAAAACAAACCTGGGATTTGCCAAGGTCATTCATCGAGTCATCTGTAAGTCTGGGAGTAGACCCCAAAAAATGTTCTCACCAGCCTGCAGCAAACCTCTGTAGAGTTCTCTAATTATTTTTACACGGCTTGTTAAGAATGATACTGAGGAGGTGACAGCAGAGGCTTTCTCAAGGCAGTGCACGTTGCTCTCACGGCCAGCAGGCCCCCCTCCCTCCCTGCACGGCTGTTTGTGGCCAGGAGAATGCAGAACTGCGAGGTGTGGGTGTGAGAAATGGCCCTGCTGAGGGCTTCACCAGAGAGCCTGGGCTGCTTGGGAGAGAATCGAGGCAGGACTTTCCCTGGTCTTGCTCCTCATCTCTGCGCTGCACTGTCTCCCCACCACTGCCTTCATTTAGACACTAAATTCCCCCCAAAACTCCCCTAAAACTTGCTGGGCATGTGTCAGTCAGTCCCAGGAGAGCAGGTGGTGACTCAAGAGAGCATCAGAAGGAAGACACCCCTGAGCCTTTGACTCATCTGCTCTGATTATTCTGGCAGAGCTCTGAATTTTCTGCTTGTCCACTGTGGGTACCTCTCCTAATGCCACTCCAGGCACTTTAAGAGCCCTGTTACCTGAGAGCAGTTCCTTCAGTAAGTTAGTCCTTCTCTTAATACCCATTTGAATCCAGGTTCTCACTTGCTAGAGACATCCCATATGCTTATTTGGCCTCCAGCTGACCTTCACTCTGAATACTAAAATTTGTTCTCCTCATATACAGTAATTTCACAATTATAAGCCGCACCGGATTATAAGCCGCACCTCCCGGTAGCCGGATATACCACGGGATTTGTCCATATATAAGCCGCACCTGAATATAAACTGCACCTTTTTAAAAAAAAAACGAGGATCCATGTGTAACAAAGTAACAAATTAGTAACAGATGGCAGCAGCGGGGTTTGGTGTCAGGTGCTCAAGTTGCAAACAGTTTTCATAGACCAGCAAAGCCTTTAAAGGCAGCCCCAGGCGCCCTCCCAGCTGGCTCTCACTTCTGGGTTGGCATTTCATTGGGATTTGTCCATAGATAAGCCACACCTGAATATAAGCCACACTACTGGGATAGGCTGGATTTTTCAATTAAAAAGGTGCGGCTTATAATCGTGAAATTACTGTAAATCCTCGTTTGTCCCAGCTTTGATTCAATGGTGGAGTGTAAGCAGTGCCAGCAGCCCTGCCTCTGGCTGGAGCCCCCAGAAAGGGCAGGGATTGGTGACTGAAAGGTCTCTCATTCACAACCCCTCTCTGCATGCCGCACACTTGGGGCAGATCCTGCACCCTGCAGCTGGTGGCCATGGGCCAGCGGCCCTGCTGTGGCTGCAGGGACAGCACGTCCCAGCTCGGCAGTGACATCTGCACTCCGAGGAGCCCAGCTGAGGGCACAGCCCCCTTCAGGGTTGCTCCCCGGGGACTGGAGACTCTCTGAAGCTGCCAGCCCTTCTCCCACTGGGAGCTGCCCTAAAGGTCTTTGTTAGCCATGGTGCTCTCTTATCAGGCGTGGCCTGCAGCTGCCAGCCTGGCTCTTCCTGCCCCATGGCCTCAGGATGGCTGTCAGGTATTGGGGCTGCATTTCCCTTAGAGAGTCTTGTTCATGTACAGTGGGCTAACTGGGGGATGAGGGGTGCTTTGGGGGTCAGTCAGGCCATCAGGCTGCTGGTGCTTTAGCCATGCCCACCCTGAGGGCAGAGTAGCCCTGCTCTGCTTACAGGGGGCAGCTTGGGGCATCCTCCCCTGTTCCCACTGCACGTGGCATTGCCATGGCTGTGGGCATCACAGCCTTTGGTGACAATAGTTTCTTTTCCATCTGCTCAGAGGCCTGCTTCCCTCTCACCATTTCTTTGCTTCTACCACTGCAGTCGATGTGGTTCCTCAGCCAAACCCTGCTGAAGGAATGGGTAATACAGAGGTTCCCGGAGGGGCAGGAGCAGTGTAGATAGATCTGGAGGTTGTTGCTGAGTTCTGGTGAGGGAAGCAGGGCTCCCTGACATGGCCCTGGGCAGAGGATGAGCAGCTCTGCAGGCAGTGTGGGTGGCAGAGGCTGCTGGGCAGGATCCAGGGTGGGCACCAACCTTGCAAGTGCAGTGGCTGGGCAGCCACCAGCCCAGACAGAGGAGGTGACTATTGAACTCATGTTGCAACTGTGCTTTAGGTGGAAAAAATTTGTCTGGGTCACTTGAGGGTGAGGCTTAGCTGTTCAGCAGCTCCCTGTTCCAAACCCTTCACCTGCTTCCCCCACTGTGGCAGGGAATCCTGCTCTCTCCAAATAGCCCTCCACCTCTTCCTGCTGTCAGTGTTGACTGCATTTGGTCAAAACTTACTAGAAGGGAGTAAAAGAAGGCATCGATTACACAAAACTTTTTCAGTTTCTAGAGAAAAGTAGATAATTCACGTTGGATTATCTATACTGCAATACCTAGAGCTATGCAAGGTATTTCTTCTTCAGTTCTTTGCCAAGTCCGCAAGATTAAAAAAGGGCAGTGCCACAAGTTATTGCTAGTCGATAAAAATATTCTGTTTTGAATTTGGGTTTCTCATATGTCACTGATTTGAAAAATTTATCGAATAAAAATGTTGCAATAAATTGCAGAAATAAACTTTTTAGATGTTGATATATCCAAATGAAACATTTGGCTCTTTCAACTCTGTTCTTCAGCATAAGTAGCACGGACAAGCTGGCAGAACTCTAGTTCTGTCAGCTTGATATAGTAGATTATTAAAGATTTAGTAGCTATTAAATCTTTTTTGCAAAAGACACATTTTCAGCCCAAACCCTCACATTTCTAATCTGAGGCTTTAAAGCCTTATAAAACTTGATAGTATCCAAGATAACCACTGTTTTTACCTGAGCTTTCCTGGTGTTCTAGGTTTATCTAGTTGTTTCTGTTTTCTATTCTTACTTATGGTACCCTCACAATCTTATCATTATTCTAACAGAGTTTGATGTCTTTCTTAAAGCACCAGCCTTGGGAATCAAATTTAATCTTAATGAAAAATAAGGAAGATAAATGAAAAAAAACCCAAACAAACTAAGTTTATATTTCTGATAGTTCCAGAAGGGAAAAAAAAAAGCCAAAATCTGAGGAGTGATCTTAAGGAAAAAAAGGTTCAAAAGAAAATAAAAACAAGACAGAAAAGTGTCCTGAAAACAAACCAAACGTAGCCATTGAATGATTGATACCAGCTGGCAGTGTTGGTGTGTTGACAATGTCAGTGAATTACTGCACTGCAGGCCCCAGTGACACTGAAGTTACCTTTGTGAAACTTTTGTGAATATCCAATCTAAATGTAAATCTCAGTACAAGCTGATTTCCTCTTGTCCTATCACTTTTTGCCTTGGAGAAAAGCCTGACCTCCACCTGGCTACAGCCTCCTGTCAGGGAGTTGAAGCAACAGGGCTCCCCTTGAGCCTCCTTTTCTTCAGACTGAGCACCCCAGCTCCCTCAGGCACTCCTCACAGCAGTGTGCTCTAGAAAGCAGAGTTCCTGGACTCCAGAGCAAAATTTCCATGTAAGATTCAAGAATCTGAGTTCCTGAATTCATGAACCACAATGATCACAGGGTTGGGTGTTTCTTGCCTTCCTCACACACACACATTGGCACTTGGCAGGTTGTGTTGGTTAGAATTTGTTAGCAATTTGCAGCGTGGTACCAGACACTGCAATTTGGTAAACCTCACAGGTGATTTACAGCACACGTGAATACCTCGTGGACCAAAGGCTGAGTAACACTGCCCAGCTCTGACCTCCCACAAGTCCCAGGTTATGACTAAAACCCTTTACATCACAAGTTCTACAAAGGAGGATGCTAACTTTGGCTGGCAAGCCTCCATCTCAAGGCTGGGGAGATGGAGAGGAAAAGTAGCTTCCTCCTCTGGCCAGCCATGCCAGCTGCTGCCCGCTAAGCCTTCTGACTGGCCTTCACAGTCTGACCAGAATTTTGGGGAGCACTGCTAGCAGGCAGCACATGGGAGAAGCACTTGGAGGCACAGCCTGGCTCTTTTCCTGTTTGCATGGCACTCAGTGCAGCAAAATTCCAGTACGTGGCTGCCACTGCCATTTTTTACCTCAATGTGAGTAAATATGAAGCAAAATGCCTCCAGAATACATGAAATCAGATAAATCAGAGGAGCTTGCAGTGTGCTAACCAAGGTAAGACATGGTGCTGCCAGAGCAGTGACACTGGGTCAGTGCATTTGAGTTTTCTGTACCTGGAACAGGCTGGCAGCTTCCAAGACTTTCTGTACATTTTGCTTTGTGATGAGCATCTTGCTGGTGTAGGTGTAGTCCAAGAGTATATTCATGGTTTCTGCATCAACTCCTTTTAGTATGATCTTCTCCTCGTATTTCTCTCTTAAATCATTGCAGAACATGGCCCTGGAAAGAAAGACATTTATCTTTTACTGCATTCCAATCAGGATGAGGCATTCTGAAAATGTTGGGCTATTCAGATTTCAACACAGAATACTCTGATTGCTTCACATTTTATGCAATTACTCCTGTTGACAAGAAACAAGAAGATATCTTTTTGTTGCTCTTCTACCGCTGTACTCATGAGTTTGGTAAGGCATTTTGGATTCCTCCAAGGTGTTCTCTGCAGCAGACCCATGGCAGCAAAAGGCAGCTGTGACCTTGCCTGAGTGGGACAGGTCCCTGTGTCTGGACTGGTGCTGTGCAGCAGTGATGCTGTCTCACCTGCTGGCCTCTTGCTCTGTTTCTAGTGCAGGTGCAGCTCCTTAAGGCCTGGCACTCTCCAGACTTTGTCAGCACATGTTCTTGGTACCCCTTGGCAGGTCAATACCTCCCTGCATCCAGCTGCAGGACACTGCTGGGACAGAACCCCGAGGCCACAGCAGATCCACGTGTCTGGCAGCCTCACTTCTCAGCTTCCCAGATTAGCTTTGACCACATTAATACAGTGGTGGGCCAGGGGAGAGTGCATGGCTTATGGATTTTCTTCTAATTAAGATTTCAGCTTTTCCTCTGCTAAATTTTGGGATTGCAGAGTTGGTACCTCTTGGCTAGAGAAGCAAGTGGATTTGCATGAATTGGAACTACTGTTAGGCAGAAAATGCAGTGATTTCATACATGCAGATAGCAACTCTTCTCTGGTGGCTAATACTGCATTTGAAAGGTGGCCACCAGGCACACCTTTGGCACTAGGCAGATATTTCATGTAGGGTATGAATCAGAAATTCTCTAAGGGCTGTTTAAATGCATTTTGCATCATGACAGCTGCAGGACAAAAACACACATCTTCCTCTGCATTTTCAATTCAGAGATTTAAGTATTTCCTCCAATGCTTTTTGCTTTTATTAGGATTTTGATCAGCCCCTTTTTGTTCACTGCAGAGAATGAGATGTCACATAATTTGGAATCTGTCTCAACAGATCAGAATTACATGAGTCCACTTGTAACTGCACTGGTGAAAAACATGTGCAGATCTAAAGTGTAATTAGAAGAGCTCTTTACTCCGCATTCCAAGCGCTTCTTTATTAGTCATATACAATGTTGACAGGACAATGCAACATGGGAAATGGCTAGAGGTCCCAAGTCTTAGGCCATGCTTTTCTTGTAAAATAAGTGCTTGAATTAAGCTGTGTGATTGACACATCTGACTGGAACCAAGATGTAAACAGATTTTATTGCAAAGCAGCTAGGCACGATGAATGGCAAATGGATGGAAGATGCCAGCTGCTACTTGCTCTAAGAACTACCTGTTCCTTACCTCAGCAGAAATTTTATAGCAAGGTCTTAGTTACCTCAGTGTGCAAAACTGCCTCTGGTTAGAGAGGCCTAAATCTTGAGGAGGAAATTTGGGCAGAGAAGTTACTTGTCAGAAAAGTTGTTCAGCCAAAATTCTCATTTTTCCTGTCACTTAGCTCATTAGAGGTTTTTGCTTCACTGCCCTGTCTCATGGTCCTGCTTCTGCTATACTGAAATCAGAATATTTTAAAGGCCTTTAGACAAATGCTCCTTAACTTCGGTGACCATTCAGCTTCTGTCCCTCTGGCACTGTCAAGTGATGCAAGAGGGGATGTGTGGGCAGGTGGCCATCTGCAAACAGCAGCCCTCAGTTCCCAGTTCTCCCTGGGAATCAGCACAGAGAGGGAGGCTGGCACAGGGCAGACAGACAGACAGACAGACAGACAGCTGTCTCTGTCGGGCGGGATTGACGGGTGCCGGATGCCTCGTCTGAATGAGAAACAGGCCATGGAGGGTGCAGGTGGTGTCTGCTCATCTTCCTTTCATCTCTCAAGCTGACGACTCCAGACTTGTACCAAACCATCACCGTTGGGGTGGTGAGAGTCTCACTCCCATCCCAGAGTGTTTGGAGGGGTCACTCAGAGATATCCAGGATTACGCTTGTGCAGAGCTGCTCAGAATCCAGCCTCAGCATCCTGGTGGTGCCTCTGCCTGGGGTCTGCTCTGTGCGCTCTGGCCTGTCTCCTGATCTTCCTAATTGGTTTAGAGCTGCCATCCACTCCCAATTTCATAGGGTGTGGATTCATGTAACATGGCTGTGAGCTGCAGAAATCACACATCTGAAGCACGGTGCTCTCCCACCAGTTCTCTGCTCCAGACTGTGGCAGGGCTGCACAGGAGAGCTGACTCCTATGGCCTTCCTCCCGCTCAAATGGAGTGGTTCTTATTCCCAGCCTGTGTGCTGGCAGAGGGAACACCTGACACCACTCAGGCTGATCAGGCTGAGCTTCTCTCCTAGGAATTAAAATGCTGCCTCTGAATCTTTCTGAACTTACCCTCAGGAGGGTCTAAATCCTTCAGATGTGGCTACTAATTCCATTATGTTTCCCTGGTTCTTGCCCCTGTGTGATTCTGAATTGCACCTTTGAACCAACATGTCCTCTAAGAAATGCACATCTGAAGTGAGGGCCCAGTGCCAACTTTACCCAAAACACAAAAATGGATAATTTTAGAAAAAAATCTTATTTTTCAGAGAATTAGAGAAATCTCAATTTAACAAAGGAGGCATTGCAGATTGTGAAGTGCTTTTTAAGCATCCTCCCACACTGGAATGCTTGTGCTTGGAATTATGACTCTAATTTCAAACAGCCATGCTGGATGCTCTGGCAAATGGCCTCAATTTCTCCCAGCCCCATTCTCTCACTACTCTTGGGCAGTGCAGGATTAAAGAACTACTGTTCCACCTTAGTCAGCTGGTATTTCTCTGCTTTGTTCCCATCATGGAGGCAAATGGAGAGTTAATGTTTTTATGTCTACAGGTGCAGGACATCACAAGGATTAGTCCATCTGCTCTCTGGAGTAGATAGGTGAAGAAGGTGTTGAAGAAGGACTAGAAGTGATTAGCTTTGTTTAACTGTGCTCCAGTCAGCTGCTGTGGGTTGCTGCACTGTAACACCCAACATTCAGGAAGGGGATTGTGCAACTTGCAGGGGAATGAAGCCCATGAGTCACTGGGTCCCTTTGCTTTGCTCCTGTGCATGGCTCTTAGAGGTCCTGGAATAGCATGGAAAGCACTCACAGGAACAGCGTGATTTAAGAATTCCTTCTTTCTCTGGGGCCATGCAGCTTCAGGTGAATAATGCAAGATGAAAGAAGCCTCATTATGAGCAGTAGAACCAGTGAAACTCAGTTCCCTGCAGACTTGTGTCCTCCTTTCCCTCCTCACAATAACCTCAGCTTCCCCTTCCTGAGCCCTCCATTCTCCCTCATTATTGCTCTCACACACTTCTGGTCCCTGCAGGAGCTCAGCTCTGTGCTGGCTGTGCCCAGCAGGGCAGGGCAGGGCAGGGCAGGGCAGTGTGCTTGTTCTGGGCACTGTGTGTTCTGGCTGGCCAGGACACCCTGCTCATCACCCTGCAGAGCACCAAGGGGGCCAGTCCAGCATCTCTGCTCTCCTAGCTGCACATTTCCATCAACCTCATGGCAACTTCAGGTCTGGGATTTCCATCCTGTGCCAAATGTGATGGAAACCAACCCAAAGAGTCCTGACAAAAGGCACTGGCAGACAGGCTGACAGTGAGGTGTGATAAATAACTCTGTGGAAGCCAAGCCAAAGAGAAGCACCCAGAGGGGCAGGCCCTGCCTTGGATGAGAAATGAGATGAGATGAGATGAGATGAGATGAGATGAGATGAGATGAGATGAGATGAGATGAGATGAGATGAGATGAGATGAGATGAGATGACCTCCAGCCAGGTATCCCCTCCTTCCAAGGGACAGGCTGTAGCTCAGGAAAAGCTCCATGGAAATCTGGCCAACAGCTATTGCCATAAAACTATTTTGCCTTATTTTAACTGGGAAGTCCTTCTGATTGCAGCACCTTTGCTTATAGGGAAATTGGGTTTTTTTGTCCAAGTATCATTACGATAATTTTGATTTTAATTTGTGCATCTGCTGTCCATTATGCACACAATGCTGGTAAGAAATATTTGGGCTTCTCTGCTTTTAGCTGACCTTTTTCTCATATGCAATAAATATAGTATCTCTGTAGAAATAATACCTGTCTCCAAATATTCACAGACACAATCTCTATTCTAGATTAGAAAAGCAGAACTGTTCTTCCAGGCACTACCAGCAAAGCTTACCAGACTCCATTAAAATTAGCTTTCTGCTCATGACACAATTGGTCACCGGTTCTTTTTTCTCGTGTTTCCTCTGTAGCTGTTCAGTCATCTGATCACTTCAGCAGTAAAAGAAAGAAAGAAAAAAATCCCAGCCATGCAAATGTGGTTGTCTAAATGATATTGTCTAAATGATAATGGAAAATCTGTGCTAAAACTGATACCAAGTTCCTCTGTGTGTCTAAAATTTGTTCTTGTTGGCCAGTAGTCTCATATAGAATATCTATTGTACTGAAAGAATGAAAAATTCAAGTGGACCAGAAGGAGATGATGAATGGCAAAATTCCCATTGCAACTGATTTCCAGAAGCCCTAGATGGAAATTCCTTCTCTTTCCTCCTCAACAATTTAATGCAATATATATATATATATATATATATATATATATATACATATTACATTACCCGAGAATGGTAGTAGGAAAAATTAGCATGTTCCAGAAACCCACTCCTATTTCAATAAAAATAGCCTGCTATCTGAATGGGTACTCCTCTTTGCCCAGGTCCCAAAGAGACAAGACAAGTGGCTAACGACACTTGATTAAAACACCCTTTTCTCATGCACTTGACTGCCAATATTCTGTCTTCCTTTGCATGCCTCCAGTGGACTTTTTGAGTGCTGGTATCGGAACTCCAGCAAATACACAACCTGGCACCTGCCTTATTTAAAAACTTAACTTTAAAAAACAAGCTGAAAGATGTAAGGAATTAGAGGCTCACTGCAAATTTGCAGACTTTAACGCCCAGTTTGTACTCCTTGGAGACCTACAGCTCGAGTCTGAGAAGCAAAATCAGTTTGTTGGTTTTGTTTGTTACAAACCTTACCTGAAATAATTGCTTGCTGCAGCAAGGACCACTCGGTGACAGGAGAATTCCCTGCTGTCCACGCACAGGATGACATCTGTGAGGGAATTTTCAAGCCGAAGGTTCTCAAGGCCATTCTGGAGCACCAGAGACAGACCTGTATCGTCAAACTTGACCTTTTCTCCACTCGAGACTTCCACCAGGTCCCCCATTTTTGTCGAGCACTCATTGTTCAAAGAGGTCTCAGGCTCCTCAGAGCTCTTCTCCAGCGTGTCCCCCATTTTGTGGCCAGCCCCGTCTCATTCGCTCGGGGCTTCGTTCTGAAAGGAGCTCCTCAGCTTGGGCAAATCACACTGCAGAAGTTGGGCGGATTTCCTGTCCAGAGGTTTCTGCTTATCTGTAGCTGTCACACACACATAACAGGAAGCCTTGCACTTTCTCATCCTGTTAACACAAACAAAGGGTGGGTTTTCTTCAGTGATTTTCAGGCAGTATCAATGTGTTTAGAAAGGCCTTAAGATGCCTCTGGATGTGAGAAGATTACAAGTGACAGGGTGAGCCTGCTTCCCACCCTCAGTCAGTCCCTCCCTGTTATCTGCTGGTTACTGATAGGTGCTCCACATGCCTATAAAGTGCTCCTGGTGGACTGGGGTGCTAAGGGACAAAGTGTTATATCTTGTATTTCTTTTTCCAGGTATGTGGTTATTAGTAATTGAGCTGGTTTGGAGTTTGGCTTTTGCTTTTAGTAATATGCTTGCCTATTCAGAAAGCCCTCCAAGTGGATGTCTCTGTCCCTCATGACTTATTGGCTGGCAACCATTGCATGGCTTTTCTCTAAGGCACAGCTCTCTCAAGGACATGGAGCAGTATCAAAGATCTCACAGCTGATGGTCTTCAGGCTCCACTGCTGGGCACAGGGATGTGAGTGCTCTGCCATCAGCCCTGACTAGCAGAGAAAGCTCAGTGACAGAGTCTGGGGAGCAGCGTACTCATGCTCATCCTCATCATCCTCACTGATGGGTGTAGCCTGAGGCACAGCTGCATCTGACCTGTCCCCAGGACAGACATGGACAGTGCTGGGACCAAGGCTGCACACCTGGCAGTGGGGACACTGCAGGGCAGCTCTGGGGCTGCACCTCTAGAGTGGCAGGAGCACACAGAGCACAGTGCTGAATGTTTCCCTTTTGCCTAAGGATGGACCAGATCTGCTTGGACATCACCTAGATGAGACCCTGATCCAAGCTGAGTTCATAAGCAGCACAGCTTACTGAGAGTAACAGAGCAATTCTCTGGCTTGTTTAGGAAATTCCCTCACTGGGAAGTAGAAAAGCAGACCTCTATCTCCCCCTGAGAGGAATGTGGGGCCAATCCTCACCTTGGTAGCTTGAATGTTAACCAACCTTGCCTTTGTGATAATTACTTCTAGGAATCCTTGTTTGGCCATCCACAGGTTCTTACAGTGCTTTTGATTTCCTCCTTTGTCTCCAGCTGGTATAGCTGAGCTCACAGTGTTTTGGGAAACTTGGCTTCCCCCTCTTCTAGAAGGAGAAAGCAGGATCTGAGAAAATCAGATTGGAAGACAAAGAGGAAGGAAAGCAAAAAATATCCTTCCTGCTTTCCTCTACCTCCTTGTTTTCTTCGTTTTGTGTAGTCTGTGCAGCCCTTTGTTTTTTTCCTTTCCCAGCCAATTTAAATGTTTTCCTGCTGCCTTCTGTGCTAAGTTTTCCTAACGAATGCTTCCTTTTCTAAAGCCAGTTTGCTCTTTCCCAAATACTCCTATAGGAATACAATGAGAAAATGAAGGAAACCTTTCAAAAGTACTAGGTGTGCTTTAAAAATCACAATACATTAACCCCATCTTGGGCTAGGTTCTCCTTCTTTATCACCACGACTTCTGACCTTTGGGAATTCATCTTATCAGGCTTTTCTCTGATAGTGAGAATCTTCACATTGTGCTTATCTTTAAGCAGAAGCTGAGATTCCACAGCGATCACTTGATTCCAGTTGCTGAAGCTTTAAGCAAAGCATCAATAATTGTGAAGTTGAAGTCAGTGTCGGCTGTGAGTGCTGGGAACGGAAACCCTGCAGTAACTAGGTCGGTCGAGGGCTGTGGTATTGTCAGTAACTGCACTGCAGGAAGGAGCTCAGCAGCTCAAGCAACTGTTGACTATTTGTAGCAGTGATCATTATCCATAGTCTATCTCCTTCTGGCCATTGCTAACCCATATGAAGTATTTTTAACCCCTAAACATTTTTTTTTCTTGAAAAGCACATCCTCTCCTTTCTTCTGCCATGATGCTGTGGTTTAGTCCCAGCCAGCAGCCCACCCCAAGGCAGCCACTTGCCCACTCCCCCCCTAGCAGGACCAGCGAGAGAACTGGGAGGACAAAAGATGGAAAACATGGTTGAGATAAAGACAGTTTAATAGGCAAAGCAAAAGCCACACACACAAGCAAAGCGAAGCCAGAACTCAATTCACTGCTTCCCATGGGCAGGTGGGTGTTCAGCACCTCCAGCAGAGCAGGGCCCATCACACATGATGGTTACTTGGGAAGACAAACTCCATCATTCCAAACGTCCTCCCTTCCTCCTTCTTCCCCCCACATTACACACCAAGCATGATGTCACACAGTCTGGAATACTCCTTTCCAAACTTGGGGTCCCCTGTCCTGGCTCTGTCTCCTCTCAACTTCCCGTGCACTCCTGGCCTTCCCACTGGTGGGGCAGAACAGGCCTTGGATCTGTGTAAGCCCTGCTGAGCAATAACAAAAACATCTCTGTGATATCAACCCCATGTCCACCACAAATCCAAACCAAAGCCCCACGCTAGCCACTGTGACAAAAATCAACCCTACCCAGACAAAACAAACACATTCCACCTGTACTCCATATCCTTCACATCATGCTCAGGTCCCACACTACTCAGTACAGCCTCATCAAACACCACCCCCCTCCCACCCTTGGACATAATACACACGTGTCATTCCTTTAATCTGTGGACTGCCCTTGCAAAATGTCCACAACATGTTCACAAATGTCCACAAAATGTCCTTTGAATTAATTAGTTAGCAACTCTCCATCTGTTCTGGTGGTTACTTGGGACAGGAGAGGTGTAAGGTGGAGTTCCAGGGCATCAAGGCCAGCTTAGGTCAGGTCACTTCTGCACTGCAGCTGCTTCTTGGGAGGCTTTTCCTCCACTGATGTGGGTGGTTCCTGTTGTACTAATTCCTGTAACATACAACTCAAATCGTGGCTTACAACAGAGGTGCATCCATTACAGACTCCACCCCAGGTCATTTTGGGCCAGGTTACAGGGTTTAATATTGCAATGAACTCCTCCTCTTGTCCCCAGCCTGGCTGGAACAAGGGGCTCCTGCTATAGTCCACCATCAGCACAGTCCACATCACAGCTCTCCATGGTCTCCAGGGGCACAGCTAATTCACCATCATCTTCCCCATGGGCTGCAGAGGAATCCCTGCCTCCCCTGTCACAGAGTGGGGTCCCACCCACAGGAGACAGTCCTTGAACTTCTCCAGCATGGTCCTTCCATGGGCTGCACACAAGCTGCTCCAGCGTGGGGTCCCAGGTGCTCCAGCAAACCTGCTCCAGCACAGGTTTCTTACATGGTCACACCCTGCTTCAGGAATGCCCCGCTCTGGTGTGCCCCACAGGCTGAAGGGGGATGTCTGCTCCACTGTGGACTCCTCTGCAGGTCACAGTCCCATCCATCCCAGCTCCCACTGGAGTTCCAGCCTGCCCAGTGCAGCAGCACAGGCACAGCAGAGATGCCCTGGGCACCTGGCAGCACAGCAGCAATGAGCACCAGAGTGTGATTTACAGGCAGGCAAGCAAGCCCCACGGCAGGCACAGCTTGCCCATCACCAGCTAAACTGCAATAACACTATAAATCCAGTCTAGTACATCCCAATGGAAATCTGTGTCCCTTGTGTCCCACATTGGACTGCCTTGTAATCAGAGAACCCCTTGCTCAGGGATTAATCTGCAAAGATAGTAGCTGGTTTCATTCTTTGGACTAGCACAGGGACAGGGCTGAGGTGGTGAGTGTTGTGTCTTTGCAGGTGTAAGGGAACAACTAACCCAGCAACCAGGCAGCTGCTCTCCTGAGCGGCTCTGTGGCCCAAGAGTGCAGTAGCAACGTGTTATTTAATCCTGGGGCAAATCCAGCTTGTTACTTCATGGCAGAAGCTTCCAGATACATTCTTTTATTTGGCATTAGAGACTTATTCTGCCTGCACTCTCATACTGTTTTCAGTAAAGAATTACCTGCTAGCTAAATGAACACTGAACTGGTAAGAGCTGAAGGCTTGTCTGTTCACGACTTGTTTGTCTCTTGTCTTTACCTTAGGAATACTGAGCTGACCTGTGTATACTGTGTATCAGCTTGAAAGAACTGGCTGGCTGGCTGCAATTTCTGTGTTAATAATGTGTATCTATCAGTGTGTCACAGCAAGTTTACAGAGCTCTGTAACATCACAGGCTGCTGGCGGTACCTAGGAAGCTCTGTACAGTACATTTGAGCTCAGAGGCTTTCCCTCCTGCCCTGACTTCCCCTGCCCTGTGTCTTCTGCTCCCCCTTGACCATGCTCCCTGTTTAAATGTTGATCTGTAGCCAGCACCAGCTCATTTTCAACTGTCTGTTCCTAAATCCAGGATCTCATCACTGTGGCATTTCAGCACTCTAAAGTTTGACCTCGACAGATGAAACTGCTTGGACTTGCCAGGAGTCCTGGTTCCCATCTTGTAAAGTGAAAGATTCAGGCAGCCCTCGGAAATAGTTGTGGACTTGTAGCCATGACTAAGAGGAGGGACAGAAGAAATCACACCCACCAACAATGGATCAAGAGCAAGGAGCCCAGGCATTCTTTAGACAAAGGCAGAAACACAAGAACCTATTTCTGACAGTTCTTGTTACTTGGTTTGCTTCCCATGTCCTTGTACCATAGTAAACAGGGCACTTAGGGGGCAGAGAGTCTGAAAGGAGCCAGCTATGAAACACAGCAGTGTGGCTGCCTCAAGGAAGAGGCCAGCTAAAGACTGGCTGGAGGTCTTCTGGAACAGAAAAGACGCTCAGCCATCGTGGTATCACAGTGGGATCTGGAAACTTCCTAAGTAACGAGCAGGATGCTGAACTTGCAGATGGCAATGACCTCATATTTCTGCCCTCAAGCTCATACAAAGTGGTCCTTGCTGTGCCTTCTGCCTCTCACTCCAGATCACGTTCATTTTGCCACCACAAGTGATACTCCAAGTATGTGTTCTGTCACCAAGTGGCTTCTGTTCCAGGCTATTGCACCTTACACTTCTCACACTCCAGACAGCTTTCAAAGCTGAAGCCACCCAACAGCACATTGACAGCAATCTCCAGGCCTCACCAAGCATCCTGATGGCTGTGGAAAGCAGCATTCCTTCATCTGAGAGAGCCTTTGCAAAGGTTCTGGCCTCCAAGAGGACAAGGACATAACAGCACAAGAAAGGTCCTGGCAAAGTTTTGACTTCTTCAAGCAGAAAAACACTGCTGTTGCTTCCAGTGTGCATCCCAATAAGCACTGCAGAAAGCACCTCAGAGCACAGAGGACTCTGCTGGTAGCAGAGACAGTTCCCTAGTGCAGGAGCAGGGGTGGGGACTGCAGCTGGACACGTATCAGGGCTCATCTTACCATCAGCTGTTTTCTAGAACAGTGCAAAGCAAGATAGCTGAGGCCTGAGATAACCATGTCAACCCTGGAAAGTTGATGGATTTTTGTCTGTTTTCAGTACATTGGGATAATGTTCACTAGTTCAAAATAGCACGTTCTTAATTTAGCTATGGGGAACAAACATGATTTCAGTTTTTGAAAATACATACAGAGCTTTCAGATCAGATTTTCTGTAAATTGCAAACTGGAATCTTTGTTTCATTGTAGTTTACTTCCTCTGCTGAACCAGCACCACATTCCATTTCAAAAACTACTGCTTGAGCCTCCTCATATCCCTTCCTCTGGGCAGCTGCAGCTGTTCAAAGTCAGCAAACAATGGTGGTTTTGTGAATCTGGCCTGGCTCATCCCCTCACTCTTGAAAATTACCTCTTATTTAGACAGGATTGCAGTGTTACCCTGTTGTGTTGCATTTATTGCCCATCCATCTTTTGCTCTCGGACTGTTTTTGCATGTATTTTAAGTCACTGGGATGTTTCTAGAAAAACTGCTGCTTCCATGTATTGTTTTCTTCGGGATAGTCAGGCATTGTGCTCGCAATCCAGATGAGTGACTCCAAACCACGCTTTCACCTTGTACAAAAGAGAGGTCCCAGCTGACTAAGCTGTAAATGCCAGATTATTTGGGTTCAGTATTTGAAGTCTGGTTGTTATATTTTTCCCATGTGTGCTACAGGCTATAGAGGTCACTCTGACACGTGCATGGGCCAGTTGAGCTAGAGAATCTTTGATCCCCTGCTCATTAGCTTTGGAGGGAGTGGTGGAGGAAGGCTGCTATTTAAATAAGTGTTTGTTCTGTTTGAAGCAGTTGGATTGCAGTCTGGGGGTGCAGTATGGTCACTCCCAAAGCAGCAGGCAGAACAAGCTGAGACATCACATAGGGCTGTATTTTAAGATTTTATAGCCCAAGATGAGATGCATCCAAATGAAACTGGAAGGGCTGAGGCTAGGAATGCAGGTAGGTAAATGTAGGTAAAGAAATGCAGTGCCAGCCATGGCATTTGAGAAGAGCTGTAACAAGCCCTCTCCAGTCTTCTCCTTCTCCTTGGAAGGATGTCCTTTCATCAACACCTTATACTACTGCAGGTTTTTCTAGACAACAGACAAGTGTTCCTTCTTTTCTGTCCTCAAGATAATCAGTCTTTGAAACAAAATAGCAGCAGTTACTCCCATTTCTTGTTGTTCCTGGAGACAGCAAAAAGTTTCTAAAGTTAGCTTCTAGTAGGAAAGAAGAGTCTCACTTCCTTTTAACTTAGAGTTGAGTTATTCTCTAAAAGATCTTTCCAGTGTTACTCACAAAAAGTCTTTGTCATCAGCATCAGACTCCCTCTTGTTTCAGTTTATGTAACAAGATGCTCAGGTCGCTTGTCTACTGCTCTGCCACCCATTAGAATTTATTAGCATCTTCTCTGTATTATTAGCTGGTGGCTGTTTATGCACAAATAAGTCTTCCTCTAAGTAAATTATACCTTTGATCTCCATAAATGGACAGCAGGAACCAGGTCCATGCTAGAAGAAATAGAGGCCTGTTGTCCTCAGTGATATTTTGGTCTTTTATTCTTCATGCACCTCAATCTGCTGCTGCCACCAGGCTCTGGCATCCAGCACACAAGGCAAGGCACACAGCCTTGGCAAGAGCAACAGAGCTCAGACACCTGATCCACAGCTTTACAAATTCTGACCAACAAAGCAACTCTTGAAATGAAGGAGAGCTGTTCTGCTTGGCAGAAACTGGGAAATGGAGGAAGCTGTAGTGAATTAGGTGGAGGTCTGTGTTTTAGTGCCTGTTTGGTGCTAATGGAACATGGTCAGACTGAAGTTTGAGTTCTTGAGTCTATCTGTAATATCTGCTGAGTGGCCCTGCAAAAAGCTCAGTGTGACTCCAAACCATGGCAAATAAACCCAGTCTCTGACTGATGTCTAAAGCAATGCTGGTTTCTATTTCTCATGAGGTTTGTTGACCTCAGCCAGTTCTGTGCACACACCTAACTGATGAGCTCGGAGTGATGCTCCAGAGCTGTGACCGAATTTTGCTTCAGTTTTTTGCCAGCATGACGCGTAGAAATGCTGGCCCCAAAATCAGTGTGGTCCTTCCTTACCTTCCTGGTGTTGGGATTCTGCTAGTTTGCAACACAGATCACCTTCTTGGGTCGTAAAGCCTCTCAACCTCTTGCTTGGGAAGACCTCAGGCAGAGAAGCCAATGTGATGGTCTGTGTGCCCTGGATCCTCACCATCTGCTGACTCGGACCAGGCTGCTTTGTTTGCATCCCTGCAGGACTGAGGCCATCAGAGCACAAACCCACATGGACCCAAAGCAAACACACGAAGTCCAGCCTAAACTTTCTGAAGCCAAATTAATTTATTTTTTTTTTCCTGGAGATGGTAACAGGAGAAGAGAGCAGGACTCTTTAAAGAGGGAGTGACACTGTGTGGTGCACTCAGCAGATCACAGTCAGTCATTTCTTCTGACCATCATACAGTACAGTTTCCACTGCTGGCTGACACGGGGTCATTTACTAGCTTGTCTAATTATCAAAAAAATAAGGAGGGCATTGGCAAATATTGATACTCTTGGAACATAAGCTTATCTCTGGAAGTATATTCCCGAGATAACTTATCCCCAAAGTTTCTGTGTTTCCTATTGTAAAACAAGAAAGGGGATGATCAGTTGGTTCACTGACAGGTGACTGCTGAAAGCTGAGCCTTGCTTGGTCTGCAGGAAAGAAGCAAACTGGAAAGTAGCAGAAATCTACATGTTTTCAATAAACAAATGCATAACTTTCGGGCAGAGTACAATTGGTTTAATACATTCACACACAAGTGTTCTCCTGTACAAAAACCAATACCTATGTTCATTTGATTTTTCTGTTGACTCTTTTCATCCGCAGCAACTTATTTTAGCTCAAACCTGACATTTAAACTTACAATTTAACAGTGAGAAGAAAGTAATATCTGGTGAACCTGAATGTTAGTTTTAAGAAAAGGATTATAGTTCTCAGTTAGTTCTACATCATTAAAGCAACTGAAGCTTCATCAAGTTTTGAAATACTGTTAAAAAATTGAACGTCTGCAGTTTTTCAGCAGAGTGTCTTAACTGCCTGTTTCACTTGTGTGAAACTGGTCTTTAGACAGCGTAGTTAGACAAGAAAATTCAACATTTCTTATAGAGGAAGGGTCTTTAATCTTAACTCTGTATGAATCATAGAATGATAGAATGGCTTGGGTTGGAAGACCTTAAAGACCATCTCATTCCAGCCCCCTGCCACGGATCCACTGGAATGATACGGTGTGAGCCAGGGAGCTTGGGGCTGTGGATAAACCCTGCTTCCCTGCTTCACAGCCACCTATAGCCCATGCAAGAACTGAGTTGGCAGAATGTTAGCTGAGCAGGTGGGTGAATATTTATCTGAGCTGTAGAAATGTACATTTTGCTAATTATTGCCGCCAGCAAAACCCGTTACTGCCTTTGACGTAAGTGAATTATGAATGACCCTAAGTTAGAAACAGTGTAGGTGAGTTGTTACAATCTGTATGCAAATATAGGTCTGGCTTGAAGTGCAAGGATTTCAAATAGAAAAAGAGGAAGTGCTGAAAAAGTTGTAGTATTTCCTGTTGAGGCAGGGAATTATCTGAGCGTGCTTTAACTGCCTGTGTACCAAATTTGAAGGAGTAGCGCTGTTAGGAGCCTTTGCTAGTTTGGTTTTTAAGCTGATCACAGTCATGTTAGCTGTACTGGGAGCAGCAGATTCCCAGCAGCAGTGAGAGAACAGCATGGACAGGTTCTGGAGCCGGCCCTGTGGATGCAGGCAGGCAGCACTGCCCAAGCTCTGCTCTCCAGCACTGCCCAAGCTCTGCTCTCACAGCACTGCCAGGCTCTGCTCTCACAGCAC
>VRYO01000710.1:1790996-1925976 GCA_009812075.1 Sialia sialis
AGCTGTCTGCAATGTAGGGCATTGGGACAGGCGGCAGCGCCGCGGCCGCTCCGGAGAGGGAAGCGTGACAGATCCGCAGCACTGGAGACCTGTACAGATCGGAGAAAGCAGGGAGCTTTAAAAAGTTTGCCACTTCCAGTTATAGGTTTTTAAATGCAGAAGCGTTACTGTAATATTTTCTGCCAATCAATACGGATTTGAGAAGTTACGTTTTCTCTTTAAATTTTCTCAAAATAAGAGAATGGAGAATTTGAATATTCCAGTGCAATATCTGCCCCGGAGAAATTCGGAAGTTTTTCAGAATTTCACACTCTTATTAGTGTTTTTCTGAGTTAAAGGGCATTATTAGGTTTATTTAATTTTAGAGGAAAAATATGAATAATACAAACACACCATACATTAAAGAAATGAGGCATATTTGCCTTGTATTGCTTCCGGTAATTATTTGTTCCTCATTTCATTCTCCTCTCCTTTTAAAATTACAATATATTGTATCCTATACATAAAAATATTAATTAAAAATCCAAGAAAGCTTATCCTACCACATGCAATATTTTACATAAACCATTTTTAATTCAATGTTTCAGTAGCATGTTAATTGTATGCCAGCAGTCTAGCAGCCATCCATTACGTGACAAGTTAATTTCTTTTTTATCAGAAGCTCTCTGACAAACCAATCTTAGTTTTACAATCATTTCTGCCTGATGATACTGCCTATGAAAAGATGGGTAGGGAAGGCTTAGGATCAAAGAGTAAACCACAGATTTCACAATGTTTTCTTGGCAAAGCAAGGTGTTGATTTAGCTGCCGCATTGGAATCTGCAAATCCTCATTACATGTGTTTTTCCTGGGATTACTTTGGCTAACATTTTCTTTCCTGTCTTCGTGTGACAAATCTTTGTCCAAGACCAGTGATATGAAGTTGCTTTAGTCTGGCTGAGCATTTTAATAATGCTGAGAGCTTTGTTTAGAGAAGCACACGACTTTTTTTCCATAGGATTATTCCAGGTACAGAAACAATCCCGTTTTAGATCCCAGAACAGGTGCTCAAAAGCTTGTTTACAAAGGAGGGGCTGACCAGGAAGTTGATCTGAGCTGGGGCTTTGGGTGCTGCTCCACAGCAGGTGTATGGGCACAGCAGTCATTCCACATCCCTCCCCAGCTGTCCTTGCCCAAGGCAGCCACACTTTGAGACAAGGCAGCAGCTTCCAGGCTGGGAATGCTGGGCCAGTGAGTCCAGCCAGTGATTTCTGAGTAGCAGGAGACTTTTTTATTGTGCTGCTTTCCTGGGTGAAGGAAGCATGGGATTTGAGGACAGAATTGTCAGTTGTCCTTCTGGCATCCATGATTCCTCCATCACTAGAGAGCCAAGAGAGATTGCTTTGCACCCCTGTGCCAGTAACAGAGCAGCTGCTCAGTGTGTCTTAGAACGCAGGTGCTGAGCCATTCAGCAGCTCTGGCTGCAAGCAGAGGAGAAAGAAATCACAGAGCTCCTGGTGAACTACCTCTTCTGGATTAATTTTATGGATGAAGCTTTGTTGATCAAAAATGGGAAGGGGTAGACAAAAACATAAGATAGCAAAAGCCATGTAGGTATTTGCCCAAGCACCACCCAAAGGCACAGCAGCCCAGAGCAGTGTGAGGACCTTGGCACAAGAATGGCTGGTCCTGCAGCTGCAAATGTGCTGTCCACCGCCACTGTTTGGGGAAGCAAGGGAATTAGTCCAAGCTATCCAATTTCTAAACTTTCTATTCCTCAGCCTATTGCCAGAGGGGAACCAGAAGCAGGTGGTGGCAGGGATCTGCCAGCCTGGAAGTCTCTGATAGATTTGGAAGTCTGAGATTCTCTGTGTGGGAAGATTGGTATGCATATGTCCATTCAAAATTCTATTTATTTGCAACCTGTCTGTTTTCTTCACTGTCAAACCTTTTCATGGTTACTTGGGTTGGAGAAAGGATTTATTTAACTTGTGAAAGGTCTGAAGGTCTTGGAGATGAAGAGGTGCAATGCTCCTGCATATTAATTGGTCCCGGCCTTGGCAAATGGTTTGAGGTTTAGTGTGGCTGAAGGGCAGAGCTGGAGTTGTGCTCCAGGCTGTTCCATGGCAGCATGGCATAAAGGGAAGGCCTGTGGCATTGGGGTGTGTGGGAAAAGCACTGGTATGAGAGGGTATTTAAAGCAAACAGTTGTGGGGCTGTGCTTGGGCTTGAGGTTATGGGGCTGAGTGGGAACACAGTGATAACATCACACGGGCTCATGGAATTGTTTTTGTAGGTACCTACTACTCTCTTGCTGGATTAGTGGCTGTATGTGTCCGTGATTCCACAAGAACAACTCCCTTCAAGTCATCATCTGTGGGACCAACAAGAACTCAAACATCTTGCATTTCTTTGTTTCTTATTCTCCCCAAAGAAAGGAACCAGACAAACACCAGCACAACAGACTCTATCTCCCCAGCTAGGCATTGGTTTCATGGTGTCTCGATACTCTGTGCTGTACAAAAGAAATAGTTCAGTGTTTATGGAAGCAGTGATGCAACGTTCATTCTTCTCAGCTCTGCAATTACACTCCCATAGTCATCTCCCAGGCTTGGAACATGGGAGATACTGGGTGGAAAAAATTAGACACATACTTTCTGCACTGGAGGATTGTTGGCATGGGCCTTGTTTTGAGGTGCTTACAGCAGTGAATGAGTGGAAATCACTGGGATGAGTGGGGAGAGAGGGGATTTGTGTGAGACAGGAGAATGGGCTGGCCTAGGACCTGGGTGTACGGGGGGATAGGCAATCCCAATTGCAGTGCTTAATATGCAAACACCACTGGTGTTTTCCACAGTGGCTTTTGTGTGTTCTGGAAGTAACCCAGTGTAACCTCGGAGCCTCCCTGGCTGAACAGGAGTGAGCACTGGGTGTGCAGGCAGTGGGACAGCACCCAGCTGGGGCACGCAGGGCTGAGCACAGAGCCTGGCTTTGGAAAATGCCCCATCCCTTCCCCATCCTCCTGCCCCACTGAAGCAGAGACTATGATGTGCAGCAGAAGTGTCCAAAGGAAAGGGGATCTACAAAGCCAGCCAAGAGGCAGTGAAAATGGCAAAAATAACTAGAAGAAGGGAGTAATTTTTTACCAGAGCTCTTCCTATGCAAGTGTCAGCATAGCAACCCGTGCTGAGATGACATTTCCTGGTGCAGGTGCCATTTCAAACAGATGATGGGAAGAGGAAAGGCTGAAAGGGACTGGTCCTGGAAAAATGCCTTCCAGCCTACATGGGTGTACCTGCTGATTATGCCAGCAGACCAACCCAAGCCAACATGACCCACAGGACTTTTGACTTGATAGCGAAAGCATCCAGAGTCATGGAAAGGATTCTAGAAAATTTTGATGTGTTCTCTGTACTTTGGTTAGATGTCTTTTACCACAGAATAATAGAATCATGGAATCATAGAATGGTTTGTGTTGGAAAGGATCTTAAAGACCAATGCATTCCAACCCCCCTGCACTGGGCCAGGACACTTGACCAGGTTGCTCAGAGTCCCCTGGAACATTGCCAGGGATGGGGCAGCCACAGCTTCTCTGGGAAACCTGTTCTGGTGCCTCAGCCACCTCACAGGAAAGAATTTTTCCTGTATATCTAACCTAAATTTCCCCTCTTTCCATTTGAACCCATTACTCCTTGTCCTATCACCACAGTTCCTGATCAAGAATTCATCTCTGGCTTCCCAGCAGGCCCACTCAGGTACTGGAAGGTTGCCATGAGTTCTCCACGGAACCTTTTCTTCTCTGGGCTGAACAGTCCTGCTTTCTCAGCCTTTCTTCCCAGGGAAGGTACTCTAGACCCCTTATCAACTTTGTGGCCTTCTCTGGGCTTCCTCAAAGAGTTCCATATCGTTTTATGCTGGGGGCACCACGACTGTGTTGAGTACGCCAGGTGGGGTCTCATGAGAGCAGAGTTCCCTTATGACATGAAGAGACTTTGCTGTGCTTCCATCTTCAGCCTATTTTTTATTTTATGTTATATTATTTCCATATGCCTCTTCTCTCCTACTTACTGCACCTTAGTGTGTTTTTCTGGCATACTCAAAAAGCAGATTTTGAATAATTACTGAACCCACTCTTTTGCTTTTCCTCACAAATTCCTCATCATGTCATCTTTCCTTTTGCTCAGTGTTATTCGTAATCCTGATGAATGACTTCTGTCATTACATTTTTGCATCAGGCTCTGCATTGATGTCACTCAGCAACACGTTTTTTAGAGCTTTCTAACCACTAAAACTTTTCATACAAATGTCAGAATCCATTCTTTCTCCTTGTACTGAAGGATTTGTTTCATCTCTGCTGCATTTTGGCTTAGCTCTTCAATAAGCTTGTGTTAATTATTAGTTGTCAGTCTGTACTCATCTTGGTCTTAACTCAAATGTGTAAATTCTCTCTTTTATCAAATGACACCCTCCCTGTGTTGCATTCAGGTTTTTTAATGTCCAAGTCACATGTTGCTCTCTTCTCTCTGATCAGTGATCAGGGTAAGGGACGTGGTGCTTAGACTGTCCTTTCCCTTCCTGCTCTTCCTCAGCCTCCTCCTCTGGTTGCTGTGGCTCACCTCACCTGTCCCCTTGTTCAGATCTGAGCCCTTCCCCAGACTGTTTTGTACAGATGCCCATGAGCAGTAATCACAGACTTGCTTTGGGTTTTTCTCTGTGTATAAGCCACTTGAACACCTTCAGGTTTTTCTCAATTGTAGAAAAATCTGGTAAGAAGCTACCATGCTCCCCACAGCAGAGGGAAGTTCACAGGAGCATAAAAATTACCAGAACAGCTAATACCTTTACCTGGAGGAATGCATGGATCATTTAGGTAGCCCAGTGCATTGATGAAATGTGTCTGAAAAGTGCCCTGCAGTGGTATTCAAATCCAACACCACCAGAAAAACACATGAACATTGGTGGATGCATGCCAAAAACTTCACGCAGGCTTCTAATTTTAGGTTTTAACCTTTCCAGTGCCCTGAAGAAGCCTTCAAAATCTTCAAAATCTCCAAAATCACCGACCTGTTTGGAAAACATTGGCCTAAATGCTTTACAAGTACTTTACATTGTTAAAAAAGTATTAACAAAGCTTTATAGAAATGAGTAATCTTTAATAATTGGTTTCAGCTTCTCAGGCAGCGTGCAACTGCTTATTTTGAGAGAAATGCTTGGAGCAGCTTGAGAAAGAACAGCAAATGCCCCTGCTAGCAGAGGAATGAAGAGCAATAGGATGTAGTGGCAACTCAAGTATCCTTAATTTCAGACATCCTCGGTGACGTTGGATTTCAGAACTGGAAGTGCCTGGAAGTGACCACATGCATACATGAGCACATTATGAAATGATTGATTGCTCAATGAGTATTTTTAATTAGTGTTTTCTTTTTAATATTCCATTTACCTCTTCACTCAAGATATTTTTGCCACGTGCAGTTTGTATTGGAGTAAACATAGTCCCTTCAGATAGCTCCTTCCAGCCAGTGCAGAGGTATCTTGATCCTGTTTTGATTTTTTCCTTCCTCTGACTCATTCCTTTAATCCCAGTTATGTTTTCTCAGGTGAACTCTACATATTCATATTGACCCCAAGGTTTACAGACTCAAAGAACTGGGGCAGACAAGAGGATATAAAGGATAAGAAATCTATTTTAAGCATAACATTTTTCTTAGGTCATATAATTTAGATTTAATGCTTTTGTAACAAGTAAGACTTCAGGTTATTAATATTTCCTACATTCAGTGGATGAAATACGTTATTGCAACAGACCTGCATTCTACGAGGTGAATTTGCTGGTGATTTTCTTTTTGCTGTTTATGTTGTTTGGGATCCTTCTTGCTTTTCCAGGCAGAGGATGAGAAATGGAGTGAAGGCTCTCACTTCTAATGAAGTCAAACAGTTCTGAGCTTTAGCTCTGCAGTAAAATGGTTGAAGGTTTCAATTGTTTAAGATTTATGTGAAAACAATTTACATTTTGTAATTGATAAAATCAATTGACAGTCAATTTTCAGAACTGAGCCATTTAATTTTGAATTAATAATTCTAACTGTTCTGCAAAGCTGCAATTTACCTGACCCCAGGAGAAATCAGAGCTTGTTTAGCCTATGAAAATCTGAGCCCAGTTTGCTCCGGAGGGGGTCAGCCCTGCAGTCCTGAGCACACACTGCTCCTCTTCAGGTTTCAGTGGCAGAGCACAGCCAGCTACTGCCAAGAGCACACGGCTGGCTGTGCTTCCTGGGAATATCCTGGGGTCAGAAGACTGGGGAGCTTCACCAAAAGGTAAAGATATTTTATGCCTGGGATTGATCTCCAGCATTTAGGAGAGTGAGGTAGGAGGGAGCTAACAGAACTTGTATTTCTTCCTTTCCCTTGGCAGTAAGGGGCTAGAGGGGGAGGTCATCCTTCTAGGAAGGAAAGCACAGCCAGCTACCTGCCCACACCAGCTCCACGCCGTTGCATAAAGCTCACTTAGTACCAGGTAATGATCTTAATTTAAGCATGCACGTCCCTGCCCTCGCCTCGCTACTCTGCATTATGGGCTTGCAAGTTTGCTTATGCTAAAGGGCAGAACAAAAATAAATTTCCATACTCCCAGGCATGTTCCATCAGCCTGTGTTGGAGCGTGGGCCAGTGTCCAAATACTTTTGGATATGAAGTGAATTTGGGCTCCAGGACAGGCTCAGACCTGCTCATGAAATTGCAGGGCGATGACACCAGGGTCCTGCTTTTATATTTGCAGTTGACTGGCTGCCACCACTGGGACCCCCAGCTGTGACAGCACAGCTCTCTCTTAAGTGTCCCAGCTTAAAGATGACCTTGGCTTTCCGTGGTCGGCAGGGACAGGGACACTCTATGCTGTGTTATTGTTGAAGAGGAACTGGAAATTCTGAATTTATTGGGTGGAGCTGTAGCTCAGGTAGACAAAGATTCTATCTTGGTTAATTTTTTCTCATGCAACAGTTTTTGTTTTGGTCATGTTGGCTGAACACCCACCCCAGGACAGGGTGCTGTTTGCAGGCTGGGAGCCGGCTCTTGCTGGAGGGCTTCGGTAGGGCTGCCCAGATCCGGCACAAGGGACTGTCCCGCTGGAAGGGGCCATCCCAATGCAACAGCTTGCTTCCATGCACCTGAAGCTTTGCTCGCTCCCGGGGCGGGCTGGGTGGGGTATCCTTGCAGAGTACGTGGGGTGTGCTCCCCACGGCACCCCGGACTGTCCCCGGCAGAGGGACAAAGGCCCGCAGCGCCCGTCCCCGCCGCCTGCCCCCGGCTCCTCCCGGGCCGCTGAGGCCGCCCGGCAGCGGGGCCGTGCGCGGGCGGGGCGGCGGAACTACAGCTCCCAGGGCCGCGCGGAGCCGGTGACATCATGTGCGGTGGCTCGGAGGTCACATGCCCCGCCAGCCCCTTTGTTTTGAGCGGCGCTGGCAGCGCGAGCGGCGGCGGAGAGGCCCGGGCGCGCTGCACCCTGCGGATCGCACCGCTCCGCTCCGCGCCCACACACGGCCCGACCCGAGCGACCCGGCCCCGGCGGCTCCGCGGGGCGCAGCGCGGCACGGCGCTCCCGGCTGTGAGTGCGGGGCGGCGGGGCGCGCTCCCGGCTGGGAGGGTGAGGGGTGCGGTGCCCCGCGGCGGGCCGGGCACCTCCGGGGAAGGCGCGGAGGCCACTGAAGGGCAGCCGGGGCGCGGGGCCGAGACCGGCCCGTTAGTCGCCGCGGAGGGGACAGCGCGTTCGGGGCTGTGCTGGCAGCGCGCGTTGGGGCAGGCTGTGGGAGCCGCGGACCCGCGGCGGTGCGTGCGCTCTTATTTTTATTGTTTTTGTTGTTGTTATTGTCGTTATCGCGCTCAGCCGTGCTGGCGGGCGCTGCGCATCCGTCCCGGCGGGCACAGCGGGCGGGGGGCGCGCGCAGCCCCCGCGTCGCCCGCGGCCGTTTCGTAACGCGGGGCTGCGCGAGCCCCCCGAGCCCCCCGCGGGCGTGGATTGGCCGCGCGGGCGGGCGGGGGCGGGGCCACGGGCGCGGATTGGCCGGGGCGCGGGGGGGCCGCGGCGGCGGCCCGGGGTGAAGGTGAGCTGGAGGGCGGGACGGGAGGAGCCATTTTGTGCCGCCGCCTCCGGCTGCGCTTTCCTCGCCTCGCCTGTGTTTTGGTGCCGCGCTGTCCCCTGCGGGAGCGGCTGCACCGCCCTGCCACGGAGCCGCGGCTCCTGCGGCCTCGCTGTCCGGCTGTGGCGGGGCTGGGCGGCTCCGTTGTGCCGCTTTCCGCGCCGGGTTCCGGGCCGCGCTCCAGCCCGGCGGGCACTGCCCGGTGTCGGATGTGCTGGCATCTGGCTGAACCCCCCGAGCCCTGGGAACGCTGTGGCCGGAGCTCAGGCTCGGGTCTGCTTTAGCAAAAGCTGAATCACGTGCAATGACAGCGAAACCAAAGGAGAAGGATTGCGACTTTTTCACTGTTTCTTCCCCGCACAAATACTGTGCAATGTGCTTTTTTTGCTTCTTTTTTCCCCCACTTAAGCTTCTTTTTTTCTGTTCTTTTCGTTTACAAAACGGTACATAAAGGGTTCTGCAGTTTCAAGGTGTCCCTTTTCAGTGCTTGTTTTTGTGTTGTTTTACTTAATAATCATGACTCTCATGTCCAAATCAGTTCCTGTTTTTTTGCTCGGTGACTTTTGAGGGCAGTTAAGGCTTTTTTGTGTGTGTGTCACTAGCTGGGATTACTGCTGAATTTTGACATTCTTTCTTTCTTAAGAATCAAGATAGTGTCCTACATGAGAATAAAAAAATTCTGCAGTTCAGCTGGCTCTTATCATGTCAGTCAGTTCAGTCGCTGAATTCTTGTTTACTAGTTAATCATTGTTCTTGAAGACTTCGTCTTAGATATTCAAATTCTCAATATCCGTTGTAAAACAATTCTTTAAAATCAACAACTTTTTGGTCTTTTTCGTATCCCAAGGAAAGATGAAGGCAAAGGAAGTGAAAGGTTATGCCCTTTTTCCGCACCCCCTGTTCCTTCCCAAACAAGAAGAGCACGTGCCGTGGTTCCGCCCGGGTGCTGCGCGGGGAGTTTGTTCTCCCTGCCCTGTGGTGAGCACACACCTGAGGTGCAGCCTTATCCCTTATCTCCAACCACTGAGCGCCCGGAACCGGCCAAGCCTCAGCTGCAGTTCCCAGGCCTCGCAGGTTTCGTTTCTGGGGTGTGCTCGGGTTACTCCTTATTTGCAGGGGTGATGCTGCTGCTCACAGCACAGCAGTGACAGCGCACAGGACCCAGCTGGTGCTGCTGCCTCTGCCTTCCCAGCCCCTTCCCAGAGCCTCCTTTTCTGCCCTCACAGGTGGTCAGCGGTGCGGGCACACCCGGTCCTGGCAGCGTGGGCACGGGCTGGACATCACCTCCTGTCACCTCCCCTGGCAGCCACAGAAGCCCAGCAGAACCTCAGGTACTTGAAAACTGCACTCCGAGGGTGAGCTCTGGGGCTGAGCACACCTGGGGACAAGGTGTCACTGCAGGGCTCTCTGGGGCTCAGCACACCTAGGGACAAGGTGTCACTGAAGGACTCTCTGGGGCTCAGCACACCTGGGACAAGGTGTCACTGAAGGACTCTCTGGGGCTCAGTGACACACAGGTCACAGGAAGCCAGCTGCTGGCACAGCTGTGGGTGAAGGGACAGAGGTAGCACATAGCAGGGTGTTGCAGTAGAGGAAGGAGGCGTTTAGTGCAATGTAAAAGTATTTTGTGTAAGAGGATTTAGTGATAGAAGGTGTCAGGGCAAAATGTTTTATAGACTTCTTCTACCAGCCTCTGAACTGGGCTTGTAGGATATTTCTGAGGAGCAGCTGGTGTAAACAAACTTAGAGATGGCGTAGGTGAGGTAAATAGAGGAACCTGACCTCGTGGTGAACTCTTAACTCAGAAATACGTGTGGGTGGGGTAACATCCATGTCAGAGCCATGTCTGTGTTTGGAAAGCATTTTTAAAACCTGATAATAGCAAGTGTCATTGGTTTTTCCTTTCTAGTGTTTCAAATGGGCAGACTCTGAATGGTTAAGATCCATCCTTACTGACCTTTGCTCAGACAAGTAATCCAGTAGATTTGTATCATTTTTTTTCTCTTTGATCAAATAATTCCCAGTAATTGTCTTTGGGGGGAAAAATGTATTTTTCTTTTGTTTAAACTTACTGATGAGATCTGATAAATTCTCTGACTGGTGGTTTGCAGTGCAGGGTCTGTCAGCAGGTAAGGTGTATAGGTACCTCTGCATACAGGAAAGATGCAGACAGGTCTGTCCTGCTGTGTTTTCCCCCTTGCACAACATCCAGCTCAGCCTCAGACACAGATCCCTCTCTGCATTTCCCACTTTGGCAGCTGGAAGGTGACATTTTAAAACTGCCAGTGCAAGATTTGCAGGAAGGCAACACGTATATGTGATAGAGCTGAACATGTGACACTGTTACTGATAGGCTTGTGAAATTGTTTTGCTGAAGCAAACCTGCAGAAGTAATTAACTGGACAGAAGTTGAAGGGAAGTACATTTAAAAACAGTACATTCTGTAATGAAGTGGAGTTCTTGTTCCTTTTTAGTGTCTTTTTTTGTGAATTTACTATATTTATCCCCTTGATTAGTTTTACTCTGTGGGTTTTTTTTTTTTCATTCTCACATATCCTTAAAGCATTAGGACATTAAAAAAAATTGCTGACCACTTATTTTGTGATGTTCCAAGCATAAAGACAACGCAGTGAGCAGTTGTAACCCAGAGCCCTTGTTGCTGGTTATTAATGATTGCATAGTGCTGACTTAACTTCTCCCATAATGAGAAAAGATTCCATCTTGAAGAATTTTTACTTGCTGTGTTTTGCCCTTTCATGCAACATCAGGGTCTTGCTTCTCATTTCAGGCTAACTTTCTTTGGAAAAGATCCAATAGCTTTTGTGAAATTCATCTGATTTAAATCTGCCATGCTTTCAGCTTTCAGTGTTTATATTGACATTTTTATATTTCCCTTTACTGCTGCTGCTCTGTTTCTGTAGTAGGTAGGTAGTTGCAGATGAAATTCAGTGTAGGGGGTGGGATTTTGGTGGCAGAGCTGGTGAGGTGCTGGTTGTTGGTGTTGTTTTGTATCGGGCCTGTGTCATTCTAGTGTGAAGTGATTGTGCAATACAAGGGATAGAATGTCAGCTACAGATCAAATTGTCTATTTGTGCCTTGTTAGTCTCTCTGAAGCAATCACTTATTAGATAGGCTCATTCCAACTGTGTTTTTCAGGCATCAAAGTGACAACTGGTCCTACTTTAAGTCAAATTAAAACTAAGTATTTTGTAGGGTAAATGAATACCAAGAATCTATCTTGTAAAATTGTGTAAAAAATTTTATTTGGAGCATGGTAGTTTTAGAGCCTCTTTTCTCAATGAGTGAAGGTACAGCCTGCATTCTTTCCTTGCTGTTTGTTCAGATGGTGTCCTTTTAAAGGTGCTGTGTAAAAAGGCTGTTTAAAAAAAGCACATTCATTTTGTTCTATATTAAGTGATGACGTGGCCACTCTGGGACTGGATAATTGCAGCTCTGAGGATGGGAGCTCATCAGGAAATGAAGTTGCCGTGAGGAGTTGGTGTTTCCTGACTGTGCATTTAGGGAAACAGAATAAAACCTTTGGAGGCATGAAAAAAATTTCCATGAGATTCAAAATAATTCAGCTTGTGGCCTTGTAGATGTACAAATAAATATTAGAAGCATTTGGAATTGTACCAGTGCCAGGCCTGGGAGGGTGCTTGGCCAGCCTCTTGCTGCCTCAGTATGTCTTGGTGTACATTCATCCAGGTCATTTTTAAGATCAGGAGAGGTAAAGAACCCTGTGGTAGATTGGCTGCTCTCACTACCTCTAACATGCGCTATTTGCAAAGTCAGCTGCGTTTTCTTCACCTACACACTCTAATATTGGCATATGCAAACGTCTGAGTATTTGATTTTTGCAACTTCAGTGCTCTGATAATGTGAGTGTGTGTTTGCATGCTGGGAGGAACCTTTACACTGGCACTTGAAACTGGAAAGTGTTCAAGCAAAAACTTCTGCTAATAATTAATTACCAGTAGTACTTTGGAAACAGAAAATCTCCCTGTCCTCAGCAAGTTGCCTTTGTTCATATTTCCATAGTTTTACACAATAAAAATGTAGTTCATCTTTCATTCTGTTTTGTGTCTAGCTGCTTACATTAATTTTTAATTGAATAATAGAGTATCAATGAAGTAATATTTAGATGTTAGGAATGAACAGTAAAAACGTACAGTCAAGGTTGCTTGTTGAGATCACAGGTTATTTAACACTAGTGTTTTAAGATTTCATTATTATAGGCTTTATAAAGAGAATTGATTGGTTATTCAATTACATTTTTGCTTTTAAAATTTTAGTCTTCTCCCCCCACCCCCCTTTTTGACTAGTGCTGTTATATTAATGCTTTGGAGGCTCCAGCTGAAATGAAGATCACACTGAAAAAAAGGAGAAGTTTAACCTCTGGATCATTATCCAGGGAATCTTTGGCTTCTATCAGCCAGGTGATTTGCTGGAGCTGAGATCTAGAGATTTTTTTTGTCTTGCACTCTAATGCAGTACAAGCAGCAATTGCCACCCACAGCAGCTGTTTTCTGGGTGTGTTTTGCAGTTAACACCTGGCAGTGCTGCACTGCCCTGGGCAAGGTGCACACTAATTCACCCTGTGCCACCTTCAGGAAAGGTCAAGCGCTTCATCAGTTCTTAGAGTCAACAAACAAGTGTCTTGTCTAATTGCTGTGATGCAGCTAAGAGTGTGCCAGATTGAATACTGAAGTGTTTTAATTTTTCAGACCGTTGCACTGAGAAGAAGAACCTCTGCATGTTTTTCTCAATGACTCTATAGCCAACTGATGTAACAATGGTACTAATATTGGGACGCAGACTGAATAGAGAGGAGAGCGGGATACGAGATTCCCCTGCAACCAAGCGGAAAGTTTTTGAAATGGACCCAAAATCCTTGTCAGGCCCTGAGTTTTTTGACTTCTCCTCGGGATCATCCCACGCAGAAGGCATTCTCCAGATCTTCAATGAATTCCGCGACAGCCGGCTCTTCACAGATGTCATCATCTGCGTGGAGGGCCGGGAGTTCCCGTGCCACCGCGCCGTGCTCTCGGCCTGCAGCAGCTACTTCAGAGCCATGTTCTGCAACGACCACAGGGAGAGCAGGGAGATGCTGGTGGAGATCAATGGCATTCTTGCCGAAGCCATGGATTGTTTTTTGCAGTACGTGTACACGGGCAAGGTGAAAATCACGACGGAGAACGTGCAGTATCTCTTTGAAACGTCCAGCCTGTTCCAGATCAGCGTTCTGCGTGACGCCTGCGCCAAGTTCCTGGAGGAGCAGCTGGACCCCTGCAATTGCCTGGGCATCCAGCGCTTCGCAGACACGCACTCGCTCAAGACGCTCTTCACCAAGTGCAGGAACTTCGCGCTGCAGACCTTTGAGGATGTGTCCCAGCACGAAGAGTTCCTGGAGCTGGGCAAGGACGAGCTCATTGATTACATTTGCAGCGACGAGCTGGTGATCAGTAAGGAGGAGATGGTGTTTGAGGCCGTGATGCGCTGGGTGTACCGCGCCGTCGAGCTGCGCCGGCCTGTGCTGCACGAGCTCCTGACGCACGTCAGGCTCCCGCTCCTGCACCCCAACTACTTTGTTCAGACTGTGGAAGTGGACCAGCTGATTCAGAATTCCCCAGAGTGCTATCAGCTGCTGCACGAAGCCAGGCGATACCACATCCTTGGAAATGAGATGATGTCTCCCAGAACTAGGCCACGCAGGTGAGGAAATGCTTTTAACCTTTTTTTCTGCAGAAGGACATAACCTGATGTACGGATGTTTGATATATATGCACACCTGGAGAAAAATCTCTTCCAGATTCTTTTACTTTGCTAAATTCTGGAGCTGCTGCAGTTATGCTTCTGTACTTCCCTACATGCATGAAACTCATGTGTCTCTTGAGAATGTGCATAAATGAGTCTTTTTACACAGAGCACTTCATGGCTCTGGGAAAAGGTAAGTGAAGTTATATTACCTTGCAAGTAAAGTACTTTCTTTAAGGGTAATGTTTGCTAGGGGAGATCTTAAGGTACTTCATGTAATAGCAGTGTCTTGGAGAGAGCTCACTGTGCTGTGGCAGGTAAACCACTCCACTTCCGCAGCTTTCCTTTTGTAACAAAGTCATGTAAATGTACAGCACGCCACAAAGGATGTGGATGGGGGTATTATGTATTCAGAGCATTTCCTTGCTGCATCACAAATATTTTGCAGATGGAGTAGTGCATGTATTTGGAATAGTCAGCAGAACAACAGGTTCTTAACTGTAAAGAAACAAAATATTGTATTTTTAAAGAATCATGAAACAGTTCCTGAAGTATTTTGTGCTCATTCGGTGACATTTTAATAATTCAGAATTGCTGCTGCTTAATAATGTGTTACACAAATAGGTGACTGAGGTTTCAGGAAGAAATGAGGAAGAATCTATTAGTGGCATTTATGAGCAATGGCTATTATGATTCTTTTTTTTCCTGAAAAACATTTTCCCAGCCTTATGCCAGTGATAGTAGAGACGATTGTTTATAGTTAACTCCAGCTGATTTGAGCAGCTTTTTATAAAGTCATATGTTACATTAAGGTGATGCAGTAATGGTCTAGACAAACAGGTTGTGTTAGGAGTTACTCCTCTGTTTACTCTTACTCATATGTGGTTGCTCTACAGTGACTGTGCAGGGAGCCTTTATTTTTTGGCAGGTGTTAAAGGCTTGCTTAAGGGGAAGAAAACACAGCCCCATTAGTGGCTTTCCAGTCTTCAGTCCTGCAGTGACAGAAGAAATTCATCTTAAAGTCCCTGCAGCCCTGCTCACACCCAGGCTTTCTGAGCTGTGCACTGCCCTGGACAGTCTTTGCCAGCCTTTGGATCATGGCAATTTGGGAATTTGCTGCAGTGATTGTTTCTGGGCCAGAGGGAGGAACCATGGGAATTCAGACACTTGGAGGAGGCTGCAAGCTCCAGTGTTTGGTTTGGTGTTTGTTCTGCTTTTCTTACTCAATTGGCAAAGGAAGGCAAATATACTCAGAAATTTTGTCAGTGTGTGGTGTGTATGTGCTTGAGAATCTGGACATCTCCAGAGTGAGGCTCCAGTCTGCAGATGAAGTGCCTTGCCCAATACAGGTGATTTCTGAAACTGTGGGGTTTGTTGGTTTTACTGCTGAGTGTATTGAACTGCAGTGGGAGTTTGAGTAGGCAGTAACAAGAAAAGTCATTTACAAAGAGAAAAACTGGCTGGCCTCCCAACAGGAATTTTTTCCCCTTTTCTATACTACATTCATGGAGTAGTTCTTTGTCATGCGTTTCTGTTGTTTGTTTGCTTCTGTTGCCTATAGCAAAAAGATTGTGTTTTAAAATAGTTGCCAGGCCCCCCTTCCCCCGTGTTTTTATCACATTTTTTCTGGGTGTTTTGGGGGGCTTTGGGGAGGGCAATGGAGAGCTCTTTTCCTTTTTTCTTGCCTTCCTCCAATGTCTTTTCTATATAAACTGTTTCTACAAGGAGACAGGCTATAGGATAAACAATTCCCACACTAGTGCTTTTACTGAAACTTAAGGAAATAAATTGTGTTTGGTTGTATTAATATGGATGCACCTGTGGGTGAAATGGGTTCTACTTGTTTTTTCAAAGAACAGACTACATTGCAATTTTTAATTTGATTTTTTTTTTTTTTTTCTTTCTGAAGCCAGTGAAGAGTTACCTCAAGTGAATAAAAGTTTAAAGGGTGATTTTAATGTTCTCTTTTACCACTAAGGCATGGTTGGCAAGGTCTTTCTGAGAGAGCCTTTCAGTTATGGACTTGCAATGGCACAGTGACATCTTGAGGCTGCCCCTCCTGCTCCTATGAGCCTGTCTGGTCTCTCCTGCTTGTGTTGCACACCAAATCTCCAAGCTGAGGCCAAGCAGTAGCACACTTCCAATATCCAAAACTGCAGAGGCTTTTCCTGCTGTGAAAGTTCCTGAGTTATCTTCAGACTTCCATCAAAGCTACTGTTGAGCTGTCTAATAACATTACATGAGAGTGTTCTTTAACCAGAAGTTAGGATGTTTATACATTTTGTGTCCTTTTTGAATGCCTTTTAATGTAGTCCCTTTTTTTTCCCACTTGGAGATGGTTTTCTTTTTCTTCACATTTTGTCTGCAACCTCATTTACTACCCAAAATTGATTTAACAGCGACAAAGAAAAAAGTGGTGATTTACCAGAATTTCTGTGATTTGTTTTCTGAATTTACCATGGTTACCATGTGATCTGTTTGAACTACCTCAAGTTTGTCTGTCCAGCTCGTGCTATGCTAGTTGGTGTTTTCAGCTCATCAGGAGGTGTGTGTGGAGCTCAGGACCCTTGGAAAGCCTGTACCTGGGAATGCATGGAGTTGTATGACACTGTTGATTGCCATCCCCTCCCTCTTTTCTATTTGATGCTGCTGTTCTTGGTGGGATGGTGTTTCCTGGAATCTTCACAGCCTGTTTTAACACCTCTGTTACTTTGCTCACACTGTTTCTTCTGAGGACTGCAAGAAGAGCTTCCTGTACCACTGGTTGGGGTCATACCTTTTTCTGGCCTTCTTTTAAATATATTCTTGGTTCTTTTCTGGAATTAGCCTTTGCGTGGATGTTCTTTTTGTGTATTCCTACCACATTTTACTTTTTTTAAGAATGGGTGTGCACTCTGTCATTTGAAAAAAATAAATGTGGAACTAACCATAAAACCTGCACAGTGCAAGACTTGTTCAAGAAAATATAAATGGAGAAAATTTTCTTACCTGAAGAATATTGTCATATAGGTACTAAAATGTTAGGAATTTTTTTTGTTCTCTTTGAATTTGAAATACTGTGCTAAATTAATATTTTCTTGAAAAATTCCATTATAGCAATTAAAAAAGAACTCTCTCTGAGCAAAGTTTCTTGGTTATTTAGGTTTAAACCAAAGTTTGATAATCTGTTGCAGTCATCTTTTCAGTGTGTGAATGGAGACCTTAATTCTAATCTAGAAAGTAATGCACAGACAAACCTCTTTGAACACAGTTAGCTACTGTCTTTGGACTTGCTTCTAAGGCAAATTATGAGATGAGTGTCTTGCTAAAATGGAAGTTATTTTCCTTGGTAGTGCTTTGTTGGCACAGGAACTTCCCCTCTCTTACCCTTTGAGAGATTCTTTTCAGAGTTGTTCCTCAAAAAAGCAAAAACCAGTAAAGAGCAAATACATAGAAACCAGGAAGGAGCACGATTTCAAAGCTGAGCAGCTGACCAGAGTGTCTCCTGAGGGGTCCAGGGGTGTAAGTGCCATTCCTCAGACACGTCTCATTTATCTCATCCTGGAGCATGTTAGCATTTAGCTCTGCCTTTGCCTGTTCACAGTATTCTGGATAGAAACATATGTGAAATATTTGTATTTGATGTGTTGTGACAAGGAAATAAAAGGGCTCACTAGTTTTATTCATGATGTTTCAAAACAGGGAAAGCCTCATCAGGATTTAGAGGGGAATATGTGCAGAAGTTAATGTTAGGAACTTTAGGGACAGATCATGCAACTTTTACCTCAAATCCTCATAAATCCTTTTTTCTTTGTTTTTGAGAGGAGACTGCAGGACTCAGCAATGGCATAAATGTCTGTTCTATGAGGTACCTGTTCACAGGCAGATCATTGCAAAGCACAACACAACAAAAAGGTTCCTCAAAAATAAAATTGATCTTGCATTCAGTTTTGCTTAACTGACAGCAGTACTTGAAATAAGTATGTCGTGCAAAGTGCTTTAATTTTAAAATGCCTTCAAAAGAAAGGAGTTTGACAAATGCTGACAAGAAATTTTAAGTCTGAGAGGAGGAATAAAGGTGGTCAGAGTTTGATTTGCACATCAAAGATGGTTGATTCTCTACATTCAAATGTGCATTAATTTTTGTTAGCTAAGTTTGGTTACTGCTGTGAATATAGAATATGTGTAATGCGGAAGCATCTGGTTAACAGAAGGATAATCAGTGTGTGAAATAGAATTTAAATGTCTATTTGGGTACATTGAAGACTGCCTAATGCCTGGTTTATTCCCACTGAGTTTTAGTTTCTGGTTTTAGTTTTGAATTTTAATTTCAGTATTCCTTAATGTTTCCTCCTGTGACTGCTGTTTTCTGCTTTACTGTGCACTGGCTCTAATTTCTGGTTTTCCTTATTTTGGTGACTACATTCCTTCTGCTTTTAAACACTTGGAATATTTAGGTGCTATAAAGTATTATTAATTTTGTAAAGCTCAGGAGGGGATTGACGACTGATTTAATTGTGAAACAGATTGTTCACCTCATTGTCTCCAGCCTAGCTTGAACTCTGTTTCTGATCTCTGTGTACAGTCAAAGGAAAAATATAGTCAAGGCTTTCTCTATTATTTAATTACATGATTTTCACATAGAACATTGTGCAGTGCCACACCACTTACACAGGACTCCTGTCAGTGTGGTAACCTGCTGTGTTATGAGACAGCTGGCAACAGTGAAAACCTTTTTGCAAAATGACTTTCTTCTATTTTCTTTTTTCATTGTTGTTTAAGTTAAAGCTTAATAGTATTTTTTTTTATTTTCACAGTTTTGAAGACCGTGTTGTTTGGCCTCCACGTACTAATAAATATCTCCTACCTTTTATTTTCTGTGTTCACTTTTTTAGATCAACTGGTTATTCTGAGGTGATAGTTGTTGTTGGAGGCTGTGAACGAGTTGGAGGGTTTAATTTGCCATACACGGAGTGCTATGATCCTGTGACAGGAGAGTGGAAGTCACTGGCTAAACTTCCAGAGTTCACCAAGTCTGAGTATGCGGTGTGCGCTCTGCGGAATGATATTCTTGTTTCAGGTGAACAATCTTTAAAAATTCAACAGTTCTTTCTTTGCTTGGTTGGTTTTTGTTGTGTTTTGGTTTGCTTTGTAAGTAGTGGGGCAGATCTTTGTACTGTCAACTTCCAGAAGCTCAGCTGAAAGTCACTTTGCTGCTGTGAACACCAGCCCCAGCACAATCTTACTCTAAACAAAAGTGTTTTCTGGAGTTCTTGTTTGGCATGAATCTGCAGTTTTTTACAGCTGATTCCAGGGCATCAATTGTATTGAAAGAGACCAACTAATGGCTGCTTTGAAATACAGCAGGAGCCTGTGTGCAGCAACAGCTGGGAAAATCACAGACAAAAAAGTCCCAAGCAGGCTTTTCCCAGCAGCACATTCAGTCCTTCAGCAAGGGAAAATTCTGGGGTGCAGCTGATGGATCAGACAGCAGGCTCTGTGTGTTGGTTTAACCAAAGAAAAGTCTGCTCAGGTGTGTGTGCCTGTGTCATTTGAACAGAGTGAAACCAAGGGGATGCTCACAGAGCAGGCAGAGGAGGGGTGGCAGGGATGTGCCATGGGCAGGGGATTTTGAGGATCTCATCTGGGAAGTGACACTACAGGAAATCTGAAGAGCTATTAAAATACATCCAACTTCAAGAAATAATCTAGTGTGATCTCAGCATTATGGGAAAGGAGAGCATGAGGAAAACTTTCTGTGTGATTTCATCTTTGAAATTCACTGCAAATTATCTTTTCAGTGTAATGTATAAATACTGGCAGATCCTTATTACATCCCAAAGGGGACATAAAGTTTTCATTGTCCACTCTAAAGGGCAATGTTAATAGTTAGCATTACCCATTCAATAATTATTCAGATTGTCATATATTTCATTTTAAAGGTGGAAGAATCAATAGCCGGGATGTCTGGATTTATAACTCTCAACTTAATATTTGGATCAGAGTTGCCTCCTTAAATAAAGGCAGATGGAGACATAAAATGGCTGTTCTTCTGGGTAAAGTAAGAGAAGTATACTTCAGTTTGTTTTATAGTGGGAATGTTTGCTCTATATAAGAAAATAGTGGAGAAAATACTCAAGTATTAATTTGTATTTCATATAAAATAATTTTACAAATATGTATTTTCAAATACAGTACTTCAAACAATTAGGCTCTTCATCAGTCAGACATTACCCATAGACACGAAAATCATCTTACTGCTCATTTATTTTTTCGGGTTTTGTTTTTTCATCATTGAAGTGGCTTATTTCCAAGAAGCAGTTTTTTGGGAAGCAAAGAAGCATCTGGATTTGCCTGTGCTTCAAAAATGCTGTTAACAGCTTATGTAGTTAATTATACTCTGAATGTCAGCAGTTTTATTTAATGTTTTATATTGAAATTAAGCAAACACATGGAGTGTGGAAATTGAAAGGTTGGCTATATTTTAAAGGCAAATATGCCTGAATATAAAACTAGTAGTTGGGACTCCCTTAGTGAAAGTTAGAAAAAGTGTGTATGTGGTGTCCCTAAATCTTCTTAGAGATGAAACATGCAGCTAAACAAGCAGAGGGAAGAAGGTGTGGAGGAATGAGGAGCTCTGCTTTCTAAAGATGAAAGAAGAGACAAGAAAGTAGAGTTTACAAACTGAGAGGAGGAAATACTTCAGCAAGCAATTAGGGAAAAAGCAAAATGCCAAAAAAGCAGAGGTAAACTCAGATGCGCATTTGCTGCTGTTGTTGAATGTTATCTAAAAAAAAGAGAAATAGAGGAATGCCTTTTCTAACAAATGCTATTCAAATAAGAAGTTTCTACTGCAGTATTAATAATACTGTGCTTTGGCATGTGTTTGCAATGTCATTCCACATGTGACTGAGTGGAACTCTCCAGGTAGTCTTTACCTGTTATTTTTAGACCATATTCTTCTCCTCCTGTGTATAAATAAAAAATGTGAGGAATGTATCCCTTGACAAACCTGGCAAATCAGCTTTCAGTTAATTAGATGTGCTATTTGAATGTAATACCTGCTGTAGACACAAGGCAATGGTGGTTTTCCCCCGTGTGCAGGTGTACGTGGTGGGAGGATACGACGGGCAGAACCGGCTGAGCAGTGTGGAGTGCTACGACTCCTTCTCCAACCGCTGGACCGAGGTGGCTCCCCTGAAGGAGGCTGTCAGCTCCCCGGCTGTCACCAGCTGTGTTGGCAAGCTCTTTGTCATTGGGGGTGGCCCTGATGACAACACCTGTTCTGACAAGGTCAGTTAGCAGTGTTAGAGAGGAATGTCAAATATTGTGCATATGTATAAATTATGGATATATGGATCTGCATTTATGTTGGCTCTGTTTTTTTGGGGGAGGCACTGCTGCTTTGTCTGTCTTTGTGTAACCTGTGTGGGCATGCCAGGCTGTCCCTTCAGTTGGGCTTTCAATCTAAAGGCCTGTCCTTGTTTCCAGGTTCAGTCGTATGATCCTGATACTAACTCCTGGTTGCTCCGTGCCACCATCCCCATTGCCAAGAGATGCATCACGGCCGTGTCCCTGAACAACCTGATCTACGTGGCTGGAGGGCTCACCAAAGCCATTTACTGCTATGACCCCATTGAGGACTACTGGATGCATGTACAGAATACATTCAGCAGACAGGTAATTACCAATCAAAAGCCCATAGACAGCTGAAAGGTACTTTTTGACGTTATCTTGGCATTAAATAAGTACATGTTTGCTTAACCCTGATAAAATTGCATCTCTAATTCTGTTCTTGCTTTACCTCTTCATCTGTGTAACTCAAAACCTCACAGAAGAGGAAGTTTCTAAAGCAATAGTTTTTCAGCTGGGTGTCACTGTTAGGCAGTCCAGGCTTTGCTGGAGAGCTGTTACTGTTGAAGAACAGTATAGTGGATGATGATTTCATTGTATAGAAATTACCTTCTGTTGCATGTTTTCATTTAGGCTGAAGGGAGCAATTTCCTTTAATTGATTAAAGCCTTTCAGTGTGACAGGAACTACTGAAGGCTGTTTTTTGTGTGGAAAAGCCTCACTGTATAGCACAGAAAGTGTCTGACTTTCAGCAGTGAGAGCTCTGTCATTTCCACACGTGGGAGACTGAGCAGGATTTGAATGTGAAGTATGTGTGCAGCAGTTACATTTCCCCATGTTTTAAAAACACCAATCACATACTCTGTAGTAATACTTTAAGAGAAATTTGTTCTTTTTCTCCCAGCCTTCCCTCTGTTCTTTGGTTTTAGTCTGTGTTCTCTATTTAACTGAGTATTTTTTCCACACCTGCTGTTGAGGAAGAAATAAAATCCTCTCTGTTTCAAGTGCACTCTTTTTAGTCATGCCTTTTTTCCTCTCCCCATTTACATCCCTTTCCACTATCTGTTACTCCTCTAAGGTGCTTCTCCTTGTTCCCATTCTTTGCATTAATAGTACCTACTGTGGTCCCTCCTGAAAATGTTCTCTCCTCCTTTCCCTATCTCAGATCTTTCAAGGGTAAGTACGGTGTTCAGTTGCATCCCATTGTTCCCTTTGTCTGAACTACATGTAGTAAAGGCTTAGACCTGAAATAGTCTTTTCTGTAGGCTTGTGCTGCTGCTTTCCCTAATTTTTGTGCTTTCTGCACTGGCCCTTTCAGGAGGTAGCATTATAGACCAGGCTGTTTACAAAAGGCAGTCACAGAGCTGCCCTCCTGCACTTGGGCAGACACACATGAATAAAGCTTTGCTTTTTAAATAACTGCATATTTCCTTGTGTTTCCTTGCAACAGGAGAATTGTGGCATGTCTGTGTGTAATGGAAAAATCTATATCCTTGGTGGAAGACGGGAGAACGGTGAAGCCACAGACACTATTCTTTGTTATGACCCTGCAACGGGCATTATCACAGGAGTGGCAGCCATGCCCAGGCCAGTATCGTATCATGGCTGTGTGACCATTCATAGATATAATGAAAAAGGCTTTAAACTGTAATTTATTTTTTTTCTTGAAAAAAGAAGAATGAATCCAGTGGTCTGCTGCAAGACAGGCTTTTTAAAGGTTCCTGAAGTGGGAATTCCCTGCCTAAGTGTCGTATGAAAATTATATCCTGTGCCTTTAGAAAAAGGGTTAATTTAACTTACCAAACAAGTCTACAAAGCTATCCAGTAACCAGAGTTCAGTTATATCTGCTGTGGGCTCTGATATGAGAGCAGGATGTTGCACAGTCATCAGAAAGTTTGCCCTATGTGTGATTAGTAATTAAAATCTTGAAAGCTTTTTGGGAAAAGTGCCTTCAGCATTTGTGCCTGTGTCTTTAAAAGCAATATCTTCAAGGTGTTTCTGGTTCTGCTAATGGAAAAAATGCATAGGCAAGTAAATCCCAAAGAATCATCTAGGATAATTATCTGTAACTTATAAAGTTCAATTATAATCCATATGCATCATTCTTACAGCAGATGAACCAAGTAGAATTTTTTTGTCAGATCGTGCATGGGTTGGAATGTAAACAAACCCCACAAAAACACCAAACCACCTCCAAAACAAGCTACATTGGACAAAGCAATAATCTTTGAGGAATGTTTTTTTCTGAAGGAGAAACTGGTTGTTTGGTGAGCAACAACACTGCAGTGGTAACTCTAACCCAGGTACCTTAACCCTTTGGAACTTATTCATAGTGTTGTTCAATGTCCAGCAAAGAAGTACAAGGCTACATGACACAGAAAAACCTTTGGGTTCAGGCATGCATCTGTGAGGTAGAGCTTGAATCCCAGTTTTTACCTTTTTGAGTAGTATGGGTGAAGGCTGAAAGTTACTGGGTTCACTCTTTGCTCACTGCAATGTCTAAACTATTTAAGAAATAAAAGGA
Source organism: Sialia sialis (assembly GCA_009812075.1). Taxonomy (NCBI): domain Eukaryota; kingdom Metazoa; phylum Chordata; class Aves; order Passeriformes; family Turdidae; genus Sialia; species Sialia sialis. The sequence goes on from VRYO01000710.1 coordinate 1,814,722, forward strand.
TGTTGAATTCTGGATTCTCCCAGTTTTCTGGGAGATTTATAAATTACCTGATGATAGAGGTGGGGACTTGAGTTTGAGCCCTACAGCTTGTAAATTGGTCTTTTGGATGTCTCATCTGCAGAGATGGCAGAGTATCCAGTAAGTATTTATTGGCCTTTCTTCAGACAATCACTTACTGTAGCACAGTTAAACTACTGTATAAGCTGCTTGGTCACAGATAAAGTTCTGGAAAGGTCCCTCCTTTCACCAGAAGAATATCTGTGGACCTGTCCATGTAGCCATATGATGTGTTCTGGATAATTTTGAAGCCTTGGAAGCACCTGTATTTTGATACACCACCATTATTGAGTTGTGGTTTTTTTCAGTAAAGATAATTTTTTTTAAGTCCTCCCTAGATTTCTGCACTAGGACTCCTTATTTCCAGTACAAAGTTACACAGTTAAGGCACAAAGTTCATAAAAACTGAAATAGCACTTGGGAGTTGGAAAATTAATGTGATTGTCAATCTACCAATTTCCTGTAAATCACCAAAAACCTCAGAACTGCCTTTCAAAGGAATTCTGAGGACAGCAGCCAGTAAGGAAGTTGGTCAGTGCCAGGGCAGAAAAAACTCCATAAAACCCCTGCAGAGGCAAGCCCTGGCCTCAGGGTTCTGGTCCATGTGCTTGCTCAGGAGGGTGAAAACAAGCACCATCTCTGGAACGTTGTTTGTTCCACTGGACTTTCCTCATCTGTTTTCCCAGAGTATTTCTTCATGAGATGGAAAGTCTGACCCTCAGTGAAGTTATGCCAAACTGGGAGTCACCATTTTCAGTAACATGGTCATAAGTTTTTAAGAGCACTGGGAGCTGCACTTTGAGATGCATAAACTTGTAACCTCAGGAAAGGACACAAATTTCAGTTTCTGGCTGAATACCAAACACTGCTTTGGATACAGTAAGAATACTGATAAAATATAAATCATTGCATATCAATGATGTAATCAGGATATCAGTCTCTGAGCATGTACATTCACATTGCCCTAAAAAGAAAATCCCTTGGTAATATAAGACAAATGAATCAGGTAAATTAATCCTTTTCTAAGTTTCATCTGTTTCTACTCACCAAGTTTTACTTTGAAATGGCAATTTCAGTACCTGTGAATAAGGTCTGTTGATTGCAATGGTAATTGCCCTGTAACTGATTTTATGTACTAACAATGTATATAGCTTGTGCCACCATTGTAAATGGAAATGTCAAGGACTATAGGAACACTTCATTAGAGATGCAATTGGAAAAATACCCTCCTTTCCTTTGATTTCCTCGTTTGTATCCAGACTTGTAATGTTGTCATGCTATACTGTTCTTAAACAGTGCTTATTCTGTAGGTGTAGAACAGTGTCATTTAATCTGTGTTTATAATACTGCACTACTCTGTAAATAACAAGATATTGCTTTCCATGGTTTTGAAGATTCATTTTAAGTTTAGTTGTCTTAACAATTTATGTACTGTTACTGTTACCTAATTTTGAAAATGACAGTGTTTAATGAACCAGTAAATGCAGAAATGTAGATGCAGAAAACCTCTGCTTACAGTTCTTGAGAGCCTGTATCAAAGCTGAGCAGTTACAGGTGTGGAGCACTGCTAAATGGCACTTACTTATGCAATGGTTTCTTTAAAACAGGCAGTGAGTTTTTCTTATGCTTGTTTAATCTGTAAATAATTTGCACTTATGGCCTGCTCTGTTACAACAGTTACTTTCAGATATACTAGAAAAGAACAATTTGACCTTGATTTAATGAAAATGTACCATTTTTCTAGAAGGATGCATTAATTTGGAAGTTGTATTCCTGAGCCACTTGTTCTCCAATGCATTTCACTTAGGTATAGATGGATTCAAAGATTTAACCTCTCACTCTTACGCATATCTAGATGCTCGCAGTTTATGGGCTTGAGCTGCACATTGGTTTTAGTTTTTTTTCCTTTGTCTTAGCTAGGAAAGAAAATGTCATCTCTAATCAAAGAATTTCCATCATAAATGGTAGCTTTGGTAGCTTTAGAGCACTTGCTCAAAGATGTAACTTCAGTCCAACCCATGAGGACTGAAGCATCTCCAAGTCACACCTAAAAAATAAATTCTAAGAATTGTCTTCACTCTGCTAAACAGAAATGAGTAAATATTTTTCTTCTCTATTTTGATGTTCACTTCTGTTCTTAGCAGTGTGCTGTTAATTGAAGAGACAGTTGATGCTTTCTTGAAGCCAGGCTCCTGCAAGGTTCTGAATCACTTGCTGATCACATGCAGCCCTAGTCCTTGGCTTGTGGCTGAAGCATTCTCCTTTTACAGCCATCAGCCAGAGAACATTGCCTGGTGAGCATGAAGTTGGACCTGTAGATTCCCTCCTTGGGAGTGGTTAAATAGGCATAATTTGTGGAATCTCTTCCATTTTATACTGTGTGTCTGGTATGCATTTGGGGGATTGGGCACTGTGCTTTCCCCTCCAGCACCAAGGGGTCCAGATTGTAGTGTTATTTTTTTTGATTGGCACCAATGCAGTTCTCATCAAAGATAGCTTTGTTTGCACTCTGTTGAAGCAGAGATATGAATGCAGATTATGTTGATATGGACCCTAATTTACTGAAGCTTTTTAATAGTATTTTTAACATGGCAAAGTTTTGAGAGGGGTTGATGATGGAGGAAGAGGAAATACTCACCTAGAACAGAGATTCAGAGGAAGCTTTGGTAACCTGTGCTTGAGAGCAAGGATGCTACTGCCTGTTCAGTTTCTTCCTCATAGTAGTTGGGTTCGCCTCATTATCTTGGGTAAACACTTCATTTATCCTGTTTTTCTGTGACTTGCTACAAGGACAGAACAAGAAGCAGGCCCACTCACTGCCTGTGACTTGATGTTTCCCCCAGAGCCCGAGCTGAATCCAGCTCCAGAGAGCAGAGACAGGAGAAACGCATTGGAGCATCCAGGCTCAGAGATGGCAGGGGCAGACCTCGTGTGTTTGGGGCTTGTAGTTTGGCTGGGCTTGCTGAAACCAAGGTGTTCAGGATGCTCATAAGTTTGCAGTTCCAGATGCTGAAACTCAGGTGGTAAAAATGTTTCACATTTGTCAATTCACTGAACTCAGCTGGAGCAAAAAAAATCAGATATGTTCATGGTCTGCTAGTGGCAATGCTCAAGAAAGCCAGGGGTTCATTTTTCTGAAGTGCCCAAATAGGCAAGTAGCTGTGGGGTTCTTTTTTACCCCTGAAGATGGCACAACCCAATTCAAGAGCATTAAGAATCTGACAAGACTTGATCCCTATGAGGCACAACAAATATTTTCACCTGAGTGTAGTCTCATGTACACAAGAAATTGCAAAAGAAATTATTTGTTGTGCCTGGTTAAAAAATTGAGCACCATATACTCAGAAAAGGAGGAGGGCAAGATGAAATTTCTAAGCAGAAACCTGATACCTGGTTGGGGGCCAAGCAGTGCTTTGAGTTTTGTAAAATAGGTTTAGCACACAAGTTTCCTCAGTATGGAATTCTTTCAAATGGCATTAATTAAAATGGATCACAGCTGTGTCAGTGCTGTGAGCACTGCCACAAAGCAGCAGCTTCCCACCAGGCCCAAACCAGCTGTGACTGTGTTCTCTGCTCGCTGCCTTTGTGTCACACACAAGTTCATGATAACGCTGCTGTCTAAGAACTGTAAGCTATTTGCAGGAATATTTCTTTTTTTCTACTGTAGAGATCCAGTCTATGCTGATATTTTATGTATGCACATCTGTATGTGAATTATATTGTGGTCATTCTCTGATAGTGCTGTTACAAGTGATGCACATAAGGCTCTGTGTATAACGTGTTAATAGTGTAATTAGGGCTTAGTTTGTATGATTAGCTCCAGAGAAAATAATGTGCGTTAATTTTGAAAACACCTGTGCCTTGAATTCACCTGTATTTTTATCTATTGTGAAAAAGAGCTTGGTTTACTCCTTCCAGTTTGTTACCTTTATTATGATTGCTCTTACTGTCCAGACTGTTAATGTCCTCCTAGGAGAAATAAATCTTGCCATTCATTAATCTGAACAGTTAAACTTCTTGTTTAGAACATGCCTAGAATGCTTCCATTATTACAGTACTATGGCAGATTTAATCTAGGGAAATCAGTATTTGTATTTTTCTATATTTTTGTTTCCAGCACGCCTCAGTGACAAAGGACTGAGTTTAGTCTTTGACTTCCTGTCCTTAATAATGTATTTTCTTGTATTAGTCAGTAGCCTCTGCAATATTTCTGAACTCTCTGAAGTCATCAACCTCTTGTTCAAGATACAAAATATGAAGCAATAATGTGGTGCAGCATGGCAATAAGCAAATCAAGAGACTTGAATGTAATGTACTGTTACTAATTTCATCTGTGTAAATGCTGGACCTATGAGTCATTCTCCTTTTGGTGCACCTGTAGCCTTTGGAGTTGGATTAATAGGAACTACTTGGCCATGGAAAGAGAGTTTACCTCCTGAACTGTTACTCATACAATATTTTTGCCTGAAATCATATTTTAATTTTCCTTTATTTGCTAAGGAAAACAGCAGTTCTTGTTATTCCTTGCCAGTTCCTTTATTTACTGAAATATAGAAACTGTAGTTCCACGGAGAGCTGATCTTGCCCTCAAGAACAGCCTGGTGCAGCACAAATGACATTTGAACAGGAAAGCTCACACTTACTGTGTGCCAGAGTCAATGTAACAGATCTCACAAATAACATAAAGGTCTTCAGATTGTGCTGACAGTAGAAAAGTGATTTTGTAATGTAGCACAATTGCAATAACACCTGTTATATTTAAATATACTTCTTGCATAATTCTTTGAAAGTTTTTTAAAGTTCAGTGTATCTAATAAAAATTTGCCTTTTGAATAGTTCACTGTTTTTTTTTAATTTATGAGAAGTTCCTGGGTGGGCTTGGTGGTACAAGGAGGAAACTCCCTCCTGGATTTTTTGGGTCATATAACTTGTTGGATTCTGCCACTTGTGCAGTCTCTCTCCTTTGATCTGCCTGCCTCCCAGTCTAGGTCTTTTTCCTGCTCACCTTTCTGTCCTACTGAGGGGACTAAAGGCAAGCTGGAGGCTGCACAGAAGAATAAACTTGCAAGAAGAAGAGTAAACTTGAAAGAAAACTGGGAAAAAGTAAAAAGTGGGGGGGTGGGATGTGAAATACTGTTTAGTCTTGGGTATTGTGATGACAAGAGAATGTGAATGGATTCGGAAGGCAAAACCAGCATAGGAAATAGGGAAAACAAATAGGTAACAAAACATTGGGAAGGTGACTGGCAAAATACGGGTTGGAAAGAATCCCATAGGTTTATTCTCCTGAAATTAGAGGCTTGACCATCTCAAGATTCAGCACACACTTGGCAGGGCAGGGGGCAAGACTCGGGTAGAGCTCTGCAGAAAATGCATCAGTGCCTGCTGCAGCTCTGCAGCATGGCCAGGCTCAGGTACAGCCAGAGTGGCTCTTGCTGCAGTGCCAAAGCAACTTCAGTCAACTTCAGTGCTTGCAGAAGCTCAGCTTACTGCAGAAAGAAAAAGAAAAAAGTATCCCCACAGTCTGCAAAGCAGTGGAAATATTTTTGAGAGCTGGAAAGCCCACCTTAAGATATTTTAATTCTCAAACACAGTCAACTGGTGGGAGTATTCTAACAACAGCTTCTTCCTCTTTCCATTAAGCAGAAACAAGGAAGAAAATAAAATTGGACTACGTTAGTCATTCCTGGTGAGCAGGATATGAATTTAAGAACAGTCTCCATTGATATGCCATATTTCACACCTGTTGCTTGGCAGAAAGCAAGGCTAGTAATGTCAGAAAGAATTGTAGTGATGCTGCAATGAGAAGAAAAGAGGACTTTAAGGGTTAAGCTTTGAACATTCAGCATAGACTTGCTAATCAGTGGCCTCATAAGTAAGTCTGCAAATCCATGAGTGAACAGGAAGTCAGTTTGATAGCACTGATGCCATTAGCTGCACTTGACAGAGGTATTGCAGCCTGGCCAGAAGCAAACACAAACCATGGCACAGGTTTAGCTGTGATTTAACAATATGAAGTGTGATGAGCACAAAGTATGCTATAAGGGTTTTTTAAGCATCCTGGCCCATTCTGTGAGTTCCTGCAATCCTGCACCTCAACCACCTCAGGACTCCTTTCTTGGAGTCCTTTTCTTTTGCTAATCACAGAATCCATTAGGCTGAAAAGACCTCAGAGATTGAGTCCAACCTATGAGTGAACATCACCTTGACAACTAGACTACAGCACTAAGTGCCAATTCACTTTTTCTTTAAAATACCTCCAGGGAACATGACTCCACCCGCTCCAGCCTATTACAATGTCTAATCACCCCTTTCTGTGAAGAATTCCTCCCTGATGTCCAACCTGACCGTCCCCTGGAACAGATAAGCTTATGCCCTCTCATCCTGTCCCTTTTTCCCTGGGAACAGGGCCCGACCCTCACCTCCCTTACAATCTTACAATGAAGAGCCATAAGGTTCCCCCTGAGCCCCCTTTTCTCCATCCAGGTTAAACACCCCCAGCTCCCTCAGCCGCTCATCACAGGACTTGTGCTCCAGCCCCTTCCCAAACTCCATTACCATTCTCTGGACACACTGCAGCACCTCGAAATATCTTCCATATTAAAAAGTCTCCCTCAGATATTTTAACACGCTTAAACAGGGCTGCTGCAAGCAGCAAATGAGGATCAAATCACTGCATTCGCCTCTCCGTACGGGAACCCGACGGCGTCGCCCGTCTCGGTTTCTCCGCTGCCCACAGCCTGGGCTCGGCTGGGGCTCCGGGGCTCCGGGGCTCCAGGGTCTCCGGCCCGGCCCTGCCCCGCTCCGCCCAGGGGGAGCCCCCGCCCCGCGGTGCGGGCCCTGCAGCCCCGCGGGCCGTGAGGCGGCACCTGCCCGCCCCGCCCCCCGCGCGCTGCCCGCCTGCGCGAGCCCGCCCCGGCCGTGACGGGCGGCGCTCGGCCCTGCGCTCATGGCGGCGGCGGCAGCGGCGGCGGGACGGCCCGGCGGGGGCGGGCGCTGAGCGCCCCGGGCGGCGCGGCGAGCCGGGGCGGCCGGTGTAGGCGGCGGGGCCAGGCCGGGCCGGGCCGGGCCGGGCGGCGGAGCGCGGTGAGCGGCGGGGTGGGCGGAGCGCGGGGAAGGAGCGCGGCGGCGGCTTTGTGTGCGCGGCGGGGGAGGGGAGCGGCGCCGCCGCACGTGGGACCGGCCGCGGGCAGCGCCCCGCCCTCCGCGCCCGGGGCGGCACCGACACCGGCAGCGCCGAAACCGCCCCCCGCCACCTCCGCGCCGCCTCACGCCCGCGGGTCGAGCCCCGCGGTGCTCCCGCCTCGGGGGACTCGCTGCCCCCTCACGGCAGGGTCGTGGCTCGGGCTGAGCGCTTCTGGGCGAGGGACAGCCGGTGTGTGACCCCGCGGCGGGGAGCCGAAGCTCTTGGGCCCGTCCGCCTACCCCACGCATCTTGGGTGCGCGGCGTTCCCCCTTCCACGGGCGGTGTGTGCAGAGAGCCCCGCTCCCCTGGGGTCACCCTGCTGACCACGGGGGGCTCCGAGCGACGCTCACGGGGCACTTCGGCAGCTCTTTGCCAGGGGACACGGGGGCTCTGCCACTCTGTGGGCACCCGGGCTCTGGTGAGCCACAGGCACTTGAAGCTCCTGGGCTCTGCAGAACAGAACCAGGTCCCGGCTGTGAACCTGTGCCATGATCACTACCCCCCACCAGGGAAGTGCCTCTGCTCTTTTGCGGGGTGCACCACAGGCCTCCCCATGGTGAGAGGTTGAAGCCTGGCCAGAAGGTCACTGTGGGAAACACTAATGCTTTTATTTTTCCTCTCAGTGGAGTAGAGATCATGTCTGGGATCAAGAGAGTGATCGCAGAGAAGGACCCCGACTATGAGGAGATCACCATCACACATCCCAACAAGCGGCACAAAGCAGCCGAACAGTCAGGTAGGAGCTGTGGAATTGGAAATTCTGTGGGTGTGTGTGCTGTCTGTAAACCAGCCAGCAGACGCTGGGGTAGGAGTTAAGGGGCAAAGGACAGATGTTGAGCAAGGCAGGTAGTGATACTTCTGTGTAGCCAAAGGAAGATGTATCTTATGTGGACTCATCGCTAGCTGCTATCTGGAGCATAAGTAAGGTATGAGGATGCAGCCTTTGGTGCATGATAGGAGATGGAGCACAAGTTGTCCACGGCCCCAGCACTTTGGTTTCAGTTGCTCCCTAAATATTTACAGTCCATCTTCCCCTGCTTAGTTGTGCTCCAGCTTTGTGCATTTGTTCTGGGGCTGAAGTCTGCTTGGGAAAGATTGGCAGGTTGTTTACATTTTGGGGGATAGAGGTCACAGTACAGCATGGGGAGGAGAAAAAAAATCCATGACCCTGCAGGGTGAAAGAGATGCACAATCCTGCAGTACAGGGCTGTTGGAAGATGACAAATGTTTGCAAGAGCTGGCAGATAAAGCAGGAAGGAGCTTCTTTGATGAGGTGTAGAAAAGAAAATTTTGGGAGAAGGCAGGGGCTTTGAAACATGCAGGAGAGGAGGAAGAGGAGCATGACTGAAGGAAAGGTGGATAAAGAAGTGTAGTGGAGCAAGTGGCTGGATGAGTAGGTTTGCATTTGGCAGGCTTGGATATGCTTGCTTTGGGAACCAGCCTGTTGGCAGAGTGCCTGGGACAGGTTGCAGTCTCTCTGGGCAAATGAGAGTAGAGCTGCTTGCCCTGGGGACAGGGAGTAGGCTAGTGATTTTTGGCATAGCACAGCTAGTGAGAGAGGATCGTGATGGGAAGAGCTGACAAACAGGGAGGTGAGAAAACTGAGGCTGGCTGTGGGCTCTGAAAAGGATCCAGGAATAGAGCTGGAGCTGCCAGTTGGAGAGGGACAGAGGGTGGCTTAGTGGGAGATGTTTTGGAGGATGCTGTACAGCTGGACAAGTCTCAGGAGACTGAACTCTGGGTTGAATGTGTTGCTGGGCAGATCCTGTGTGCCACGTGGGGCAGGGGCCCTGCCAGTGGGGGCCCAGTGCAGCTGTGCTGGAGCTGGCCATGTCACCACTCCCAGCTGCCTGCCCTGCCTGGCTTCCAGAAGTCACTACTCTCTCTTCTGGCAGGTTTTTAATCTGCTTCTGAAGCAACTTTTCTGAAGGTCTTGATGAGGAGCAAGGCAGAGTCTCAGGGCCTTGGAAGACTGGCCTTGCCAAAGTGAACTTTGTTTTCAGGAGATTCCTCCAAATTGGCTTCTTTCTTCTTTTCCTGGAAGATCTCCAGCTTTTAATATTAGAATTCCTTAAGTACACAATTTTCACTAACATGATCTTAATGAGGGACTGTGGTTGACACTAAGCTGAGAAAAATGAATATAAAGTGTTCTTAAAAGCCTCTGTAATATAACCACAAATCCTAAAGTGCTTAAATAGTCATGATGCTGCTATGGCATGGCGTCAGCCTTGTAAGGAGATGCAGTTGTCCCTCTCTGAACCATACCTCCCTGTTTGGGTTTAGTTTAAATGTGTAGCCTTACATGAGAATATTCTCATCATGGTGTTCATGGCTGGAGGTAAATTATATCCTTCTGGTTTTGAAGTTTGCCTTACTCATACAGATTCAACCATAATTGTATGTCAATGTAGGCTAGAGCTACTTCTGGTCCTAAAATATATATATATATATATACACACACATATATATGCCTGAGTGTATATATGTATGTGGAAAGAAGGAAAATTATTTAGGATACCCCTGTTGCATATGAAGGCATCAGTTGCCTCACTCCGGTTGTAGGTGCCTGATGAGACAGTAGAATTATCTATGCTGTCCTGAAGGTGCCAGCAAAGCTTTGACTTGCTTTTCTTTCCCTTCTCTATGGTAATATTAGAGATCTCTTCAAAAGGTTTGTATTTTTTTAGGAGGACATACACTTCCTCTGAAGTTCAAGCCAAAGTCCTGGTGCTGTTGTCTCCTATTTAGTGTAGAAACAATGTGAGATTTTTCCAGGGAGAACCAGACTCTTTTGGTGATCTGCTTTATATTACTGACACAGGCTTGAGCACCTTTTCCAGGCTTTCTTCTAGAAGTGTAATTTCTGCTTTGCCAGGTTCTGACTTAGAATTTGCTAAAACAGAAGTTGTTTGAAACTCCTTGATCAATGGAGGCGACTTAAATGAAGGGTGATATTAAAATCTACAGTAGGTGTAAACCAAAAATAATAGTTCTTCTTATGTTTATACATGTCCTAGAAAAATACAATAATATGCCAATTCCATTCTTAGCCACTAATTTGCTGTAAACTATTTGCACAGTTTGAAATCCTAAACTACATACTTTCCACCAAGGTCAGTAAACCCCTGCTGAAAGGCTAAAATTTTTTGCTGTACTGGAAGAGGATTTTGTAAGAGGTGGACCAGCTTTTGATAATGTAGTTTCCTTTGTGAGTAATAAACAGCTTGTAGGCGCTCCAGAGCAGGCTGCACTTCATGCCAGGGCTGCATAAATATGAGTTTGCTTTATTCTTGCTGCGTGAGGTGGTGTAAATTTCCTGGATGTGGGTCTGGCCAAGGAGAGCAGAAGAATGTCCGTGGTGTTCCAGCTCAGTGCGGCGCAATTGCAGCAGTGGCTGTGCTGGGCCAGCACCGTGGAGTTTTCCTTTTGCTGTTTACAGCTGTACTGAGGCAGAAATAAACAAACTGGCCCTGTTCTTCCCGTTTTCTGTTATTTGTCATGTCAGACCTAAAAAGGGAAAAATAGCTCTCCACATAAGCCAGCTTTTAAAGATACACGTGGTTTTTGCTAAGACATCTTTTTTTTTTTGGAGAAAAATGATCCATCCCATTATGTGTGTGCTGAACTTATCCTTTCACTTCTTGCTCTATAGTGATTTCTGATCTTTCTGGTTTCAAATGGAACCTCAAAAACAGAAATGTAAATACTTCTTCCTCCTTTATTTTGCATGTGTGGCCTTGTACAGCTCGAGATGTTACTGTGCAGAAGATTGAGACCATCATAAAGGAACAATTTGCCGTCGAAATGAAGAGTAAAGAACATGAAATTGAAGTTATAGATCAGGTATAAAGGTTTTGTTCTTAAAAATACCTAAGGTCTTGGTGTTTGGGATGAAGGGGATTGCTGCAGTGCTTATCCCCTCTCTGTGTTTCCTTTCTGCAGCGCCTGATTGAAGCCAGGAGGATGATGGACAAGCTGCGTGCCTGCATTGTGGCTAACTATTATGCCTCTGCTGGTCTCCTCAAAGCTGGAGAGGTAAAAATTACTTGGGGAATAACAAGATTGCAGGGAATCTTTGCAAAGGAGGGTGTGGAGTTCAATGGCTGTTCAGCTGATGTTAGTGTTAAGATGTGATTTAGTGAAATAGTGGATTACAAACTGCAGATGGAGTGGCAGTGGGAGAGGCGACTTTTGCATCATCTGCTGAGCATCAGGTACTCAGCAAAGAGGAGTCTTCAAAAAGCAGTTGCAAAGTTGTTCAGCAGCCCCTGGTTCTGGTTTCTGAAATACTCTGCACTTTTTTTTTCATCCTCAGTTTTTCTCTGAGCGCACCTTATCTCTCAGACACTGCACTGTTTGTCCTTGCAAAGCCTTGAAAAGTGTGGAATGTGTTTTCCCATTTCATAGGAGAGTGGCAACAGATGTGTTTTGGGACTTTTCAGGGAAAAAAAAAATAATAAAGATTTCAGTCTCAGGCAGTGCTGTGAAACCATTTTCCCTTTGTCCTGGCAGTCAGTCTGTTAATGGGTTGGTGAACAGACTGATGGCAGCAGTAAAGCAGGGGATAAATCAAGGAGCTATCACAGAGTGATTAAAAATTCACAAGTTTAAAAAACCTCAGACTCTGTTAGTTAAACCCCAGTTCTGAGGACTCTGCCCTTAATGACTGCTAATTGCAGGATGCTCATGACTTGTGCAGACTCCCAGATAACGTGTAGTTCGTTACCAATGTAGGCATTTGTTACCTTTTTTTCAATTCCAGTTGATCTGATTTCCAGTGAATTTTGGAAGCTGTAGATGGGTGCTGCAAACCTAGTCCCATAAGAATTTCTCTTCCAAGTGCTTACTCTCATTGCTACTCCTGGTTTTCCTTCTGTGCTTTTCAGAAGAGTTGGAGTGAGGTAAAAACAAAAAGGTTCAGCTTGTTGTTCCTTCTCTGAACTTGAGTTGAGCAACTGGAGTTGGAAAGGGCTGTGACAGCCTTGGATGGCTTGGAGATCTCTCTGGCCCCTTTGGTTTTTGTGTAGGCAGATGAAGAATGTGACCTGAGTTCTGATCTTTCGAAGTGCCTTTATCCATTGTCATCATGTGTCTGCAGAAGCTGTACTGTTCCTTGTTCTTCTTGTTCTGCCATGCAGAGTGTTCACTTTTTCCCCTGGCAATTTCCACATTTTCCAGAAATAATGTGTTTTGTGGTTGTTTTGAGGTCTTCGCAAAACTAAGTGGTGCTTCCTTGTTGTATTTAACTTTCCAGTAGTTTTTATGAGTTTATGTCTAGTCTAGCTGTATCTTAGATTACATTTTTATTTTTTTTTCTAGAAGTCCTGATTTGCACACAGGTTAAATTAGTTTTTCCTTTGTTTTGAAATGGTTACTGATTTCATTTTTCTTTGTTGTCTGTTTTTCATTGTGGCTTGTGTATGTTTGACCAGACAGTGAAAGATTGTCTTGTTTCTGCTTCTGGTAGAATAGGAGTCCTCATAGTTAAATTCAGAACTTCTGGGAAGATGATTTACAAGTTCCTGACCTGTTCTCATAAATATAAACAGTTCTCAAACCCAGTGCTGCTGAGTTGTGAGGCTTGGGGTTCCTCATTATTGTGCTTTATTGTGATTTCCCATAAATTATTGGACAAGACATTGGTCATTTTAGTTGACTAGAGGTAAAACAAAAGAAGATGTTCTTGGTGTGGGTTTGGTTTGGGCTTTGGGTTTTTTTTGACAGGTTATGTCCCTGCCCTTGGATAGATGACTATAACTCTCCCAAGCTGGTAATTGAGAGTTGGTAATTGCTCTGCTTGTGTGTGTAATGGACATTTGGTAAGGAGATTCTGGAGTGGTTCTTTAGAGGCTGAGGTGGGACAATGTTTATAACCCCTCTCTGGCTACCACTTCTTGAGGACAGTTCTGCTCTGTAGTGATGCTGGTATCTACCTCCCCCTCAGTCATGTTGGCAGAATTCTGAATCAGGGAACTTAATGTGGATTAAAAATAAAACTGCAAAGGGAGAAACGCAAACAAAAACAGTAACAAAACAAACAAAGCAACAAATAAATCCCAAGTCAGTTTCTTGATTTGTTTCCCTTTGTGACATGCCCCATGAATAATTGTTCCAGCCTGGCTGATGTGGGTAGTTTGGGCAGGGAAGAAGAAGCCTTTTAGAGCTGCTGCTGCCTGCTGGAAAAGCTTCCAGTGCCAGTCAGGTGTGAGTCTGTGACTGCAGGAGCTGGAGGGAGGCTGTCAGTGCTCATTGTGCACAGGGGTGTTCCTGCTGCCTTGGTTAGTCCTCAAACCCAGGTGACAGAGATTTCTAGTGCCTGGCTCAACAGGTGGCCAGGGAACACTGGTTTTGAGTTGATGGATGTTTTCCTTCTACTTCTGGGGAAAAAAGAAAATGCTAGAGAAAAAGAAGTACCTTTGTCATGGTAATTAAAAAAAGAAAAAAAAAAGATTTAAACCCTTGCCTGCCCTGTCCTCCCCCTTGCAGGTTTAGGAGGATCTAAGATTAGCTCTAAGATCTAAGATGTGCATTTTGAGGGAAGTTTGCAAGCATGCCTAAACACATTATTACTTCTCCCCTGTTAAACTTTGGGAGCAGACAGGGGGTAGCTTGCCTCATAGGTGTTGACAAGGCTGCCAGTGAGTATCAGAGCTAAAGAGCCTGGTGCACTTACCTACCCTGCTTGCCTGCAGGAGCCAGGCAGCTGTGGCCTTCCTGTGTGTGGTGAGACTGGAGGTGACTGCACAGGAAAGTTATTTTCCAAGGGGTGTTCTAGGTGGTTGAGGGCAGTCCTCCCTTCCAAAACCCAGTGGGTTTCTGAGATCAAAAGGTGTGAAGGAACAGATTCAGTTTGGCATACTGTTTCTGTTGAACCATTTTAAGCTTTTATTTTCTGCATCATCTGTTTTTCCTGCAGGGCAGCTGATTAAATATTTACTCTTTCTTCATTCATTGACTTTTTCTCTACTGGTGCAACTTTAGTTTTATCTGGGCTTGGGAAATAGTGACCAGATCCTGCTGGGGGAAGTAATGACCTGAGCTTCCTGGGGAAATAGTGACCAGATCTTCCTGACTTCTTTGTTGCAGGGGACCAGGTCGTGCGACACAACAATTCTTAATCACCCTTCAATCAAGAAATTCTTGGAATCTCCTTCAAGATCTTCATCTCCAGCTAACCAGGGCTCAGACACTCCTTCTGCCAACCACTCTGAGAGTGACTCTCTCTCTCAGCACAATGACTTTCTCCTGGACAAGGACAATGGCAACTTGGACACTGACGAGCGGCTGACAAACAGCCTGGACCAGAGACAGAGCAGAAATGCTGGCCGGGTAAAGTAAAACTTGAGTGGTGATCAAGTTGTTGGAGGTGTGTGCTCTGAGGACTCAGTGCTGGTGCCAGGAGCTCTTCATGTTTTCACCCACCTTGCTGAAGATGTGTTTCTTACCCTCTCCAACCGCTTACTCCCAAACCCTCAGCCTGGCTTTGCTGTGAGGCCAGCTGAAGTGTCTGTAATGTGGGTACCTCCTCTTCCCTCAGTCTTCTCCAAAGCAAGCTCAGCCACCCTCAGCTCTGGGAAGGAGATGCTTCACAGCCTGAGCTTGGGCTTTGCTGTACAGGAGGGTAGAGCCTGCAGAGGAGAGCAATGTTTGTCATTCCCAGCAGTGTTTTCAGGAAGTAATGCTGCTGCCTGGCTCTGGGTGCCCATAGGGCCTGCACTGCTTAGAACAGTTGATCCACTGGAGGGGTTTGGCCTCCTCAGCAGCCTGTAGTGCAGACAGTAACAATGGAGGGGTAGCTCACCCTGGCAGCTTGAGTTGGTAGAGCCTGGGTGCATAGCTTGGGACCGTATAGGGGAGAACAGTTTTGATGGTGCTGCTTGCTGTTGTGCATTATCACCATTTGCTTAACTGAACCAGTCTGACCCAAGTAAAAATACATTCTGTCAGTGTTCCCTCAGGCTTTTTTGGGGGGTTATTTTTGACCTGGATCCAGTTTCTCCCTTTGTGGCTCACTGTACAGCCACACAAATGCTTCACCTGTTGGCTGCAGGTAGTGCCACTGGGGAGGCTCACTCATTGACTGTAAAATGAGGTGAAACTCTTCTGTTTTCTTTCACTTCCTTTAAGTGGTCAGGCCTGCTGGAGGAGTACAGCCAGGGGTGGGCGTATCTCAGTGAATATGGCTGCATTCTGCAGCTGAATAAGTTGCTCTAATAGAAGGCAGAAAGAGCAGTGGTTCTGCCTCCATTAAGCAGCATGACACCCTTGATAGCAGGGCTGCAGTTTGCTGAAACTCTGCCTTGGGTCTGTAGCAGAAGGCAGATGAGCCATACAGAATGTGGACCCACCTATGTTGTAAACCACCAGAGCAATAGAACTTGTTTCTGTGCTGGGAATGGATGGAGCAGTTGCATTGCTTGGGGATAGCATGGTGGGACATCTTTGGCCGATGCAGAGGAGGCTGAGGGAGTGATGAGGAGTAGGAGCCATCCCTGCCTTCTTTGACTCCTTGCTCCACTTTGAGGCATCTCTGACTTAGCAGAGGAGGGGGAATGGTTCCTCAGTGAATCCAGTGCTTCCCACACTGACCCTCCTCTGGTGAGTGCTCCGTGGAGTGCATCCACTGGGCTGCTCTGCTCTCCTCATCCTTACTCAAGGATGGCAATCTCTTCAGCCAGACACTTCATCCAACAGGGATGTAGAAAAACCTCTCAGTCCCATACAAACGACACTTCCACTTGTGTTGGCATAGTGGGTGGTCAGATCATTGTACTGGGAGTATTGGCCACTGCTGAATAGCTGGAATTATGTTACAGGGTGGCTGGATTTATTGTGCCAAGGTATGGCTGTGGATCTGTGGGTTTACCTGGATGGCAGGAGCAGCTTATGGCTGCTCTCCCTGCTCAAATGGAGCTGAGTTCTTGTCTCAAACCCAGCCTCAATTCTTCACTGTGAGGCAACACCAGAGTCCCTCAGAGCAGCAGAGGCTGGGAATGAGAAAGACTTAGATTTTCAGCCCCCACTCACGGGCTGTTGATCTTTGTTCCTGATGAGTAACCACCACAATGCCATTCTAGGCATACCTGGTTTTGTTTCTGATAGTGCAGGGGCAGTGCTTTTGAAACCCAGGCTGAAGTCGTGGCTCACCTCCGTGGGATGTCACACCATGTCTGCTCAGTTAAGCCATGCAGTGTGTTCTTGACCAAGGAGGATAGAATTGTTACATGCCTGAGTTGCCTAAATGTGCCTGGAGAGCAGTTCAAGTATTTTTAGGGATGATTCCTGGTTGGTCTTTCATTTGTGCAGGTTCTTGTTGTTTTTTAACAACACCTTACTTTTCTAGCACCAAACAGAATGATGTTTAAGAGGAATGTTTGGGTTTTTGTTTGCCTTTTTTTTTCTTCCCCTACCCTCAGGACAGTTCGGGTGTTTCAAGCTCTCAAAAACCAGGACAACGAAATGCCGGACTGTCAAATGATGAAACTTCACGACTTTATGTGAAGAAAACGATTGTGGTTGGCAACGTCTCCAAGTTAGTATCCAGAGCCTGAGGGATGGTCCTTTATTTCAGGATTAAATTGAATAGAAAGTTACAATTAGGAGACAAATGAAATTGCTAGGCTGTCACAATATGAACTGTTACTCTTGAATAATCACTGTACCAGAGGCAGCCCTCCTCTGGTCTCAGCGTGAGTTTGTGGAAGCAGTAGGTGTTTTAGTAGTTACTTGGTTTATAAATTTATATGTATGCAGAGATTTTAAGATCTCTTTCTCTCAAGGGAAGTCTTTCAGCCTTTTTTGATCAGATAGAAGTCCCCTGAAAATTTGGAGAAGCAAGTTGTCCTAACTAAGTGTGTTGACTAATTCACTGTATCCATGGGTACAATGTT
The DNA here is from genome assembly GCA_009812075.1 of Sialia sialis. Taxonomy (NCBI): domain Eukaryota; kingdom Metazoa; phylum Chordata; class Aves; order Passeriformes; family Turdidae; genus Sialia; species Sialia sialis. Next base: position 1,831,858 of record VRYO01000710.1, read on the forward strand.
GGGCTTTCTTAAACAGAAGAAAAACTGCAAGAGTGCACCACCAACCACAATGAGGAAAATTGTGCAAGTTCAGAATAGTCTAAATAAATTATTTCTTACAGCTTTTACTCATATTTAAAAGAAGACGACAGGTAAATATGTATAACTTTTGATCTTCAAGGAAATTAGTAAAAAACGGCATAAGTTTTAGAAAACTGGACAGTTCCAGGTTTTAGCTCTCCATCCTTGCTCTATTCAAGTCAGTTTTTGCACAGAATATATCAGACATTTACTGACAGAACTTAAGAGTCACAATTGCTTCTTGAAGATCTAACTAGGGATGGACCAAGAACTAAGCATTGACTGAAGTTGCTTAAAGAATTATATGAAGAATTGTATTCTTTTGTATTTATGGTAGCAGAGTTGTTGATGTTGTGTTCTGGTGTGGTTTTGCTTCCTGATAGCTCAGAATAGGATGGGATAAAGAATTTGAGAGCGGTAGAATGTTAAAATTAAGTTGTCTTAATTAAGAGCCAATGTTTAAATGGTGAATGTGATATGGCAGCTGTGCATTAAATAGAGGAAATGTGTTAAAAACTGAAGAGTAGATTATGGGACCTGTATCTGTTCCTGGATGAACTGTCAGAGGAAGGACAAACAAGTAGAAATGTTCAGGGAGCAAGGTTCCTACAGGCATTTTAACATCCCCAATTCTTTTGCATAATCTTTCCTGAAATACTTTTTGCAGTATTTGTCTCTTTGTGATTTTTATCTTGTGTTTGTTATTTCATTTTTTTGCCAGGTACATTCCCCCTGACAAGAGAGAAGAAAACGATCAGTCAACCCATAAATGGATGGTGTACGTCCGAGGCTCTCGGAGAGAACCCAGCATAAATCATTTTGTCAAGAAAGTTTGGTTCTTCCTCCACCCCAGTTACAAACCTAATGACCTGGTAGAAGTAAGGTAATAAGGAATTATTCCAGTCACTATTCCAGTCTTTGTGCTTGCCAGGCTTACAGTGCCAAGTTTCTTAGAAGCCATTCTTAGAAAATTAACAACTTCTTTTCCTGGTTTAATACTCCATGTGTGTATTTAACCTCTGGCTTAACTTGGCTTACTCCAAAATAGTAGTAAAAATAAATGAGGTTTTTTTATGCAGCAAATGGGCCAAACAGGTTTGGTGTCCTGGGGTTTTTTTTTAGTTTCCTTCTGAGAAAAAGCATTCAGTTGTTGTATTTCATGCTATTCATGTGGGCTGTGCCTCTCTTCTATGTGTTACACACACTGTCTGCTGCTCAGGTTAGGCTTCTGGTGCTAAACAAAGTGTTTTCTACCACCCATCTATTCCACTGTGGAAAAGAAGGAGGAATCTCCAAAAGCTGATTTGCCCATATTTTTAATGCTCCATGTGTGTTCAGGCATGGATATCCCACTCCAAAATATTTCTCCATGGTGTGAGATCAGTGGCATTGGCCTCGTGCTTTGAGGATTTGCCCATCAATGTAATGGTGCTGTGCTACAGAAACAAGGCAGCTTCCCTGGGCTCTCCCAAACCTCTTGTTTTCCAAGCTGTGACCCTGGTGGGGGGCAGGTTCTCTCTTGACTGCTGCAGGGAAGTGCCCTGTCAGTCTTTCATCCTTCTTCCTTGGGCAACACTGAGGGAGGATGCCTTGGAAATAGTTGGTGTCTTCCCAGAGAAATTATACTCCACAGGATAATCAGCTGCCTCCTGGAGGGGAGGAGTGTGGGAAGGGCTGCTTAGGTACAGAATGGCAACTTAATTCTGGCAAAATTAAACTACTGAAAGGCAATTCCAGGAAGACTTATCTGAGATAAGAAGTGTTGGTTGGCTCAGTAATGTTTCTGAGAAGACAGCCATGAGGAGGACAAAAGCAAGCTCTGTTGTGTTTCTTCTGTAACATATCAGATTACATTTGATTACTGTCTTTTTGTGCCTTTCTCAGTTTTCAGTGCTGGTTTGTGTTCTGTTTTAATCCCATCTGGTTAATAGATTTCTGGTGTTACAGTCCCATTCATTGTAGAGAACATTAATGTTCTGGATTAAAATCACCTTTTAATGTCTTGCATTTTTTAAACTGTATTTGCATTTACAATAACAAGCTGAAATACAGACTAAAAGTAAATGTTACAGATGTCTTCTTTTTCAGCTTGGAGAATGACAGTGATTACCTTTTCCTTGTTGTCCTGTGTTGTTCTGTTGGTATTACATGAAGCATGTGCCGTTTTGCTGCTAGATAGGGAGGAGTAGGCAGTGATTGCAAAATGCTGCATTAGAAATTCACCTTGAAGTGAGCTGACTTGGGGTTTTTTAACCAAGTGTTTTTCATTTGAAATAGCACAGCCCTTTTTTTATCTTTTTTAAAAATACCACACTTGTTTCCCATGTGTCTTATCCAACAGTGTTTTACCATTTTCTTCCCTGTCCCCTTGTCTAAAGTGAAAAAGTATGTTTTCAGCTGTCCAAAGCCATAAAATTCCCATTGCTATGATTACACTCTCTCTGTGGTGAATAGCAGACCTGAAGATAGCTTTAGTTGTCAGCTAGAGAAACTGTCTTTGGCTTTCTGAAGAGGAGGGAGGTGAAAGCTGTACCACTTCTGCATCCAAATGTAATCACTGTTTGTTTCCAGAGAACCTCCATTTCACCTGACCAGGAGAGGCTGGGGGGAATTCCCAGTGAGAGTGCAGATACACTTCAAGGATAGCCAGAACAAAAGGATTGATATCATACACAATTTGAAGGTATTGGAACAAAATCCTTCAGAGAAAGGCATTTAAATGAGCTCTCATGCATAATCTAGAGGAGACTGCTTGTCTATGTGCTTTTGCCTCTCTGTCTTATGAGTGTCCTGGTGGCTTTTTTCACATGAGTATTTGAGCTGGAGAATCAAAAGAGATCCAGGAAAGCCTCTTACCTTGGCTATGTGGAGCTGATGCCGCAGCTGGAGCTGAGTGCCCCAGACCAGCAGTGTTCACCTTTTTTTTCCCTACAGTTTGAGATTTTTATCATGTTTTCACTGGCTTTAACCTAACAGGGTGCTTCAGGGCTGTCTTTCTGCTGGTAAAGTGACTGCCATATCTGTTCTGTTCCTTCAGCACTGGCAGGCATCAGCTAATGATTATCTTTGGTATTAAAGTGGGCAGGGAGGGCTGAGATTCCCTATTCCCTTTGATGAGAGCTTCCTTTTCCAGCTCATTCACCCCTGCAGCACTCAGGATTTCTAGTATGTAGCAGTCCTGGAAAACTAGGCCACTGCTCGTTTTTCTTTAAATTAGTAGTCCCTGGCATTAGTGGACTTAAGTCCTGAGCTGGGTTAGTCTCCTGTTTCTTTGAGCAGCATTCGTTTTATTTGAACTCTGCCTGCATTAATGAATTTCATGTTAAATAAGGTACCTCATTGCAACCCTAAATATAGACAGCAGAGGAGGTTGAAAATATTCCCCTGCATCTTAGGGACATTTAATGCAGATGATGAATAAAATATATTTGGGGAGATGTGACTTGGGGAGAAATTATTAACACTGTGATGGATGGTGAAGGAATTTCAGCCTACAGAAGAAAACTGAGCCAGTCCATGGCACACAGGAGCTGAAATCAGCAAATCTTTGCTGTTCTCACACTGACCCTGTGGCTGCTGTGAGGGCACAGAGTGAGCTGAGCCCTCCTCTGTGCCCCTGAGCTGTGGCACATCCTACACCTCTCAGACCCAGCTGCTTCTTACAAGTGCCTCTGGGATGGTATGCCTCTTTATCAGCTGGTGGCTTGGTGTGAACACTTATTTAATCAAAAACTATAGTGTAAACACAGCCTTTGTGCTGGACAGTTGAAAACTCAATTATTTCCTTGTATTTACATCAGGAATTAAAAAAAGGACACTGCTTGAGGACTGCTCTTAGATGGAAATATTCTCTTAACAATCTCATTTCCTTCAGCTTTATTAGTCCATTCCACTTTAGTATAAACCTTGGGTCGTGGCTGAATTTTTTGCGCAAGAGAGGGAGGGCACTTACCAGAGCACACAGATTTCTGACCTTATGACCTCAAAGTCTTGGATGCTCTGCTGCTCAACTTGCATAGTTTGAAACCTCTTTTAAACAATTTGTATTGTAAATTCTAACTAATAAAATGCTTTGCCCTGGCTAATATGCTGCATTGTTTTTAACAGCTGGACAGGACCTACACAGGCCTGCAGACACTTGGTGCAGAAACGGTGAGTCAGAGGGTCATGGGATGGATTTTATTTCCTTAAAGATGTTTAAAAAGAAAAGATGCATAGGGCTAGTCACAGAGTCAGACCCATTTGATTTTACAGTTTCTAGGAGGTAGATTTTGCTCCCTTGTTGAATGAAAGGATTATGACACCTTGTCACTAATCATGACAACAGTAGTTTTTAGTCCTTCCTGGTTCAGGGGAGACTGTTTCCAGCTCTTTCTTCATAAAGAACTTAGCTTGTAATGGAGCTTTAAATTTTATTGCTTTGTGAAGCTTTTGGTACGAAATGTTCTGATTCACATTCTGATCTGCTGCAGAGCTTACACTTAAAGAATTTAAGTTCAAGTGATCACCCAACTATTCTGTTGATATTTTACAGTATATTAAATACTCCACGTATCTGTATCTGTCAAGATTCTGGACTTCAATGGAAAATGAACTCTTAAAATAAATAAATTCATTAATAACCCATAGTTTGCTGAAGTGCTAAAGTTTTCTTGATTTTGTTTTCCCCTTACTGTACTGTAGTGAATGGAAATTTTTATGGTGAAATCGCATTACTTCAGCTTTTCAGTTTGTGGAGAAAACATTAATATGAAATGTCTGCTGTTATTAAAGAACACTTTTGAAGAGTAGATCATGTGGTGTGATTCTCAAGGCCTTACTAGAAAAGGCAGGCTTCAGTTTTGTGCCTGTCCCTACAGGGGTATGAAATCCTTTCTTTAGTGGGTTACTTAGTGCTGGGCTCCATAATCCTTGCAGTGTTTGCAGTTCACTATTTCCCCATGGATCAAGACATGCTCTTTTGCTGTGGGGGTTCAGTGTTGCAAGATTTTTGCCATAGCTCGGGTACTGCTGGACCTTTGGAAACTGTCCCTGAAAAGGATGGAAATGTTATGTGGAGTTGGGTGAAACAAAGGGAGAGGTATTAAATTAATTATATTCACTTTAGGCATTAAAATAAAATGGCATAATTGGTTTTGGGTTTTATATCTTTACCTGCCTGCCAGATACTAATGTCCTTTCTCCTGTTTTTGAAAGGTAGTGGATGTGGAGCTACACAGGCATTCCCTTGGCGAGGAGTATCTCTTCTCCCAGTCTTCAGAATCTTACCTTTCTGATGTTCCTACGTCCTTATCACTGCCCCTGAGTATCCCAGCACCAGTCAAAGCTTCTTCACCAATTAAACAGTTGAGGGACTCCAGCCCAGATGCTTCTGTGGACAAAGGTAAAACAAATAGGTGCCAGTGAAATGCAAGTTCTTGGAACTTTGGCTCTGCTGGATACCTCCTCTTAATTGCTCTTATGCCTTAAAGGTTGTAAGTGCTGCCTGGTTGTTGCTCACCCCAGATAATACTTTCCTTAATGTGCTCTAAAGTGTGATTATTCCAAAATTGTTATAGATCATTTGGTTTTGGAGTTTGGTTTGGGTTTTTTTGAGTTTTTTTATCTGAAGTTTGTTGAGCAGGCTCTGTTTTGCTAAAACACAGTGAGTAAGGAACAGCAGATGCAGTTGGAAAAAAGGTGGTTGACTAGCACTTGTAGTTTTGGCTTTGGCAGGCTGCTGTCAGAAGAGCTTTTAGGTTTCTGAATCTTTTGGGGACTGTGTATACATTTCAGGAATTGGTCTAGTGGTGTGTTCAGTTACATATGTTAGTGCCTAACATGAGCTGACTATGAGGCAACAAAAATCCCTAATTCTGTATCTGTAATTACTGTACAGTGGAGAATAGAGACTGAAAATGTGTGTGTGTGTCTGAGGGACAATGACATCTCTGCACATCAGGGTCTCCTTTTCCCCCCTTCCTCTGAGAGATTAGGAAAGTCAGGATACATTGCAGTGGGGCAGCAGTTGAGGCCTTGCCATCACTTGGATTGCCTGGAACAGGCAGAGCTGGCCCCTGGGCACTCTACTGGGATTTGTAGTTTGTGCAGAGGAGGAAGAGCTGTGCCTCTGGTGGCATTTAGCTTTGTTTTCTGGAACATTGGTGTTGAGCCTTGCACAACAGACCTTGGTTAAACTTGGCTGAGATACAAGGGTGTGTGTTACACTCTTCAGTGTGAGAAACCTTTTGGACACAGCCACGTTGTATTTCAAATAGTGTCAGATGCTGCATGGTCTGATGCTTTTCTTGATTTATTCCCACGCTCCTGTGTTCAAGGAGTGGCTGTGAGCTGGTGCCATGCATGGTTGTGCTTCCTGATAAGCACTGTGGTGCCACAGGTGGTGCTCAGGCTCAGCAAGAAGAATGTCTGCTGTTTAAATGTGGTCACTTCTTGTGGCCAGGAAAGGACAAACACAACCAAATTTTCAACAGACAGGTTTTTTATTCAAACAGGAGGATTTGTTGCATCTTTAGGTAAGCAGTGCTACAGCCAGCAGGAAGGAAGTAAACCTCCCTCCTTTTTACACTGACAGGCAGTGGCTTCTCTCAACAGCTCCAGGTTAATTTATCTTCTCACCAAATAAAGTAGATTCCATAGCCCAGCTCAAAAGACTGTCTCTGCTCTCCTTGAGCTCTTACTTCAAAAAATGCACTGCGAGATTCTCTGCAAAGGAGATCCAGCCTTGGTCCTGTGGAGCCCTAACCAAGGACACTTGGAACTAGCAGCAGCAGTTGGTCAGTGGAAGGGCATTCCAAGAAAATGTGTAAGAAGTGACTGATCACTTGCCACAGCTGAACAGGCTGTGCATGACATGATTTTATTCTTCTTGTCCAGCAGATCCAGCAGGCCTGTGCCAGAGCAATCCCCTCCCTCACTTTCTCCCCGTTCAACGCTTCCCACCAGTTGCTTTTCCTCCTTCCTTCAGGAGCGTGTTTGTCATACCTGAGTTATGCTTGTGTAGAGAAGCACAATAAGGAATCAGATGTGTCAGCCTAAGAAGTATTTCTGTTCTTTTCCCTGTTTTGATCAGGATTCTCTGGGAATGCTGAAACCGAAAGACATGCTGCGTTTTATTCCCTGCCATCCTCGATAGAACGGACTCCCACCAAGTTAGCCACACAGAAAGTTGCCTTTGGCTCTCATGGAAATTCAGCCTTTCAACCCATTGCAGCTAGCTGTAAAATAGTGCCTCAAGGTCAGAGTCCAAGCCCTGCAGAGTCACCAGGAAAATCCTTCCAGCCTATCACCATGAGTTGCAAGATTGTATCAGGTGAATGTTAGTTTACTTACCCAGTGCCTCCCCCTGGAAAGCTAGAGTCAACCAGTTGGACTTGTTATGTGCCTGTCCCTTGGTTTTCTGCCAGTCTTTGAGCATCAGACAGTAGAAACTCTGGAATAAGGAGCTAAGCACCCTTCTTAATGTTCGATGAAAAAAAAAGTACAAGCGTGAAATGGTTCACAACAGATGAAAAGCAGGATGAGAGCTGTTCTCTCCCTGTTCTTGAATGCTTTTAAGTATGAAATAGATAGTCTTGAAGTGGACAGCTACCCACAGAAAGGCCCATGCAAAAACACATCCTCCATATGGAGTATTTTTATGTGGGAAGAAGCCATTCTTCTCCCTCCTGTTTCATACAGCTGGGATGGATTAAGAAGAATTTGTTTCATGATTACTGGGCAAATAATTAATTTTAACCTTGTAGACTCAAGTAGACCCTCTTGTGCTTGCCATATTGCATCAGATGGAGCAGCTTTGGTCTTTGTCTTCCAAAAGTCAGCCTTGTGTTGGATTAAATTGCCAGCTGGCTGCAGTAGGCAGTGTGACAGCTTCTGAACCAAACATGGCCAAAGTGCTGCTTTGCTCATTTCACTTGTGGTCCCTTCCCTGCCTGGGTGTGATGCCAGTCACTGGATGATGTTTTACATCACAAAGAATTAATGTACAGCTCACCATGGCACATGCTGTGCAGCTGCAAGGTGACCTGTTGCTGTTCTTCATTTTCTGGTGTTCAGGGTAGAGAGGATGAAGCATGAGCTATTAGTACATGTGATTTCTGGTGATCTGCCCCCAGATAATTTTCTTAAAGTGTCTGGTCTGTTATTTTGACTTTTGTTTGGTTTTTTAAAATGAAATTTCAATATTGTTCCTTGACATCCTTAAACTGTTACTCAGGTTGATTTACACTTAAACCTGTGCCAAGTGCTTTATTCTTTCTTTGTAAGCTCTTCTCTTGATCTTTTCCCAAAACTTCCTAGAAAGCAGAATTACAGGGGCCATCCTATCTTTCCTAAAGTCCTTGTACTATTCTTTGTTGATCTTTTCTATTTAAATGTTTCCCTGCTAAACATTTTTCCAAGGTTCTGCTGTCTGCTGAGAAGGGTTACCCCTTTTGGATTTCAAAGCAGTTTATAAGACATGGGGATTTTATTTGATGAGCATTTATATTCTGTTTTAACTGTCAATAACTGCCAAGAAAGTAGACTAACAACAGGCAGGTGAAGCTTGGTGTTTGCTGCTGTCTCTGATCACTTCCTTGCCAGTCCTTTTCTCTGAATTTCTTGTTTACCTCTTCATGCAGCTTTTTTCTTCTCTAGTTTCTCTGTCTCCTGGCCATGTTACCCAGAAGCTGCCCATTTTACAGATTGATTTCAAGGGTTTCTGCTGTAGTGAGAGCAGTGAAGGGACTTAGGTGTTGCTGCTGCCCCAGGCTGTTCCATGCAGCCTTTTTAGGGGAACTCCTCAGTTCCCACTCTTGCGTGCCTGTACCTTGGGCTGCACAAGGCAGGAGAGCTCAGCCCTCTTTCTGCATCTCCTTGGGTGCACCAGTCTTGGCAGTGAGAATGGCATAGCTAATATCCCTCAGGATTCAGGGGTAGTGGACCAAATGGCTCCTCAAGTTCCCTAGGAGCCCTGCTTGTCCTGGTAGGCAGAGCATGTCCAGGGTAGGTGTGAGCCATAGTGCTTTATGTGCCTTTCCTTGCTTCTGTCTCCTCTTTCCTTCTCCAAGTTCTGTGACCTCACTCAGGCTGGGAAATGCATCCTCAAAAAGCATTCCTTTTCTAAGCCTTTTTCAGAAGTACTACTGTTGCCATGTTTTTATGTTCTGACAACATTTACAAGCTAGAAGCATTGGACTTTTTTTCTTAAGGTTCTCCAATATCGACCCCTAGTCCATCTCCGCTACCTCGTACCCCAACGTCCACTCCGGTGCACATGAAGCAAGGCTCTGCTAGCTCAGTCCTCAATAACCCCTATCTTATTGTGGACAAGCCTGGACAGACCGCTGGAGCAGCAGCCACAAGCACAGGTGTGTAGTGTGACCACAGAAGGCAGTGACTTAGTCTCACCCCTTCAGGTTTTCCCTTTAAAATGATCAGTGTAACAGCAGCGTTTCAGCCCGTGGAGATGGAAGACTGCTCAGCAGAGGAAGAGGAAGGTGCTGGTTTGCACAGCTGGCCTGTGTGGATGGCTGAAGGTATCTCAGACTTGAGCATTGCTTCCTTGAGGAAGCAGCGCAGTGCAGAGCCAAACGATTCACAGACACCTCTTCAAAGAGAGCCTGTTCTTTTCAGGTGGAAAGGGAAGGGGAGAAAATGATCTAAACACTAGCTTTAGACAGAAAGAGTGCACAGGGTGACAAAGCTGGCTTGGCTGTGGCAAAGAGCATGGAGAGGTCACAGTGACTGGCAGATCAGTCTTATGTTCCCAGTCCCTTAGGGCACAGCAGATGTGTTGAAATGCAGAGACCCTGGTTACCAGGAGAGCAGGTGTGCTGGGTTGTGTTACTGCTCTCAGCTTCTACCTGGTCCAATTCCAGCTGGTTTGGATTCCTCTTAACTGTATTCCCTCTGTGGTGACAGAAGCCTGGGATCACAGGGAGGGCTGAACTGCGGGATGCAGGTGATGGATAGAGAAGTCAGTCAGTAATCTTTGTGTTGAAGTGGAGGAAAGGTCCCTCAGAAGTCATTTATTTGTTGTGATATATGGCCAAGAACTGCTATCTGTTTTAAAACACTTGTTTGTGTATGTGCATGCTTCCCAGCATCTCAGCAGGGTGCCCAGGGCCAAGTGAGGGAGGGCAGCATCCACGGAACACAAAGTTTTTGCTGGCCATGGTTGGAAAACACAGAAGTTTTTTTTGCTTATGCTTCCTCCCTTTATCTGAGGGAACACCGCTGTCAAGTTCATTTTAATGTCATCACAGAGGAGAATTAGTAGGGTAATTGGTAGGAATTGTGTAGATGTATCTCAATTTTTTAAAGTATGTTTTGGGGCTTTCTCAGTAACACTGATGCTGTTTCACCAATAGGGTTTGATTAATTGGGAGATGGGGGGGTTTATTGGTTTTGGGAGATTTCTGCCTTTTACTTTCTGTTTCTTCTTTACCTCCAGCGTGACTGTGTACTCTGCCTAAGTGGTTTATCATGGTTTGGGTAACTTTTGGGTTCTTCTGATAGAGGTTTGTACATGGAGGATAGGATGTGCAGATGCACCAGCTGGCTGGGTGTACAAGTGTTAGTGCAGTTATTGTTAAAGCTGCAGTTTCCCACCACGAGATATGTACAGAGTGGCCTGGCAGAGGCTGCTTGCTGCCTCTCCCTCCCTGCACTCCTGTACCTCCCGTTTCCTGCACGAGTCAGATCACATCAGTGGCAGAGCAGAAAATTGATACCCTCCCCTCCCCAAACAACTTTGTTGTGAGGGAGCCTCATCACTAGATCCTGTGTGAGGGTGCAGGAGGGTCTGTGGAACTGACTTCTTGGTAACAGCAGCTGGGCTGGATTGAACATAATGTGTATTGCAGAAAAAGTCACTGGGGCACTTCTGATGAGGCTGTAGATTGTATTTAAGAAAAGGTGAGATCTTACTCTGTGAAAGCCAGCCTTCCCAAAGCCCTTATTCTCAGAAATGGCTGCTCATTTACTTCTAAACTCAGGTGTGGAAGTACAATTGTATGAGACACTGGTTTTTTGCTTTCACGAGTGTAATCCATGGCTTTGGTTTCTCTTGAACAAACAAAACTGCCAAACCAGTCTTGTGCACACACTGATAATGCAGGGTAAGTTCACCACTGGACTCCTATCCATCTTGGGGGCCAGGACAGTGCTGTGGCACATGTAGTAGTCTGATAATTTTGCAAGAGCATCTGCCACAGGTGACTCTATGCCTTCATTCCTTGTTGCTCTTTCTTCCTTTACCTTCCTCTGTCCCTTTCTCTCGTTACTTCTCACTTTGTCTCCCTCTTTTTGTGGCCTTTCTTTTCCTTCCCTCTCCAAGCCTTCCTCCATGCCAGTATCCAGGGCTAGTGTGGGTTCTGGGCAGCAGAGGACTTTGCATCTGCCCTAGTTTCACATACTGCAGGTGGAAATTCGGTGGTGGATCTGTTTTGTGCCCATGGCAGTTCCTGCAGATGTACCTGATGGAGAATGCAGATGAAATGAAATGCTCTGTTCCTCAGTAGAAGAGGTTTCATGTTTGCAGTGGCCCTGCTCCCAGCCCTCAGCCAGCATCTGCTTTATTTCCTGCTGCACAGGGAGCCCGACCAGCAAACTGAGCAGTGTCTGTCAGGCCTCTCACGGGACTGGATCTCCTGTGTCAAAGACCCACGGGAGCAGTTTTGGCACCTCAGCTGTCAAGGTAATGTTCTCATTTGGTGTGTATTTCCAGTTTAAAGTCCAGCTTTCTATTAAATGGCACTTTTTTCGCATTAAAAATTTTGTACTTCAGGCAAGTTCCTTGGATTGTCATTTCATATGAAGGTTTACTGAGTCAAACAGATGGAGCCATAGGAGAACATGGTGGTTATACAAGATGATAGTGTCACTTCATGCAGCTCTAATTAGGTTTGCCTAGATATCTGTTAAAGGCACTGCTCTTCTATTTCTCTCCAAGGAAATCCATGGAGGGCATAGCTCCCCAAACACTGCTTTCAAAAAGCTCTTCTGTAGCTGGCTTTGATCTTCTTCACTTTGTTAGTCACAGAGTATGATTAAACCAGAGATGCCTACCTCAAAACCTTCATTCTGTTCATTATTTTTATACAGCAGCTGCCCCTACCAGCCTGAAAATAACTCAAGTAGTGCCTGGATTTAGAAAAATGTTTGTATAAACAGTGGAGTAACATTTGGATGTGTAAACAAACAGCAATAAATACAGTTCATGCTTCTGATCTGCAAAACCCAAAGGTGCAGAGCTGAACTGTCTCACATAAAATCTCTCCCTCATCTTGTGCTAGGGATGATATTTCTGGCAGGGAAGTGGCGTCAGCGAGGCTGTGAAAGCAGCTGGCTGTGCTGCTGGAAACAGGAGCATTTCCCTGTCTCCAAGCCTCAGTGTTAGAGCAGGATATGTGGGGGAAGGCTTGCCAGTCAGCCTGCAGAGAGCAAATCACTTCACATTTGGAACTGAGATGCTTCCTGTGTCTTCTGGATAAAAAGTGTTGCATGCTGTTGTCTGAAGCAGTTAGTTCAGAGTAGCATTTTTGGTGTCAGGTGTGCAGCTGGCTAGTCAGATTTTAAAAACTTGTGTGCTCAGGTGGATTTCACTTAGCTATGTTGAAAATTGTTCATTATTCTTTATTTTTCACAATTTTCTCCTGAAAAGTTTTCAATGAGTCAAAGTAGGCACACATCATTAGTAACAGCTGTGTTAAAAATAGAAGATATTTTTAACAACCCATAAAAATCATAATTCCGTAAACAGAAATGTAATTTGATTTATATCTCTGGTTGGTGGAAAAGCTGTAATTTTAGGGTTTCTGAGAAGAGTGTGCCTGATAGATCAGTGGGTGCATAACTCATCACTTTTCATATCTTCACTGTGTGCTAGTTTTCTGTATTTATTTGAATGACTTCAGGCTGTGTTTCTGCAGTCTCAAATGCAGCTGCTGTTGGGAGGACGGGTTGTGCCCCTAGCCTTATCTTCACACCTCCCATTTGCTATCAGTTGTGCAGCTGTGTGGTGCCCTAGAGCAGACAGCCAAGCTGTGTGAAAACTAATGTTCCCAACCACGTGTGTCACTACAAGGAAGATGCCAGGAGTTGTAGGGCCTGATTTCTGCTCGTGTCCAACCCAAGGATGGGGCAGTGGTGGTAAAACCATGGCTTTGGGGTTCACATTGATTGTAAAAGAGAGCAATTACACTGTAACAAACTCCCTTAAATGCTCTTGACTTCTCTGCTGGCCTCAGACCCAGAAGTGCTAGGTTCAGGTGACAAAATGTGTTTTACTTAATGTTTGCTGTTTCTGCCAAATGATGAGTTCTGTCTGTGTGCCACTGCATTGTTCCAGTTAGAGGAGAGCACAAACTCCCCTGAGGGAAGAATTTTCCCCTCTGTAACTTGTTTCTTCTTACACTGTCTTTTCTCTCTGAGATTGTGTAGAGGATCACAAAATGATTGAGATTGGCAGAGACCTCTGGAGATCAACCACTCCAACTCAGAGCAGGGTTAGATAGAGTAGGTTCCTTGGGAATGTGTCCAATTGGGTTTTGAATATCTTCAAGGCTGAAGAGTCCCCAGCCTCTCTGACCAACCCATTACTGCTCTGTTTGGTCACCATCAACAGCACAAGGTTTTCCTTGTAAGTTCCTGTATTTCAATTTGTGCCCATTGACTCTGTCCTTGCGTGGGATACTGTTGAGTGTTGTCTGGCTTGACCTTCATTGCACCTTCCTAGCAGGTATTTGTATGGATTGATAAGATGCTCCCTCAGCCCATTCGGATTCTAAATGAAGCATTTGTATATAAAAAATTGATCAGAGAGCATGAGTTGACATTTTTGCCTCTGTATGACATGGTGAGAAACAGTGCTGTTGGAAATGTAACTTCCCAGCTAAAATTTGCCTTGTGGGTTATATTAAGAAAGTTAGACTCCTTTTACTCAAGGGTTGACTGATTTTTGGAAGTGTCTTATTTGCACAGGGGATTTGGCCTGCCCAGATGGTCCATGCTGCCCTTTATTAGCAGTCACTTGTTTTATTTCTTTTGTTGGACGTATCACTGATTTTTGCACCATGTCTTCTTATTTGCAGCAGGAGGATTCTCTTTTTGCCACTATGCCACCCCTTTGTCCCATTGGGAGTCATTCCAAGGTGCAAAGCCCCAAATCGGTCACTGGAGGACTGGGAGCTTTTACAAAGGTATCCCTCCTGACTTTTGTGTTGGGACAGGCAGCCCAGTAGTGTCATTTCATGCTGACTGGTGCCACAGACCATGGAACTTCAGTGCTTGTAAAACTCTTACTGGAACCAATGTATCTTGCTGCTAAGGGCTCTGTAGCATCTCTCAAAAATGTGTCTTGTTTTCTTTCCCTGTGACTCTGCTGTACCTGGGGTCTTGCCTTTTATCACCTCTTCCATCCTTTCTGGAGTTCTTTTTTGAATCACTGCTGTGTTCAGGCTGATATTTTAAAAGCTATTTTTAATGGGATGCAGTAGATCTGTCAGGAGCTTCTTAAAAAATTGTAACAGTGATTTGTGAATCTAAGATGTTGCTGCTTCTGACTGTGTTTCCTTAAATATTACCACATGGAATATAAAGTTCTTTCTGGCAGTGTTAGGAGACCCAAGTAAAAGGTGAATGAATGCTTCCTACCAGTTACAGTACCTACAACAATCTAACATGAAAAAACCCTGAAAGTGGCTTTCTTTGTGTCGCTGCCCTTAGAGATTAGATATAGGGGAAATGTAAAACATACACACAAGAGAATGTGTGTATGTCAGTTGTAATCATTTATAGTGTCTGTAGCTGTAGCTGTAACATTGCAGGATAGAAATAAAAAACAGGTTTAGAAGATGAATTTGAAACTTTAAAGTGTCATGGCTCTGTGCAGAGATGCAGCATCTGAAGAAGTTGGGTCTGGCCAAGTCCTTTGTCAGGATGAGTGGTACTTGTAACACTACCAGCAACTGCTGTGACTCTGTAATTTCCATGGCCACCTCTGAAATGGGGATTGCTTTGTCTCTAACTCGCTTTGTCACACCACCCCTCACGCTGTATGGGAGCAGCCCTCACTTGGAGCCAAGTTACAGTCTTGATGGTGGTGAGCACCATGTCTGAGTTCAGAGTGTGCCTGCGCTTCTCTGCAGACAGGCTGCTCCACCAGCAGTCTTCAGTGCTTGAAGGGGATGCATTGGGAGTGGCTGCCTAGAACAGAGGCTGGACAAGGTTAAGAGAATAAAGTGGGGATTTATTAAAGGCCTTCAATAGATACCCCTGGGGCAGTCAGAAGCCTCAGAGGCTACACCCAAGTGGACAGTGGTCATGAGTTTTTCAGACTTGTTAATATAGGAGATAAGTTTGGTCCATGTACATTTTGGGTGTTAATCCTCCAAGTACAGCTTCAGGTCATTTCATTCAAGTCATTTACCCTCAGTTTGCCTCACCCCAATTCACTTTTGTTTATACTTTTCTGAGGCACCTGTAGGGTGTCCTTGGCTCTCAGGCCCAGAGGGATTGTTTTGTCTGACCAAAATGTGAAGACAGTAACTCACACTCTATTTGGAGTTTAGAGTTCTACACTAATGCAGTACAGGATTTGAAAAATACAAAGGCTAAACTTTTAAGTATCAGAGTGTTTGCTTTCCTTGTGACTGTATGTTGCCTTGCCCAGGTGATCATCAAGCAGGAGCCCGGGGAGCTGCCGCAGCAGGCGGCGGTGCCGGCGGCAGGCGCGGCGCAGCCCTCGGTGCAGCAGTACGTCACCGTCAAGGGCAGCCACATGCTGGCCCTGTCCCCGCAGAAACCCATCATGAGCACAGGAGAGGGGACGGTGCAGTCCAAGGTAAGGGCCACGTGGGCATCTCTGGGGTCCTGGGAGCTGTCTCATGGTGTTACTGCAGCCCTTGGTGCTTCTCCCAGGGGAGCAGGGGTGCTCCTGCCTCGCTCCCAGGTGGCAGCACCATGGGTGGCTAGGTTGCTCTGTGCAGAGTGACTTGTGTCCTGTTCCCATGTAGTGCTTGGGAAGGGAGCAGGCTGAGCAGGCATTGTGGCATTTTACTGTGTACAGGAACATCTCCCAATTCTGTCCAAGCCATTGCAGCAATGGGGTGCAGGTGCTTTTGGACTGTCAACCCAAGAAGCTGACTGCCATCAGCAGCCTCTTGCTGAAACTCATCCAGTTCATCCCATAAGAGAGAGTGAATTGTTTCCTAGGAATTCAGGCCTGCAACACAAGAGACCAGCACAGACAGAGAGCAGGATGGAGGCTGAGCCAGAACTAGCATTAGGTGAAAGCAGTCCTGCTTGAGTGGCAGCTCAAGCATCTTACTGTAGGAATCATGCCAATGCAGTCCTGTTTTGACAGGAGTGACACAGCTTCTGAGAAGGCACAGTGCAGTGATAAAATGACAGATGTCAGAATTTGTCTCCGTTCTTGCCTCTTTCCATTGTGGACAGAGTCAAATGACGTGCCAGACACTAGAGATTGCATACAGAACTTTCATGTTTGCATAAGTAAATACTTTTTTTGCATTTGCAACATTTCCTTGTTCTTTTCGTTGCCTTTTTTGCCTGTTTGAGCAGGTATGCAAAAAACTCATGTTCCACTGCAATTACCTGTAACACAAAAAATTGAAGCACTTTATGGGTTCTGCTTTGAGGCTGCAGTTTTCCCAGGGAATCTGTTCCCATGAATGTGTTGAAACTGAATTTCTAGATCTCTTTAATTCACCAAGGCAAGCTTTATCTTCAGCTGGAATTAAACCATTGCTTATAAATCAGAAGAAAAGGAATTGCCCTGTGATTTGAATGAGCTTAATCTTTTGTGGGTGTGCTGAGATCTGACTGGATTTAACAGTTTATCATTTTACTTGAGATTGGCCTCTTGCCGAATTAATTCTGTTCCTGAGGGAAGAGCTTCTGTTCATGACCAGGCATGTCCTGAGATGTCTGGAGATGGGGGTTCTGTACCAGGCAGGATCCCAGGATGGCTGTGGCCAGCAGGGCCCCATCCCATCCCTGTTGTTTGCAGGTTGTTGGCGTTCCGGTTGGTTCTGCGCTGCAGTCGACAGTGAAACAAGCGGTGGCAATAAGCGGTGGTCAGATCCTCGTGGCAAAGTCCAGTTCTTCGGTGGCAAAGGCTGTTGGTTCAAAGCAGGTTGTGACTCAAGGTGTAGCCAAAGCCATCGTGAGTGGAGGTGGAGGGACAATTGTGGCTCAGCCAGTGCAGACCATAACAAAGGCACAAGTTTCTTCCACAGGAGCTCTTAAAAGTACATCTCAAGGCTCAGGTAGAGTGATTTTACACCTTGTTAATAGCTGGTGATGGGTCTGTAATGATTTATTCAACTGCAAAATAACTGTGTGTCATGGAAAAACCTGGAAGTGAGTCGAGAGCTCTATAGGAAAATTCAAGCTGAGATTAATAATAAATAAAATGTTAATTCATTATCTGTAATGGGGAAGAGAGAGCACAAGTGCTTTAAAACACGCAGTGTTCTGGGAGTGGAGACCAGGTGGCTACACTGGGGAATGTGCAGCAGACCTTGCAGACTTTCATGGGGCCAGATCTCACATTTTTGCCTGGCATTATGGTCCTTTCCCCATGAATCCAGCCAGCCAGAGTCACATCTTCCCCAGTGCTTACAGGTACAGGAGTATAAGCAGAAGCCCCCTGTGTGCATCTGCACACAGCTGCCTTAGCTGAGCACAGGCTGGGGCTCTGGGCTGTTGGAAAGCTGCTCGGTGGTGCCTGGGGCTGCAGGAAGCTGTGCTGCCTTGGCCTGCAGCCACAAGTGGGACTGCACACAGAGAGATTTTTTCCAGACCTATTAAAAAAAGTGTCTGTGCATCACTGGTGGAGTTAATCTGCGGTTAGAGCAGCTAAGTAGGGATTACTGAGGGCTGGTTGCATGTCACTGAGTACTTCCATCCTGTGCAGATTTCAGTGCATACTACTTTCTGCAAGCAACTGTTTTATTCCTTTTTATTCTCTCTTTCTAGTGATGGCTACACTGCAGTTACCAGCCACCAACCTGGCAAACTTGGCAAACTTACCACCAGGCACCAAACTGTACCTCACGACCAACAGCAAGAACCCTTCTGGGAAAGGAAAACTGCTGCTGATACCCCAAGGAGCCATACTGCGAGCCACAAATAATGCTAGTTAGTCTTGCAGGGAAATCTAATGAGTTAAATAATGTAATCACTGCATAATTAATGTTTGGCATTTTTGCTAGAAAGCATCCTGGTGCTGTGGAAATCAGTAATGGGATAGGGTTTCTTTGTTCACTGCCCCATATATGGTGCTTTTTAAGGCTGAGATCTCACAAGTGGCTTTTGTTTTCAGTGAAACTGCTTTTCATGCCGTGCTCTCAATGCAGAAATGTTTTTTTGGTTAATAGGTCTGTGAATGAAACTCCCAGTGAAATACCTGCAGCAGAGGCAGTCCAACTTTGATAATCTCATTGGCAGCAAGGAAGATGACATACTTGTGATGTTTATGACAGAGCCATAAGCATTTTTTGGCCCTTGCTTCTTAATGAGAGACTGCAAAAGTCACTCTTCATGCTGTTGGTTCTGGAGGCAGAGCAGTATCAAAGTGTCACTGCAAAATACCACTGCTTGGTATCCATGAACTGTTGTTATGTTAAAAAATTGCATTGACAGCCAGTGAAATTAAAATTAAGAAGCCAGTGAGATTCAGAGTGTTTTCAGAGCTTTTGCTGCAGATCCATAACCTGCAGAAGAGTGATGAAGAGATTGTTCTTTTGCTGGACAGCATTTTCATTTCATAGAAAGCTCAAAATAGCCCGAAATGAGCTTTGCTCATCTACCAGCCCTCCTTATCTTCCAATAGCTCCTTTGCTTATGGCATTAGCTGAGCTGTAAGAGCACAGCAGCACAGCTGAACTCTTCTTTACTGAATAATAACATTACTCGACTGCAAAATACGAGGCACCAAATGTCTGGCAGTCTTTTCAATTACTTGTATATACAGGGATGCTTTAGCAGCTGGCACTGTCTGATTACCAAAGGTTCAAGTCTTTTCCTCTGGTTACAGATCTTCAGTCTGGTTCTTCTACTACTAGTGGAGGAGGAGGAGGAGGAGGAGGTGGAGGAGGAACCCAAAGTACAAGCAGTAACTTGTCACAGCACCTCACCTACACATCGTACATCCTGAAACAGACACCCCAGGTCAGTGTCGCAAGCATCTCAGTGGAAGCACATTAACATTTCAGGCTGCAGGGGTAGATGTCCTGTGGTTCTGTAGAATGTGAAACTTTCTGAGACTCTGATCTGGGTCTTACTTGACATTTCTCCTGCTCTGCTTCCGTCAGGAGGTGTTTTGCAGCAAGAAGGATGCATCCAGCTCTTAGTGCAGGAGCATCCAGTTTAGTTAGCAGTGTCTTGTTTCAGGAGATGAAATGTTATTGAGGCTGTATTATAGCCACAAGCTTTTATCTGTTATTGACACTCATAGATGTCTGTTGCCTCTTAACTGTATTTCAAAGTGCTGACCTCCCTGATTTCTTTCTGGAGCAGGGCACTTTTCTGGTTGGCCAGCCTTCACCTCAGGGCTCTGGGAAGCAGATGACTTCAGCATCAGTTGTTCAGGGCAGTGTAGGAGTTGGAACATCTTCCACACAAGGACAAGCCCTAAAAGTGATAACTGGACAGAAAACAGCTCTGTTTACACAGGTAATGTGCAACTGATGTGTTTCTCTCATACTAGTTTTGTCAGACAGGAACCACAGCCACACATTATTGAGAGCATATCCTTTCATAATGGTTTGGTTTGATGTGGAGTTTTGTACAATTGTGGTGCTGGCTGTACCACGATGAGGAAAGCACACAAAGGCTTATTTTCATCAGACTTCAGATTTGCAGCTTTCTCTTCTCAGAGAGGGTCAGCTTGCAATCTGTGTAAGCCTGGGGTTGCTTGCTTTGTAAATGGGCTCTGGGATTTCTTAGTGAAATGGAATTGGAAAAGTGAATAGAGTCAGTTGCAAAGATGTACTTAAATACTTGGACTTTAGAAATGGGTTACCTGCTGAAGCTCTTTAAAATCTTTGAGTTTGATACCCCTCAAAGGTCCTTCTTTTAAAAAATACCAAGTAGTCTCTATGAAATTCAAATTAGGAGTACTTGCAATTGATTATCCAAAATTAAAGATTGATAGACGTTTCTTTGCAAAGTCAACACTTATAAAGCTGATTTCCAAGGTGATAATTTTGTTCCAGCAATTATTGCCAGAATTTGATTTTTTTCAAATATATTTTGAAAATATTTTCTAGTAATATAAAAAAGAATTTGTCATGTTTGTTTTGTTGGTGTTGTGGTGTTTTGTTTTTTTTGTTTTGGTTTGTGTTTAAAAAAAAATAATTGAAAGCTCTAACTAATGTTTTCCTTACGCTGCATTCTTTCTCAAAGGCTGCATCTAGTGGACAGACATCACTGGTGAAAATATCAGATGGGTCTATAAAATCAGTGCCTGCCTCATCCCAGCTCTCCAAACCTGGCACCACTGTGCTGAGAGTATCAGGAGGTGTCATCACCACTGCTGCTGCTCCTGCTGTGGCCCTCCCCACAAATGGGGTGGCCCAGGTGAGAAACAGCACTGCCACGTTCTGCAGTGCAGTGTTTGCACTCCTGCCAGTCCCAGGGAAGGACTTGTACTGCTTTTCTCCCCTGCTGGTGTTGTCTGCAGTCAGCTTGCTGGCGGGCCTGCTCTTCCTTGTAGCAAGCAGCTTTGAGCAGCCTGAATGCTGCTGGGAGCACAGGCCCTGCACAGTGCTCAGCACCCAAACTGCTGGCAGCATTGCTGGGCCTTGGCTGTGTGCAAAGACTGGCACTGCTCTCCTCCCCAGGGCAGCTGTGCCACTGCAGCCTGGCAAGGAGCTGCTTTGGCATGGAGGGAGGCAGGACACACAATATCTGCATTGCTAAAGTGAATGCTTTTGTGGATGGATGCAGCCATGCATCCAGTTGATGCAGGCTGTCCACCTGGAGTGGAGCTGCAGTGCATGGAGAGTGGAGGAGGCAGCAAAATGAAGAGTGTGGAATTCTGAGCCTGTTTCTTTCTGTGAGCTCCTAATCTGTGCCTCCCAAATGCCTGTGGAGAGTTGATGCCATGCTGCCACAGCCTCCATTCTGTATGTGCCTTCATTGTGTGGGGGCTTTTGGAAATGAGCTTGAGAATATTGCTTCCTAACAACTGACAGATTAAAATTTGGTGTTGCTATTTTTATTACTTATATTACCTTCCTGTGCTTATTTCTGAATCACCTGTGATATGAAAAGAGATTTGTTATCCCTCTCTGCCTCTTATGCAGCAAACAGATAATGCAGCTCCCAGTTCATCATTTTCTGGAACTGCAGCAAAGACACCTGGACAGCAACACCAGATCTGTGTAAGCCAGAGCCAGTCTACTTCATCAGTAGTGAATAAGACTGCGACTTCCAGTGTTGTAAGTGTTGCTTCCTTGATGACTACAGCAACACCTGTGACGGGAAAAGCTACAGTATCAGGTATTAAACTCCGTTCACACCATTCCTAGAGCAGGTTAGAATCCAGATGTGAGTTCTGTACATGTCTTCACTGTAAATGCAAGAATTTAGTCACCTGCATTTGTGAGTGTGTGAAAGTCATGCTGTCTAAAACATCATACTAGCATAACTTTTGGCTTAGCCAAGGAAATTCCTAATAGTTTGGCATCCTTTTGGCATTGACTGTATCTGTTACAAATAACAGCCCAAGCTGCCCTTTGGTATTGGAGAGGGATTTTAGTTTTCATGCCAGATTTTCACTAGAAGATGCATTTTACCTGTCAGAAGCACAGTGTGTCACTGTCAAGATACCAGCAGTACTACAGACTTGATTAGTTTGTGGAAGTGAAACTCCACTGTATGCAGAGAATGAGCAGAATTTGTCTCTGTGGCTTTGCATCTGCTCTGTTAGGATTGAAAAGGAGAGAGATGTTGATTAGAGGGAACTGGAGCCTTTGAAGTCAAAATGCATTAAGTACCGTGAAGTAGGCTGAATCATTCAAGGTAATAAAAACAGGCTGCCCTTATGTAGAGGGGAGTTCTTATTTAGATTTACCATATTTCCAGCATCTTTCCGGTCAGAGTGGGCAAATAGAGCAGGTCTAAGAGTTATGAGTTAAAATTGGAAATTTTTGGTTAGATTAATTTACCTGCTGGCATGTTCTGTTCACTTGAAGTGATTTCTTATGAAGTGAAAGCAGAGTAAAAATACAGAAAAGAGAAAATAAGTGACACTGAGCTCATCTGACAGTGTCTTTTTGAAGCAGCTCTTCTTGTTTCCTCTCTACTCAGACTTAAACTTCTCCTTTCCATGGGTAAATTTTACCCAGAGTTTGAAAATAAACAGCACAGACTGCTAAAACTGGCAGAACCCATCAGGAAGCAATTCATTATTTTTCTCTTTGCAAGGAAAGCAGTCAGTTGGGGTTTTTGGAGGAAATAAGCCATACTGAATAGCTTTCAGATTGAAACTCCCATTTACATGTGAGAATGCTGTCTAGATTGTGTTTTGGGGATTTTTTCATTGTGGAAAACTCTTTCTTCAAGAATCTCAGAAGGAACAGTGGCTACAAAACAGTTATTTTAACATGAAAACAAAGAAAAACTCAAAAGTATCAAAATTCTAAACATTTGTGTTTTTAAAGGCAACTTTTTGAAAAGGATTTCAAACTTTCCTTTGTTTTGTATCAAGCAATGTCTCCCACCCACCAGACTGATAGGGTTTGTTGAAAAGGTCCCTTCCTAAGAGCCTTGCTGTTGGGTCTCTTGCTGTCCTACCCTGATACATCTGTGTGTCCCACACAAAGGAATGGTTGCACTAGGTGAGCCTTCTTGCCTGGAGGTGAAAGTCTAACTGACCAGTGCTGGACATCCTTAAAAACCAGAACATCTTCACCAGAACGTTTAGTTTTTGGCAGGCAGCTGTGTTTCAATACTACTACTCTTATTAATAATGTCAAAACAAATCCTAGTTACAGAATTGCCATGGTGAAACGAAGTTTATTGTTGTCAGTGTTTTAAAATAGAAGCCTGCTAAATTTTCACCATCTGAAGAAAAATTAGCTGCAGATTGAATACAATGACATGAAAAATAGCCAGTTTACCAGTAGAAATGATGGACATAGGCCCAAATCACAGTGCTAGAGTGCTGGCTTGGGTGCCTTGGGGTGTCATCACAAGGAGGTGACATCTCCTTGTGCAGGAGAGACGTGGCAGACAGGTAATGGGCACTCCTCACCCGTGGGACTGTGGCACAGCTTGGAGTCCTGCTGACTTCTGAAGTTACTGAGTGGTGCCATTGATAATGCTGTTTGTATCTGAATGTTCTGCTTGGTTTTTTGGCCTTGACTAAAATCAGGGATTTAGTTCAGTCTCCAGTTGAATGTATTTCTCAGCCTGAGTAGCCATCCTTATGGGTGTGTTCATTGCACATTGCAGAGAGACTCACAACACTCAGTTCAGGTGTGTTCTTTGTCAGACCTGCTGCACAGCAGCCTTGGGCTTGTCCCATAGTTGGAGCAGGGTTGATTGTGCCCTGCTGACTGCAGTGGATGCTGCTGAGCTGAGCGGCAGAGGTGTGAGTGGCACTGGGATACCTCCCTGAGAGCAGCTGTGTGAGTACCACAGAGGTAGACTTCACTGGCTTACCACAGCCTTGAGCACAAGGCCTGGTCCTGACAAGAGTGTTTAACTCGGCTGAGCCTGCTTCAGTGGAAAGGTTTGTTACATCAACTTTTGCTTAAAATTCCTTAGATACTGAGGAGATTTGCTTTACAACTCTCAGAGTGCCGTGCAGCATGTAAGAGTGTGCACACTGCGGTGCGGCACTACAGCGTTTGAGCCATCACTTGTGTCAGTGGAAACTCATCCTGACAGCTCACCCAGCTGAGGCTTGTTAAGAGGGTGGCAGTGCTAGGTTACATGCCATCCTGCTTCAAGCAGAAAGGGAGAGAAGTAGCTGGAGATAGATAAACTAACTGGTGTGTTTTATTTAACATTTTGTCTTCCGTTCTTCTTGCAGGGTTGCTAAAAATCCACTCAAATCAGTCTAGTCCACAGCAGGCTGTTCTGACAGTTCCCAGCCAGCTTAAACAGCTCGGTGTAAACACAGCTTCTGGAGGTGTTCAGACAATACTCATGCCTATGAACAAAGGTAAAGGGCAGAGGAGGATGAGGATGGTATTTGAAAATCTCCTTTGACACAGGGTAGCACTTGGTCACTTGTTGGCATACATGGTCCGAAGTAGAGGTAGAAGAAATTGTAGCAAGGAATCCCTGAACTTTGTGCTGCAAAAAAAGTGTGTTGCATCTGAAAATGTTAATTTGTCAAAGCATATGAAATTTGATTTTTTTTCTTCTTCTTTGTTGCCCCCTCCCTTTTTTTTTTCCTGTTCATCTCCAGTGCTGCAGTCACTTTCTGCCAGCAAAGTTGCAGCAGTTTCAGCAGTCACAGCAGCAAGTACAGTTGTCCCAAGTCCCTCCACGGCATCCATTGCCAAAGGTAAAAAGGGATTTCTTGGTAAGACATGTAGTAAAAAAATCTTGTGCTGCTTTATGCAAGTGGCCTGACTATTTAGACTCCATGACTGTGGGTTCCTTTATTTCCATTATTAGTAGAGTTTAAATCAAGTTAAAATGACACCTGGGAACTAGGAATTTAACAGTGACTTCCACCTCGACAAACCCCACAGTGCAGATGGGTATGGAGAAAAATGTGAATGTTCTAGAAAGCTACAAGGAGTACCTTAAACCTCATTGTTTCAGTCCATATTTTCAGAACTGTGCAGAGCAGCAAGTATTGGACTCTAGATGCTGCTGTTCTCAGCCTGATGTACTGGAGGTTGCTTTCCAGCAGCACTGAATACAGACAGCACGTGTCCCTGTGCACAGAGGGAAAGAGATACACACACAGTCTTTCCCAGAATAAAGCATGGGGCAGAGCTGACACACTGAAGTCCAGTTCTGGCAGAATTGTCATGTCTCTCTCCCATCCCAGCTGTGTGATCCGACTGCCTGGTTATTTGGGTTTGGCACATCTCTCACTGCTTCTGTCTCACCAGAGTTCTCTCCTAGACGTGAGAAAGTTCACATGTCAGAATCACTGATGTCTTCAAAAAAGTTGAAATGTCACTTCTTGTTAAAACTTGGTTTTAAGGCTTTCTATCTAGCTCTTTGCTTGCAGATTGGCCAGGCAGTTCAGTTTAGATCAGATCAGGCAGTCATATGCAAAATAGCAGCAATTGATTATGCAGATTTTCTGACAAGAATGAGATGTCAGCACATGGACATCCTACCATGTTCTGGTAGGTCTTTTTCAGCAAAATTGGAAGTCAAATTTTTCATGCTTAGCAATGAGAATACAAACAATAAGGGATATTATGTAAGAACCTTTAGTCTTACTGGAGTCTCACAAGACTGTCTGGTACTTTTATCAAGCTGGCTGTACTTTTTGTCTTAAAATGTTTTCTGTTTCTTTGAAGTTAAGATGGAGCCTGATTCAACAGGACAGAACTGCAGTTCTGTGGGTACCCAAGAAGGCCAAGCAGCAGTTAAAACAGAAGAGAGCTCTGAACTTGGGAATTACGTTATCAAGTAATTGTTCATTTCTCTATAAGGATTTTTGATCTTTGAAGTGCTGGGGGAATGGAGATGGTTCTGGGTATGCGTGCAGTAGTGTTACTTTGACCTAGAAATACATTATAAAATCTGTCCCATAGCTGCTGTATCTGTACTAATCCTGTGTGGTGGCATTTGTTTCAGACAGTGTTGCAGCATTTTATTTGTGAATGGATTTGTATGCACAGTTCATGAAAGGGGAAGATTTATTTGAAGATTTGGAGTTGTTTTGGGCTTTGTTAAAATCACAAGCTGCTAAAATCTCTTTATCATCCTCTGCTTGTGTAAGTCCCATTGCCATTGCGTGTCCTTAGTCAGGTCACACTGCCCGGTGAAATGCAGTTCTGAAAAGAGGAATTTGAAATAAGTAGAACCATCCACCTTCTAGACTCTCAGGTCTTGTAAAGCCCATGTACTTGTGTAATTACTTAGTATGAGGGCTGCTTTGCTTGAGAATTAGAATTAAATAATAATGAATATTCAATCACTGGATGGTGTGAAATCCAGTGCCTTGTTTGTGATGCTTTTGCAAGTACTTGCTAGTGGTTTTTCACCAGAACTCGGACTGCAGAATTTTCTCTGCATATTTCTTGCAGTGTGTAGGATGTCTCTTCTGCTCTTGATTCCTCCAACTTTCCTGTCTCTGTGTTTTGTAAAGTTCTTTTATCTCAGTGTATCCCTGCAGACTACTCTGATGGAGAATGTGTGTAAGAGAGAGGAATAAATCTTCAGTCATTACACATGGAAAATTATCTTGGTTAAAGGATACCTATTGGAAAATACAGTCCTGACAGTTTAGTAGACTATGGCTGGTTAAATCAAGTCCCATAAATGCAGTTTCCCATGTTTCCTGCTGGGACAGCCTGCACTAGTTACCCCTCTCAAAGTGATGTTGCAGCTTGCGAGATAGTGCAGGGATTTTCTCCAAGCCTGTCTTCAGTTTCTTCAGCCTGACAAATGCAGTTTGTGGACACTTTGGCAGGAGGAAGGGCTGCTTGAAATACCTTTTCTGGATTGGGGTGTAACAGTTTATCCTCACACTGCTATTTGTAATGCCTTGGGGCGAAAGACTTTAAACCATGCAGTGATTTTGAAACCTTTTACATCTGATTCATTGCTTCCAACAACAGTCTTCACTGTGATTCTTTTTATCCCTTGCAGCATAGAATATTTGGAGAACATCCAGCAGCTTTTAACAGCAATAGTGAAGAAGGTTCCATTAATTGCAGAAAAAAGTAAGCAGTAAATGAAAAGGCTTTGCTCTGTATTGTCAGTGTATCAACAGAATGCCTTGCATATTCTATAGCCACAGAAGTTATTAAAAGGTGGAATGAAATGAAGCCATTCTCCTAGAGAGTTTACCCCAGGGGTTATTCTGAAGATGCTTAGAGTTAGGTTCCTCCAGTAAAGTCAAATATGTTGTTAGCAGTTAAAATCTTTCATCTGTTTTGTTTTGTTTTTTGATTAGAAATAGATTGTATTTCTTCACATAATGGCTGCAAGTAAGCCTTCTTTTTCCTGGTTTGTCCTTAATGGATTTGCTTTTTGCTTTTCTTTCTTCTTTTTTTAAATTTAAAACTAGGGTTTCATCAAGCTGGCAAATACAGTAACCAGTTCAACACTGAAATGTGTTTATTATTGGGGTTTTTGCCTTTTTTAAACTAAAGGGGATAATTTGCAGAGAAACATTTTAATCTTGATACTTTATTGTTTCATTCCTCTTGCTCGTGTACATAACTGAAAACATACCAGCTTTCCCTGGTAACTAATGCACTTTGAAGGGGTGGTCCTGGAGTCTGGGTAGAGCAGAGCCTTTCAAGCAGAGGCAGCAAAGAAGGAGTGAGAGGCACAGTAAAGCTTTCATCACATCCAGCTCTCATGCTTTTGCCAGGGAACCTTTTCACTCTTGTTTCATTTTTATGTTTTGTTTGGAAAAATAATCCAGTTTTTCAAAGGAAAATACTTTGACTAGTAAGCCAGACTCACAGGTCTACATAATAGAGTTTTGGTGGGGGGAAAGAGGCTTAAAACAGCCCATAGCTTCAGGTTCTGTGTGTATGACCCAAAAGGGAGGCTGGTTTTGCATTCAAAAACCAGTGTCAGTCTCTCTTGGAGAGAGCACAGCATTTGTCGGTTACAGTAATTGATCCTGTGAACATGAAATGCATGTCCCACTTCCTCTTTGCTAAATAACATCAAACCCAGAATGCATCTTACTTCACTTACTGAAAATGTAATAGGGTTTTTGGTTTTGTGTTTTTTTAGGTGAGGATGTAAGCTCTTTTTGTGCCAGTTCAGTGGAACAGTATTACAGCTGGAACGTTGGGAAGAGGAGGGCAGCCGAGGTAATCCTCTCCCCCAATATTTCATAAGCAGTCACTAGGAACACAAGAAGGATTTAGAAATTATGGAACCTTCCTCGATGTGATTTGTTTTCTGAATAAATCTGTTATTTTAAATAGCAGCATTCCTTACTGCAAGGTGCACTGGTCTGTGTTTACACAGTGATCCAATTTATTGTTCACAGGCTTTCTCAAGCAGAAAGGTCATTTTTCAGTTTATAGATAGTGAGATGGCTTTTGAAGCACTTTAAAGGTCTAAATTCTTTCAAACTGGTAGCACCTTATCCTTATCCTCATCCCTCCTCTGTGGCATGTTACAGTCAAGGGAAATTTACCCAACCTGCTTTATCAGTCTTGTTATGGGATTGTGTCTGCTTTCTGTAGGATGAGAATTGAGGGATCTGACATAAGTAGTACTAGTGCTGAAATAGATTGTCAGTTCACCAAAGATAAATAGTACAGTTAGCTTGGACCTTTTGTATTGTGCTTTCCCTGTATTTCTTCATAACTTTGCCATCTTGCAGTGGAGTTTCACAGGGACAATGTTATCACTGAATTAGATTCTCTGTTGTTGCCAGCTTAAATGATCAAAGAGTATAACTGAATTTTAAGAACATACTTCACTCTAGTGGATTTCTTGCACCATGCTATCTTTGATGTTACTTGGGAGATAAAACATTTCAAGTCAAGAGAAATGTGACTAGGCCCCTGTAAATGTGTGTCCCTTTTCTTGAGAATTTTTTGGCTGATAAAGCGAAGTTTAAATGACTTGTCAGAAGTCACTCTGGCTCAGGAGAAAATCATGTTCCTTTTCTGTTTCCCTTGCAACCTGGGTTATGGCTCTGGGCTGTAAGCTAACCATAAATGTTCTAGCCGGTGTGATGAGCTTTCTCTTTGGTTGGTCACAGTGGCAACGAGCAATGACAGTGAGAAAGATCCTCCAGGAAATCATAGAGAAGTATCCCAGGTTTCACAATATCACACCCCTGAAAACAAAGCACGTGGTGCACTGGTGTCGGTGCCATGGCTACACCCCCCCTGACCCTGAGAGCCTGCACAATGAGGAGGACTCCATTGAGGATGTGCTGACACAGATAGACAGCGAGCCAGGTGAGTGTGGAGGGACAGGGAGCTCCTTTCTGCTAAAGACAGTTTATTGAACGCCTGTGTACAAGCACATCTGGAAAAGTGGGTTCTTACTTTCTTTGTTTTCACTTAACTCACTCTGAAATAACAAAACCTGGAGATGGTAAGGGCAGGCCTACAAGTGGGACTGTCCCTTGTCCTTATCAGTCCTGATGCTTTTCTGGGGCTTCTGTTAGTTTTTATTGTGCTTTGGGGCCTTGGAGGCTCAGATGAATCTCATGAAAGATGATCCTTGCTTCACAATGTAATCATGTATATAAGTGGAAACACAGAGTAAGCATAGGGAGTAATGACATTTCTGTCCTTGGGTAGGCTTAGCCTGTGTTAAGACCATGCAAACACTCTGAATGAGTTCAGATACAGAACCAAAAACCAAACCTGGCAGTGGCAGTGTGGAGCTTAGTGAGGGTTAGTTTGCCTCCAAAAGTGAGGTGAATGGGCTCATGTGAAGCTTCCTGCTTTGTATTACAGCTGCTGCATTATTCCATTAGCATAGCTCTAGGATCCCCTCAGTTCATTTCAGTATGTATTAAAATCACGTTTTTAATTTCATCCATTCTTCACAGTTAAGCTCTCTTGTTTCACATTCAGATAATCCCTTTCCAAAAGCTGCATGTTTTTCTGTTCTGATCATACAGGGATTTAGGTTATATTCCATACAGAAGTGTATGGAATTGATAATATGTTGTAAAGTCTGGTCATGCATTGCAGTTGCTGAAGGTGGAAAGGAAGCCTACATCCACTTTATAATATTTTTATCTAAATCACTGTATTTGTGTTTGTCTTTGAAGAATAGAATCTCTTTACTGCATAGCTTTTGCTATGGTTTTGCATAGGTTTTGCTGGCTTGTGTCAATCATGCAGAGAAGAGGTTCCCTTTTTCCATTCCACTGTGAGCCTGTCTTGCTCGTCACAATGTAAAAGATCATTTAGCACTACATGGTGCCTAATGTAAAAGCTCCCCTTCTCTAAGCAAGTCGAAGAGCATCAGACTGATTTGCCAGTTGCCAGAAAGCTTAAAAAGCTTCTGTGAGAATGTCTGGGAGACTGACATGAGGCTGGTTTTATATGAAATGCAGCCTTCTTGATTGGTGTAGGAGCAGATGTGGGAGAGAACCATGAGTGTCGTGAAGATATAATTAGAACGCTCTCAATGACTGTTTGCATTTCTGTTCATCCTTATATTTGGTAGGCACTACAAAAATAACTTGCAATTACCTTAATTTCTTGCCATATTTTGAGTGTGCATCTGTTTATAAACAGCTTTCCATAACCTATCATGTGTTTAATTGATTGCTTCTATTTCAGAGTGCCCTTCATCTTACAGCAGTGGTGAGGAGCTGTGCCGAAAACTGGAGGAACTCCAGCAGTTTCTGAAACAAGAGGCAGAACATGAAGAGGAAGTAGATATTCTCAACTTTAGTGAGCCATTAAAAATAAACATTAAGAAAGAACAGGAGGAGAAACAAGAAGAGATGAAGTTCTACATGGCTTCCTTGCCTGCATCAGAGTTCGTGAGGGACACTGCTGAGAAGGTAATAAGTGA
Organism: Sialia sialis; assembly: GCA_009812075.1. NCBI lineage: Eukaryota > Metazoa > Chordata > Aves > Passeriformes > Turdidae > Sialia > Sialia sialis. The sequence continues at coordinate 1,862,599 of VRYO01000710.1, forward strand.
ATCATTAAGCTAATTAGAACTGTTGTTAAGCTAGATGTGCTCTTAAATTTGTTTAGTTTTTAGCATTTCTTTCATCCTTTTATATAAGCCTTGGGGCTTTTTAATAAATTTTTTTATATATGCCCTGGAAAAATTGACATTTTGACTCAAGACACACAGCTGCCAGTTCTGGCAGTGGAAAAGGAAAATGCCTGCTGGGAGCTTACTTCAGAGTAGCTGCTTTGCAGGGCTTAGTACAGAAAAATAATCTTGAAAGGCTGAAAGCAAAGATAAATAAGGGATGAGGAGCACTAGCACTGAATTCTTCCTGTTCTGTCATGGAAAGATGTGGACTTGTTGCTTGGACCAATGCTATGTAATAGCAGTTCCTGAAAAGGGGTTGTGGTAAAACTCAGCAAACTTCTCTGCTGTTTGGATTTCTTCCTCCTGTTCAATTTAGGGCAGGAAAGAGGGAGGTTTCCTGTTACAGCAGCAGGAGAGAGAGGGGAGACTGACTTGGCTTGTAGGAAAGAGTGCCTGCTATTGTACCAAGCAGCAGGAGGGGTGTGCATGTTGGAATTGTTGGAGAAAGAAAGGATCCCTGCCCCCACCTCACCTGCTGACACCAAGAGACAAAACTTGTGTTCTGCAGTGTGTCTGGACTCTAGCTACGTAGGTGACAAAGGCACAGGCACAGTGAAAGTGGAAGTGAAGGGTGGAACACACTTTGGATGTGGAGCTCCTGTGCCAGGAGTACTGTTGAAAGTGGTTTCAGTTGCCATAGTTGGGTGCAGGAAAGATGATGAGTAGATGGATTGAAGATATGGACAGTTTTAAAATGGAGCTTCCATTCTCAACTCGAAGATACCCAGTGCAGCCAGGCTTTTGTGTGGACTTTGTGAAACAAAGACTAAAACCTGCTTTTGTTTCTTTGGACTTTCAGAGGCATTTCTACAGGCTGTGCTAATGTTACGCAGATTTTTTTAAAATTAAGCCTGATTGTACTGCTTGAAAGCTCTATATGTCTGCTTGCTTCTCTTTTAACTACCCTTTGTAATTTGTTGTTTTTCTGTTATTCTTATTTCATTCTAGAACAATGTGGGTTGTGTTGATATGCTAATTCTTTTTTCTCTCGTGTCTCTTATAGATAGGGATTTCTTTTCAACCTGCTGAGGTACAAAAGAATGTTTATGCATCTGTAATAGAAGATATGATTTTAAAGGTAAGAAATTACTTGACAAGAAGGGCTTGTCTGTAATTGTATTAACTTAGCAATTAGCAAAAAAATTGAATATCTTTATTAATGTACATTTTTCAAATCAAAGTCTGTCTTTCTGCATGGATAGATACATAGCTGCCCAAAGAGGGTTATACACTTTTGTGTGGATTTTCAGTTTTCTAACCTGATGACTTGGCTTGGGCACAGAATAGTGATTTGCAAATTCTCACCATCACTAAGATAATGATTCCTTCTGTAATTTTGAAAGTACCCCTTGTTTTGTCCTTCCCTCAGAACTGGGGGGGAATCTTTCAGATTGTGTAAGACTTGATTGTTTTATACAAGGTTAGCTGTATTTTCCTAAATACTGCTCAGTAACTTTGCCCAGGTTGTCTCTGCTGGGAGACTGCTGAATTCCTGTGGAGTGTAACAATTCTGTCATGTGAAATGGTTTTGCACCAAAATTTGAACAGCAGGGATCTGGAGTTCTTGGGTTTGGACTGAAGGCTAACACCGGTGATTTCTAGCAGCACTCTGGTGTATTTCATGCCAAAGATAAACATTAAGAAATGTTAAACATTAATTTTTGGGGTTGTTTATACAGACTGCAGCTTATCAGAAGATGAGTTGTACGAGAGCTAATTGATTCCAGGTGGCACATGCACTCATGTGCATGCCTGTGCTTTGCTCCCTGCTACTTGCCACAGTTGAGCTCCGATACAGATACATCCATTTGTAGACACAGATTGGAGCCATCAGGTTGCTCCATTATAATTGTAGAGTTATGCCAGCTTTCCTCATTGAGCGTTGCAGAAACCTCTCCTCTGGTCTTGAGACAGCACAGAAAGCCAAGAGCCTTAATTAGCTTTTGACTGAACCTTGGTTAAGCTAAGTGTTGGGCATATGGCTGCACAGGCTGGGAGGTTTCTGTGGGAGTGTCTTGACACAAGCCTGGTGACCACAAGGAGAGGGCTGGGATGCAGGTACTGACTCCCAGGAGAACACTGCAGTCTGCCATGTACAAAACCAGCTCTGCTGTGTGAAAGGAAGGGTCCTGAAGTGCTCTTGGAAGTGCAGGCTCTGGAACACGTGATCCACCCTGCTGGGCATGTACAGTTCTGCAGGTCTGGAGGGAAAGCAGGCTGGGCAGTTGCAGCGTGAGCTCTGTGCACCTCTGAGTCTCTTTCTGTTAAATAAACTCATGTCTTGAGGAATAAAACACAGGCATCTTCAACTGCCCTGTGCTGATCATTTGAGGACTGAAGCCAGCCAAAATTTCACCCGCTTTTATACTGATACTTGGGCAAATAGCAAGTTCCATTTTCTCCTTTTTGTCAGGCTGCCTCCTAATGCTGTCTCTTGTCTCAGGCCACTGAACAGCTGATGAGTGATATCCTACGGCAAGCGCTCGCTGTGGCGTACCAGACAGCTCCTCACAACAGGTACAGCACGGGGCTGCTCTGCCACCACTCACACCAGCACTCAGGGTCTAATGGCTGCAGTTTAGTCAGGCTTCATGTGGCCCACACCACGAGACTGAGGGAATTTATGGACTATACTCTTGAGAAGAACCAAGCCTTAGGAGGGGTTTGTAATTTCGTGGCTCCCTAGTGGGAAAGGATGGGAACATGAACATTAAAAACCGAGGCAGAGTTCTCTGGTGTTGCCATGCCTCAGAGGCAGGTGAGCTGTTTCTGCAGAGCCACACTGGAAGGACCTGCTCACTTTTGTCTGTCTCAAGTAGACAGCTGAGCCATGGCCTGCCAGAACTTAACCTAAAAAATCTCTTTATTTTACTGATAAACGCCTTTCTACATCAGAGGCCGAGTGATTTTTATAGAATTATAAAACGATTTAGATTGGAAGGGACCTTAAAGATTATCTTGTTCCACCCCATGTCATAGCAGGGACACCTTCCACTATCTCAGGTTGCTCCAAACCCCATCCAACCTGACCTTGAACACTTCCAGGGATGGGGCAGCCACAGCTTCTCTGAGTAACCTGTCCAGTGCTTCACCACCCTCAACAGTAAAGACTTTTTTTTTAATATCTAATGATTAGGCCACGTTTTGATTTCTGTTAGCAGCTTGATTTGGGATAGCTTAAATTGATTTTAAAAAACCCAAACACTATGAGAAAGTGCACAGTTTAGATACTCACCTGTATGCAATATATAAATATTGACATTTAAAAGTATGTATACATGTTATACATAGAAGTACATATACAACAATTATGCTATACAAGTTCAAGAATTCATGCTTTAGTACTTGATTTTCATGTCCCAGTGCCCAAGAAGCTTCCCCCCAGTCATTTGAGTGGGTTTTTTTGTGCTGTGATATTTTAATGCTTTCCCTGCATTGCTCTAACACCTGCTTTTACATCCTTTTTTTGCTTTGATTGTTATTTTTGACTTGGTGCTTTATGGACATGTGTTTTTTTGTGTATTATAATAGCATCTCTGATGCATTCCCTGCAGGACTCCAAGAGAGATCACAGTGATGAATATTCACAAAGCCATCTGTAATATTCCCTTTCTTGACTTCCTCACAAACAAACATATGAAGATACTAAATGAGGAGCAATGAAATAGAGCAGAGAAGGTGCTACAGGAAAGGTGGATTTATGACTGAAGTTGGGCTGACAAATCCAGTATTTCTGTAGGACACTACTACATTTATAACATTGGGCTACTAGATTGTTACCTCCAATTAAAGATGCACCTTAATGCAACAAAATGATGCTCTGTTCCAAATCAAGTTGTTAAATGTCAGTGTTTACTTGGTAAGTGTATGTTCAGTGGCTGAACATTGTCAGTTTGCATCGAGTTGCTAGCTGTGGGAGACTCCACAGGCCTGGTCCCTCTGAGACGGCTCTGCTGGTGAGACTGAACTGATTTTTAAGATGAGAAATGATGGTTTTTAATGCAGTCGACATACGAGTTGATTTCCGCATGCAGTGAGCAGGGCACTTGCTTTGGCACTCTAAATAGTCAAAGGCAGCTCTGTAAGGCGGGCCATTTGAGTAAATGGGTGGATTAGGTGTGGATTTGGGGGAGCAGAAGGCTGATGGCAGCAACAAACTTGGCCATTCTTGCCTGACCATGATATATGTGACTGAGAACAAAGCTGGGTAGATTTGTCAGCAGCTTAGTCAGCTAAGTGTCAGCTAACCAAATTCCTTGCCTCTCTAGTGGAGCTGTCTGGTGCCACCTTTCTTAGTCACCTTAGAAAGGGCAGACTGGCACATCCTCGAGCAAAATGAGCAAACCACAGTCAGGCTTGGAAAGATTTGACTGACCATTTGTCCTGCATGGGAAAGGAGAGGAACAAAGATGATATTCAGGATTTGTGGGCTTGGGTTGGCTGAAACCTTTGGCTTGCCCAGCAAGCGCCTCCCCAGGCTGTCAGAACGTTTGAGGAGTGCTGGAGGGCAGATGACCTATCGTACAAGTCCTAATGTTGTAGCAGTGTTCATTCACCGAGTATCAGCCTAAACTGCAAAGTGCTGTGGGAGCAGCACTGCTTTGGCTTAAGTTCTGTTCAAGAGAGGCCTGGTGGGATCGTAAAATCAAAGATTTGCTGCTTGTGGGGAGATCCTCTGATGTCTTGACTGCAGGAAGAAGTTCTGCTACTAACCCCAGCACTTACCTGTCTCAGGAATACCACTGGTGAGGGAGACATGTCTGCAGCATGGCTATCAACACCTTGCTGAAGAAAGCTTCGTTGGCAACATCCTGACCACCCCACATCCACTAGCCCTTTGTTCTGCCCCATGGGTGCTTGCTGGTAGTGTGAATAAGCCATTGTGAAGTTGGTGGGCCTCCTGTGGGACTCGTGTTTTCAGCATGCTTGTTTTGTCTGGCAGTGCTGTCATGGGTGGAGCATGGGCCAAACAGCCAGAACCTCCAGTGCGCTGATCTCAGCTGGGTCTCTGATCTGCTGCATGGCCTTTGATCTAATCACTCTGTGCCTCAGTTTCCCCATGTCTGAGCATGGGGAGCAGGATACCTACCTCACAGGGGTGTACTGAGGCCTCGCTCTTGTTGGTGCCGTGCTTTGACAATACAAAGCCTTTTATAAACATTAAACTACAGTTACCTTTCTTGGCCCGGGGTAGGAGCAGAATGTTATCTTTTGGTGCTTTTTGGGGCTAGAAGACAGGCAATGGTAACTACAGTAGCATGCAGGAACTGTGAAAAATGCTTCAGTTAGAGGTTTCAGACTTGGAAGGAGAATAGTGTAAGTTTGATGCAGTTGTTAAACTGAAGAAAGCACCGTGTACCTCAGATGGGATGCCACCTGTCTTATCCACCTTAAATAAAACTGGGGTGTGCAGGAAAACCCCTCTCAGTTCATCACAGCTAACAGGGAGCTGCAGTTCTGTTGAATATAAGAGTGGCAGAACTCAACCCCTGAATCTAGGAAATGGGACCAATGGATGAAATCCAAACAGCATTCAGAGAAGGACTTAAATGCCCCCTAGGAAGGACATTACAGATGCTCTGGATTCAAAAGCTAATCCTGGCTTGTCGGGTGAGCTGAGTGCAGGATTGCCTGTGAAAGGAAAGGGCACAGCTTAGCGCTGACATTACTTTATCAGCGGAGGTCAGTGTGACGGAGTTGAGCAGCAGCAATTATATTTCATCTCAGTGTTGAGTTGGGAGGAATCCAGGTAGCTGGGTCTTTGTAGGCTGCAGTGAACTTGGGGTCTGTACTGCTTTCAGGCATCCCTGTACACTTTATGAAATAGAAGGGCATTTTCAAGATCCCTGTCACTGTCGCGACAGCCTGCAGGTTCTGTGGTAACAGCCTTCTGGGCAAACTCAGTCATGCTATGATCTGCAATGACCTCGAATACTGTGTGCAGTTTTGGGTGCCACAATAGGAAAAAAAGGACATTGAGCTATTGAGAGCATCCAAAGGACCGCCACAAGGATGGGGAAGGGTCTGGGGGGGAAGCTGTAGGAGGAGCAGCTGAGGTCACTTGGTCTGTTCAGCCGGGAGGAGACTGAGGGGAAACCTCATGTGGTCTTCAGCATCCTCCCAGGGGGCAGGTACCAGTCTCCTCACTCATGACCGTGACAGGACCCGAGGGAGTGGCGTGAAGCTGAGTTAGAGGAGGTTGAGGTTGAATATCAGCGAATTCTTCCCCCTGAGGGTGGCTGGGTACTGGAACAGGCTCCCCAGGGTAACGGGTACAGCACCAAACCTGTCTGAGTTCAAGAAGCGTTTGGACAATGCTCTCAGACACGTGCTGTGACTTGGGATGGCCTGTGCAGGGCCAGGAGTTGGACTCAGTGATCCTTGTGGGTCCCTTCCAACTCAGCATGTTCTGTGATTCTGTACACATGCATTTCCAAGCCCCTGCCTCTCACAGGCTTTGTTTCTGGGATTCTCGCAACACCCAGAGCAGCTTTTGAGGATGCAGGAGCTCGTCTTTGGGCATCTGTTTGCAAATAGTGGCTTCTTTGCCTGTGTCCTGCTTTTCTGTGAGGAATGGAGTTTCAAAATGTCCTGAACTTGGCCCTCAAGCAGGCAGGTACACACCCCTTGTTCTTAATGGGGTTCTTGTAGTGGAGATCTAGTGCTACATTTCTGAGCAACCACAGGTTATTCTCCTAGGAGATGCTATATTATTAGTATATAAAGTTTGCTGAAGAAAAATAAACTGTTAAAAGCAGATAGAAACCACATGTTTGTTTAGTTCTTCAGATGTAGGAAATGTTTGCAGTAAGTTCTTTGCATTTTGAATAGTGGTGGGAGAAAAATTGGTTGGTGAGAAGTTCCTGTGGGAATTGCTTGGAGGTAAGATAGAGATTGTGGAATTTCACACATCCCTTCAGGTGTTTGTGGAATGCTACAGGTGCAGTGTGTTAAAATGTTATGGTATATTTCTTTGGCTTTCTGAAGAGTTAAAGATCTCTTTACGAATATTGCCCCTATTTGTAATGCTGAGTGTTTAAATCCTTCATGTTATCTGTATTATACTGTATAATTGTGTAATATACGTATGTTTACAATAAATTCTTTTATTAGCTGTGCTAGGATTGTCTTGACTGTCACTTGTCACTCAAAGTTTCTCCAGATCCAGAGATATTTTTGTGCTCTGTGTATTCAGAATGTCATAGTTCTGGGTAAGAATTGGTAGTTGAGGAATTGATCTGAAGGAAACGGTAATTTTTCCCTTTTCTACTTATTTTTAAAAGCTCCTGGATTTGGAAGCTGGGGGAAGGGAAGCCAGGAGCAGAGCTCCTCCAGCCTTCATCTGCCAGAGCAGCCAGCTTAAAGAGCAGGTCATTAGTTTGTGTGGAAGACTTTTGAAAAGTAAGGTGGGTTGAGGTTGGCCAGCTGCCAGACACCCACTCAACTGCTCTTACTCCCCTTCAGACCTCAGGAGAAAGTATCATGCCTCATGAGCTTCAGGAGAATGTACCACAGAACCACTAAGTTTGGAAAACACCTCTAGGGTCACCAAGTCCTCTTGTCACTGCCAAGCCCATTGTGAACCGTGTCCACTAGTGCCACATCTATGTGTTTTTTAAATGGCACAACAGATGGGGATGCCACCACTGCCCTGGGCAGATCAATGAAATCAGCAGATAAAAACAGGGACAGCGTGTACTGATTACTGCCATAGGCAAAACAGGCTCGACATGGGGAAAATCAGTTGAACTTAAAAACTGGGTGGCGAGAGGCAAAGACAAAAAAAAAAAAAAAGGCCAACCCCCTCCCCCAGGCCTCAAAAAAAAAAAAAAAAGTCCCAAAACGCTTTTCCCCCGACTTTTCTTCCTCTGATGTCTTCAGTCCCTCACCGCTAACTGCTGCTTCCTCCCGCTTCAGCCGGGCCCCGGCTCCTCCGACGGCTTCGGCGCCATCAGCGGTGCCCGTCACGGGGCAGCCCCTCCTCTCATGGAGACCCCCTCGGAGACCCCCCTCACAGCTCCCTCCCCTCAGAAACCCCTCAAAGCGACCCGTCACAGCTCCCTCCTGTAAGACTGTCCGTCACAGCGCCCTCCCCTCAGAGATTCCCCACATAAAACTCCTCTCCCCTCATGGAGACTCTCTCACAGCTCCCTCCCCTCATGAAAACCCCCTCACAGACTCTCACAGAGACCTCCCATCAGGGATTCCCCTCAGAGCTCCCTCCCCTCATGGAGACCCCTTCACAGCCCCCTCCTCACAGAGACCTCCCCTCAGAGATTGCCCACACAGACCTCCTCTCCCCTCATGGAGACATGGAGACCCTCAGAGACCCCACCAGGCCCTCCCAGCGCTGTGCATCGGCACCTCACGGACAGGAACAGTAAGAGCAAGCAAAGTAACCAAGGTTCTGTGTTCTCCCCGCCCTGTGGGTGTCTGTGAACACGCTAAATCGCTGTTGTTTTTGGAAACGCTGCAGAAAGTGGTATTGCTAAATGCAACAGAAGTGCCTCCTGCTCTGGAAATAAACACAGCCTTTCTGGGCTGCATGGCACCAGCAATCCATTTGTGGCAAACCAGGCTGGTCCTTAGGATCAGGCATTACCGCAGTGGCCAAGGAAGAGGAAATAGGTATGAATAAGGTAGAGGTGATGGGTTTGCATCTGATTGTTCACTCTCAAAGAAATCAGTGCAACGCAGAAAGGAACATGCAGTTTATGAAAGCGAGCAAATCAGTAACGTGCCACTTGTGAATTTAGCAAGTTCCCAACAAAAACTCTACTGAGCAATGGTGTATTTCCCACACCAAAGCTTACATTGAGCATGTGGCAGTGCAGGTATTCACCCCTGCCTGACACAAAACTCACCTTCAGCATCCCAACAGGCTAGGTGTCAGCAAAATTAAACAAAACAAGCAGGCTCAGTGTCACCCTATAGGCAGTAAATTCTAAAGTTACAGGTGTAAACCCTTCCTTTTTAAAGGACATTTCTTTATGTGTCAAATACCCCTTACTTGCAGCGTGATTCACAGTCAAAAATCCTTGAGGGACTTCCTTGGACATGGGCCCAGAGCAATTGAGAAGACAAATACTAGTGTGAGAGCAGTATTGGAAGCAATCCTGGCATCACTACTCCCTGGAGCCTGCAAAACTCATGTAGATTTGATTTCTGCAGAGGAACTTTGGCGAGGAAGGCATTTTTCATGGAAAATCAGGTAAGTTGCAGACACTGACAGCCAGTGGCATCACCCTGGACCTTACAGTGGCACCTGCCCACTTTTCCTTCTGCTCATTGATCATGTACATTAAGCAGCAGCTTGTGAGGCTTTGGCTTTCTCCTGGAAGTCTTTTGAGGCGTAGCTGGAAAAGCTATTGCTTTTGTCAAGGCAAGCTGGTTGTATCTTCAGCACTTTTACAGACTAAAATGTTCTTGGGAGTAACTGTAAAGCAATGGTCTCTTACCATTCAGTGCTATCACCTTTTCCTGTGATTTTTGTGAGATGGCAGAGTGAAACTGAGGTGAAACTTAAGAGGCCACAGTGTGGGTACTGCAGGAAGGGCTCTTCAGAGCATGGCATCTACACCAAAGTGGATCAAACCTCTGCATTTCATTGGGAATGCAGCTGGGCCACAGCTCTGAGTGTGCCTTCAAGCTGTCCTTGCTGGGGGCTGTGCCTGGGGGAAAGCTCCAGCAGTAAGGAATTGACTGCTGATGACTCTGAACCATCCCTGATGCCTTGCCTGATGTCCAGTGTGCTCTGCTGTCATGCAGTGACAAATTGTACTGCGAGGCTGAATACTTGAGGGTTGTATTTTACAACAACAAAAAATATGAGTGAGAACCAATAGCCAAAATACATTTTAATTTATTAAATTAAATCCAGTCCATTTGATAAAATACAATCTTATTATATTACCAATTTGTTTAAACTTGGGTCATTTTTTTAAAGAAATACAGTCAATTAAGAAGAGATAATAGACAATTTCCTTTTTACTTTTTTTTCCCTTGCTGTTAATAAAGTTCAGGATTGAAATGAACTTAAATTGTTTGAACAAAATTGTAAAAAACATTATAAAGAGATTAAACAAGCAGATTGAATTCTTAGAAACATCTAACATGCAAAACTTTTAGTATAGTTTGAGTGCTTCAAATGAAGTTCCTGAAAAATGAATTTCCTGAAAAATTATTTTGGCAAGCACTGGGATTACTGCAGGTTTCTCCGAGGATGAGTGTGGGAAGAGCCATCCCTTGTCCCAGCCAGAGGCAGCTTCCTGCAGGAGTTCCCTATTCTAGTGGTTGTGTTCAGCCCCACTACAGTGAACAGGGATGGCACCATTAAATTCTCACATAATGCAGTGAGAAGTTGCTGTCTGCATGTATTGCAAGTACAATTCTCATGCCAACAGCTCAAAAATTGTTCTCATGGGAATTATCAGCAATGCCTACATTTTTGCAGAATCCCCCAAATTCATTAAATTTGTCTTAGACTTCAGCTAGTAAGAAGGTTAAGAAAAAATCCTCCTATGTTAAAAGTCTGTTTCATTACAGATGGACGAATATCTGATCACTGTTCAAGTCTGAGGATAGTTTCCCTTTGTTCTGGACAACACACATGTGTTGCAAACACAAAATAAAAGTTTCTCAATTTTTTTTCCCAAAATAATTAGTAAATCCATTAAATAAGCAGTAGACTATATTGCATAAGTTATCGAAATAGAAATTGTAAAGTCTCAATGAACAAAGGCTAAAAAATGTTTCTTAGAACACATGTACCTCAGCAAAAGTTAAATGCACAGCAGTCTAAAAAAATCAGCTTCAGAACAATGACACTTGAAACAGCCTATCTTAAAAATGACAGATGGCTTACATTCTACATTACATTTTTTAAAAGAAGAATTTCTAAGTAACATTCGCTTGTGGTTGCTCCTAGCATTAGCATTACCAATATACAGGCGATAATTTAGGAATTTCAAGGCAATATTTTCCACCTTGCATATGCAAAGAGTTAACATTTATTAAAAGTATAAGCATATCCTTTTCATTAAAGGATCACAAATTGCTTCAGGTAAAATCAATGTACAATATTTACAGTCACCCTAACAGCTATACAAATTACATAAATATCTCAGTTCCTCTGGAGGAGTCTGGTGGGTGCCTGGCTGTATCCATGCACTCCACTCTAAACCAGTCTGGTGCACTGCTCTCAGGGCTGTCTCCTGGAGTTCAGTCCTCTCCTGCTCCTGCATCAGCTCTCCAATTTTGGAAATACCCAGCTTCCCAGCCTTAAAGGCCCAAGACACCAGATGTGCTGATTTATTTCAGAGTTCAGTGACATCAGCTTCCTCCAGCTTCTAAAAGAGCTCTGGAGGTTCAGACCAGCCCCTCTGAAGCTGTGCTTTCTGGTGATGCCATTTGAGGTCCTACTCCCAAAACCCCTCAGGAAGCTCAGAAGTCAGCCAGACTACTTCTTGTGTTTCAGTGGCCAATTTAGAGAGTGGAGAGTGCTAAATAAATCTGGTTTGGGTTTTAATTCTCCATCCTGCTTGCAACTGTATTCCCTCCTACCCTGTGTATTTCTCAGTAGGGACGTGGCCTGCAATCCTGCCCAAAGTCAATCTCCTAATGTGACGCCAGCTGGCATAGCAATGAACCTGCTCCTGTGAAAAACTAGGTCACTCCTGGCAGCGTGTTTTGCCAGTTCTGAACCAAGCGCTTTGCGGTTTGTTGTGTTAACAGAAAGTGTGTGTGCATATCATTAATCACTGGAGCTGCTTTCGATAACACCGCTTCTTTGATCTTAACACTCCTCATGAAAATTGCATAGTGGTACATCCTAACAGAAACTCTGCCTTTAAGCTGCCTGGGTGTAAGGAGGGTCCAGGTTCACACGTTGAGGATCCGTGACGGCGCCTGGAAAACAGCAGACGGGTTGGGGGAGAACCTGGTCTTCACATCTGGGATCTAGGGGGGTGAGGAAGGGAGAAAACATTAGTGTGACACAGGATACAACAGTCTAGACAGTTTGAGGAGCCTGGGGTGCTGTGAGGATCTATCTGCTCTCCCTGTAACCACCACCCAGGTGTTGGCTGGTGGCTAGGCATCAGTGAGACTGGCCTTGCTGTACAGGGTGATTCAAGGGCAGGTGTGATGCTGGGCCAGCAAGGAGGGCCTTGGTTGTAACTCAGCCCTTGGACCTTGAGGTTATGTGGTGTGACAGGGATAACCATGGCTGGGAAGGCCTTGGCTGGACCCAGCCTCTGCAAGATGAGAGCTGCCTCTTCACGAAGTCCTGCTGGCAAACACTCTACAAGCATCACAACAAACTCACTGCTGGATGGGTGCTGGATTTAAGTGAGAAGAATTACAATGATGAATGTCTGGTCTTTAAACTTTTGGAGAATGCCATCCAGACTCCATCAAAATGTTCTAATGTAATGCTTTATGAGTCCACAGTCTGTCTGCTGTGAATAAAGATGCAGACCTAGAGGACCCAAAGGAGAAAAACTGGTTACTAGACATGCCAGGCTGTTAGACTACAAGGACTTGGAAAAGGATTTAAACTTCTCACGCCTGGAAGAAAGGCAGAGGTAACTATCATTGCTTTCTCTGATGTCTGTGGAATCAGAATTTTGTGCAATATGTAACCCCTGCAGATGTACTGAAGCATGAAGGACATCTGGATGCTTCTGTCATCCTGAATGCTGAAAACTCAAAGGATTTTATATAGGACTGGCTGTAGACGTGCATCCAGCTTAGGATGAACCTGGCCATAAAACATGAAAGGGTTGAAAGCTCTGCTGGTATGCTGATACCATCCAAGCAGAGAAAAGGGCAAAACTACAGGCAAAGAGAGTATAGGGAAACAGGGAAAGCTATTGATCTCTGGTTGATGTTGTCTCATTGCTCTGATTTTTCCATTCCTCTGGGGATGCATCTGACACACTAAGGAACAAGTGAGATGTCAAACAGCGTATGCACAGCTCAATGGCTGGGGAGAACCAGCAGTCTGAGACCGACATGTAGGCTGTCAGGACACACCATAAACCTGATTCCCACACGTCTGGCAAAGCCAGAGGTTTCCAGTAAGAGAGAAAGTCCTAATGACCAGGGAGAGTCTCACTCCTCTTGGACTGGTGGCTCCTTGGCACCATTCTTCATTCCTGACTGCACCTTTGCTATGCTGTCTGTCAGACTGCGATGGTGCCCTGGGGCTCCAGGACATGTTTACTGGCATGGCTCAGAGTGCAGTCAGTGTCCTTGGTAGCATGTGCTTTTGTCTAGGATTCCAGTCTTCTCTTTCTCTTCCTCAGGAACTGGGATAAAGACCTTCAGGGGTTTTTCTAGGACCCCTTTCTTTGCATCCTATCTGACAAATTGGAAAACACTGTATTTTGACTGCCTAGGGTCAAAATTAAAATAACAAGGGTCAAATATAAGGTTTAAGGGTTAAGTGCAAGGTTGCTCACTTGCTCATTGCTGCACCTCAGTAAACAGCTCAGACTATTCAGAGCAAGAAGGAAGTTTTGGTGAGGTTTGCAAATTCTGTTTTGCCTCAGGTCACTGTCCCACTTTCAGCAGAGCTGGCTACAGCCATTGAGAGCCTTGTCACAGCAGCGTGCCAGCAATCCTCTGCGGAGGAGGCACTTGACTGTCTGCTGATTAAACACTTCTTCCTTGTCCCCTCCAAGGCAAAGATTTACTTTTCTCATGTGGCCCTGGAGTAGCTGCTGTTACCTCTACTGGCACGGCACACTGCGGCTGGGGAGCTCAGCCCCAGCCCTGGCTCTTGTGTTCTGAGTCATTCAGTGCAGCCTGTGAACAGTTCCTGGGGCTGGCTGGGAGGTGCTGTTCTCTTTGGTGGTCTAATGCAAAACACAGCTAAAACAGAGCCTTGTCATTGTACACTTTCCTTTCTTCTGGGAATGAGGAGTGTGGGGGCCCTTGTCAGGGAAAATGCTGAGCACAGAATGATTCCTCATGGGATTTTCAGTAGCACATGTAGTTCACAACAAGGAAATTATCTTTGCTGGTGTAGAGAAACTCACAGAAAAAAATGTACAAACTCACAGGAAAATCCCAAAGAAGGCTCAGAGCTGTGCAGCTGGGCTGTTCATCACAGATGTGTCCTCCTTGGCCCACACCAGCCAGGGGGAGTTTTGTACTGTCTGGGCAGGTGCTGTTCCTTAGGCAGCGATCTGAAAGATTCCCAGGCAAACACCTGTGCCCAGAGGCTGAATCTCACTCTGTAACTCTAGTGCTAGCCCACAATGACTGCTTCAAGTTGGTGCAGAAGGTGTTGATGGCACCTTACACACACCTTGTACATAAGGCATCCAACTGAGGGAATCGTGAATCTTGAACCTTCTATCATGCCGTTTAAAATCTTTGTCTCAGGTTGAATTACGATTGTCTAGCACGCGTTTCTGATGGCAAGGGATGGCCACATTACCTAATGGGCAGTGACAAAACAGTTGTCAATGAGGATGTGGCTTTATCCTTTATGCACCACAGCAGTCAAATAGAAGGAGTTCCTGATGTGTACTTTGGGCACTATTCACATTGACTTTAAGACTTTTAAAACTGCTAATTACCTTAAAGTCTGCCTTGTAGCTTGTCTCTTGAACAAAATGGTCTTCTGGGATAATGAAGCCTTGTTTTGACTTTATAGGCTTGGATGGTTTTGCTCCAGTCCATGGACGGTACTCTTGTCTGAAATGAGATTGTCAAGACAGAAGAACTCATGAAAGACAACATTCTCACAACGTACTTCTGGTCAGAGTGGTTGCAAAGCCAGAAGGCAAGGTAGGTTACAATCAGCTGGCAAAGTTGATCTTGTCTGAGGCATATCAAGAATAAAAGAACTAAGCCTAGCAACCTGTTTCTCTCAGAAAGCCCAGACTGAAAGATGGAACAGGGCACAGACTGGGCTAGCTGGATTCCCTCACTGTATCTCTTCTTTTTTTCCTACAAAATCTGCTCTCTCCTGGAGATCACTGATGCATCTTTCCTGGATAAGAAGAAGTCAGGGTGACTTTTTGCCTGTTCGCTCACTGACCACTTCCAGTGTAAAATACTGGCATGCCAGCCACTTACACTGTAAGACACCTTGGTCTGGTGTGTGGCCCTCACACATGCCAAGAGCCTGCTGATGTTCCCACACTCGACTGTGGCTCTCTCAGCAGCAGGCGTGCTTGCCAGTGTGTGCTGTGCTGCACAGCTGTGGCAGCTCAGTCTGAAATGCATCCAAAGGGAGACACCTCTCAGCTGGCAGATGCTTATGCTGATGATTTTCCTTCAGATGGGGGAAAGTGCTTTAAATCTGAATGATAATGCCTGAGAATGCTTTGCTGTTCCAAGAATAAGTCGGCCAAGGGTCATCTGAGAAATGGGAGCAGAGACTTGACTGAGAAAGGGGCAGCACCTTTCGAGAGCACCAAAGAACAGCATTGCAGGGTCTGCTTAGTTCAGCTGCCAGCTCCCTTCTGCAGCTTTCCCTCTGCTCCTCTGCACCCCTTATCACAAACAGGCCTCACTAATGCCCTTGCCACCAGGACTTTCTGGATGCTGCAGCTGCAGCCAACGGAGCTATCTTGTTGCTCAGAGAAAGACAGAAGTCTGCACTGTTTGTGTGTGTATCTCTGGCAACCAATTCAGGCAGCTTCTGTAGCAAAAAGAGAGGTGACTAACCGAGATATGACAATCTTATTTTCATACCCTGGCATGGTTCAATAACCACACTTTACTATCTGCTTATACACAGGATCAAGGGGTAAGACTCAGTTTTGTTTTAATGTGTCAAGCTCATCTTTGATCACAGCTTCTCTGAGTTTCATTTTCACTAGCATGCTATTTGCTATATTTATAATAGCTGCAAATTCCTCTTTTAAATATCTAACTTAAAGTGCATAAGTGTGGAGTATTATTTTAGAATGCGTAGTTTGGACTTGATCCTTTTAGTATATTATGGATAATGTCCTATGGCTGGAAACCAAAGCCAGGCCCCTGTCAGGGCTATCTATGTGCATTGCAAATCTTGTTTATAATCAGTTTTTTCTTGCTGTTCTGAGCTGCCACCTTCTGCCTTCTCTACACCATGCCATTTGGGCCTGCTCAGGCAGCAGGTGAGTGTCCATGCAGTTCCCCTGGTGCTGGTGTTCCTGCTCTCTTCCTGTGACACCTCAGGAAAAGGCAGCACTTTTGAAAAAAGGTGGTTTTGGCCAAGCAATGCCCCAAGAAGGCCACCTTTCAGCAGAGAATCCCAGATGTGAATGAAAGCTGAGTAAAATCTGACCTCTGTTCTGCTGCACAGCCAGAGGGAGGACACAGCTACTGGGCAAAATAACAGCAAAATGGTATAAAACCATCAGTTACATCCCCGCAATTTCTAGGAACTGGAACCTGCTGCTCCACATAAAGCCCAGTTTCCTCAAGAATGCTGGTGGCATTGATTCCTAACCATTCATCCTTGTGCTGACTGGTCTCCCTGCTGCAATGGAGTGTGTCTCCAGCTTTCAATGAATGACTGTGCTGCCTGCCTGAGCAGCCAACTCTGTCTCAATGCTTTATAGCAGATCATTTGCTGACTTGGCATACCCCCAAACACAGTACTTTTAGATCACAAGACCCTCATTTTGGCTGGAAGTCAAACCATTCTCCTCTCAGCCTGAACAGTCCAAACTATTTTTGAGGCACCTACATGCACTGAGGAAATGCTCCCCACAGAATTAGAAACACAAGGGCAGATACAGTCATGGCCCACACCACAGCAGCATTTCTGACTTGGAACTGGGACCTGCCTCTGAGGGAACCCTGAACTCTGAGCCAAAAGTGAAGGGCAGAGCAAAACAAACACAGCTTAGCTCCTTTTGGGAGCTGAGGTACTTAAAATAAGAAAGAAATATTATAACCTTTGGTCAAGAAAGTGCAGCTCACTAAATTTGCTCTGCCTCTAAGCTTGAAGGACATGTTCCCATCTCCAGCTGCATAGTCAAGAGTCAGAAAGAACAGGAGCCCAAATATCAGTCTGGTGACTTGACTAGAAATCAGTCTTGAGTCATCAGTGGAGTCAATCTGATCAAAGCCTGGGGAAGAGGAATGACCTGGTTTTTAATGTTACTTAGTGTAAGATGTCAAGTGACGAGATTAGTGACTGTCTTCCCCTTTGCACCCTGTGCAGTGTGACAGCCAGCTGCTGCTGGGGATGAACATGCAAGACTGACTGTTGCTGCTGGAGATAGTAATCTTCATCCTCCCACTGCACCCATCTCCTCCTCGGGCTCTCTTTAGGTTCTGTTCTGTCCTCTCACTCTTAGGGGTGAGATTTTTGATCTCCGTAAATAGAAATGACCCAGTGGTACTTCAAGTACTAAACCACTGGGGTTGTGAAAGAGCAAGACCTCCTGAGTAGCACAGAGGCTTTAAAACAGTATGGATCAAAAGGGAAAGACTGCTTTTTGTGTACTGCTGTTTCTTTGCCTCAAACTCACTCTAGGAAGAACTAAAAAGTAGCTTTTCTCATGTGGGTTGCCACAGTGCTTTGATCATATAAATCACTGCTTTTTCAACTGTTTCTTTGCTTTTTCTCAAAATTAGTTAATGGAGTCCAAGAAAAGGAATTTATTTTGTAATGTGTGGGGATGTATCTGCAGGAGAAGGTTTGACTCAGTGCAGTATGGAGAGCAAGGCTTGTGGCCTGCTGGGACAGTTCAACCGTTGGTTGGTTGGTGATGAGAGAGGTCGGTGATGAGGTCGGTGGTGATGAGAGATAGAGCAAGTAGGAGTACAAAAGATGTATAGGCTAGAAAACAAACAAACAAACAAAAAAAAAAAGCACTGGAGTGTTAATTACCAGGGCACTGTGATGAAGCCCAGCACTGATGAGAGCTGTTTCACTGAGCTGCTGTTCATGTGCTACCTTCTCTCTTGGGGTGAGCACGATTGCCTCTACCACACTGTCAAACAGCTGAGACAGGGAGCCAGGCAGAAGAGATGTCCCTATCTTCACTGATCAAGTGGCATTGCAGGCTTCAGGGCGTGATTTGGAAATGATGGACTTGGGATTGGTCCTTCTGTCCTTTCCAAACACAGTGTCTGCTGCTGCTGCAGCTCAAGCTGCTGGATGCTGTGAACTTCACGACGACCAGCCTATGTGCTGCCTTCAGCTCTTCCCTTCCCCTGTTTCATGTGCTCTGCTAATGTTTTCTGCTTTGCAGAGAAAGCTGTCTGCAAAATCCTTTCTATTTCACTGATCTAGTGAAGATCTAGCCCAGGAAGTTTTTTAATTTCACCTCGGCGGAGGGCACTTCTGTGCAGACAGTGGGAATCCCAATAGTGCTGCTATTTCCATACAGATTTACCTTCAGCATTGATAATCATACACCACCAACGCCAGAACATTTTAGTACCTCATCTTTATGTCACAGTTTGCTTCACATGATTAATTATCAGTAGCGGTCCTGAGCCACTGCATAACATTTCTTATTTAAGAGTTGGAGAAAAAGGCTCATTCTGTAATAGCTGACCATAACTGAATGCTATGCTGCCTGACCTAGTCTGCGTTCATCCTTCTGCCCTCTTCCTTCTCATACCCAGCACACCAGTGAGAATTAAACAGCATAATGAACATTCTTCCAAATCTCCCTTTAGAAGGAAACTTGTGTGCACAGCTTGGGGTACCTGTTATTTTCTTCTGAAAGTACAAACTACTGTAGATGTCCCCTGGGGAAGCCAGACTGGTGTGGAAGAGGTTTTGGCAGAAGGTGTGGGGTGTGAAATGTCTCCCTGTTTGCAACACAGCTCTTCACAGGCTACTGTCACGTCATGCATCTGGTTTGCCCAGGCAGAGCTGGGTGGCCAGCAGTGCTCTCCCAAGGGACAGGCGACGTCCACTTGTTGGCAAAGACCTCCAAATGATGTCTCCTGGCAAATGGAGGATTGCAAATGTTCCAAGTCATGGTCACAGTGAGACTCTGCATGACACAGTCACGAGCCCTCCTGGATAATGGAGCCATTAAACGGATTCTCCTCTGAGTCCTGTCAGACACCAGTGGGGTGCCCTTCCAGCCCCTGGACTCAAGGGCAGATTGTGCCCATTCTCCTATCCAGCCAAAGAACCCAGCATGATGACAGAAATGAGGAAAAGGAAATGCTGGAGGAGGGGAAAAAATAGAGGGCTTGAGGAAAGACATAGCACAAAGATAAAGAGACCAGCACACAGCAATTAGAGGAGGAAAGCAGAAGCCACCTGGATATTTCTTGTCTCAACTCTCACCTCCAGTAAGGTCAGGCAGTACCTGGAGCTGTTCACAAGTCACAAGAAGGAAGCAACAGCAAGACTTGAATGAAAGTACAATACAAAAACCCAAGACTCAAACTGTTAGGATGAGTTTTAGGGGCTTGCTTTGCTCACAAGGCAGATGCCCAAGGAAGGAACACTTATATTGGTGTGACAGAACAGGCAGCTGCTTCCCTTTTCTCAGAACTATGTGACTGGGGATGTGGGTAGGTCTGAGGGTCCTGACTTCTGCCATTCACCCACTTTCCATACTTTCACTCTAACCTAAGGCCAAGTGGACTTTAAGTGGAGGAAGTTCCTTCCACTTTAAGAAACTCCTTTGAGCCCCACATTTCAGTTCTACAGCATAGTTTGCACAACAGACACCCTCTCTTGAGCCCCTATTCCCAGCCCCATTGTGTCTCTCCTCACACACCTCTGCCCCTTCAAGCCCTCTCTGCCCCAGCCAGGCTATGCTGTGCAGTGAGTCCTCTGGATCCATCCCAAAGCCTGCACCAAGCAAGCTTACTTCTTAAATAGCATAAAAATCAGGGGCTTGAGTATTAATTTCCCCGAGCAGCAAGATACTTAAGAATGTAAAGATAACTGTAAGTCTTGATTATAAAAGATTTACTGCTATTATTACGGATAAGCATGCCTTTAAAGATCTTGCTGGATTAAGGATGGGGCTCCTCATACACAGTACTATTAACCCTGCAGGCTCAGGTACATGCCCTGGTCCCATACATTGCTGAACACAAGTGCAGGTATTTTCTCTGTTTTCTGCACAGCTGCAATAAGATGCTTTTCAAAGTTAAAGAGTCACCACAGTTAACTTTGTTTTTCTACATAAGAACTATTTGAAGGCAGATGAATGTACAGACAGTCAAGTAACACTCTCTGAGTGCATCCACAGTTATGGGGAAAAGTGTCATTCCTCTTCATTCTGTGGTATCCCTCCTGGTGGGGCAGTATCTGCTTCATGGTCACGGCGCTGAGTTTTTGTGCAAGAAGGTGGAAATTCAGTTTGCTGAGGTATCTTCCACCTGCTATTCACAAAAATCATGAGCAATGGCTCAACAGGCACCTTTCCCCTTAATTACTCCAGCTCTTTAAAAGGTTTCTTTTCATCAGAACAACATGGCTGACTCTGGGTGAGCAGGAAACCCTCCTGATCTCAGGACCTCAGTTTGGTCTTATTCACTGCTGTGCCTCCCAAGTACAAACAAGTTGGATGCTCTTGACTCTCAGACCTGCTTAAAATATGGAAACCCCAGCTGCAGAGCCTGGGCTCTGCTCTTGTAGGTGTATGCAGAAATTTGCAGTCATGTCCCAGTTCCCCAAGTGCCAGTGCAAGTAAAGATGATGGGTGGGGGTAAGAGAGGCAAAACAACAGCTTACAGATCTGGTGCAATGTTTCCACTTACACACCTGAAATGTTTTCCAAAAGCTGGCAGGTTACTGAAGGGAAAACTGATGACTAGCTGAGCCTTGACCAGGGTTCTCCTCCCTAAAATACTGGCTCTGTCATAGAGGCTGTGCCTTCATCCCTGTTGCTTTCTAACAAGCTAAGATGAGAACAGAGAGAGGTGAGGATACCTCCTGACAGCACCAGCTTCTCTCATCCTCTGTAAAGGAGCTAAGTAAAGCACTTCTCTATTTCTAGAATGTCTGCTAAATGCAATCAAGACCTAGTACTACAATTAATTGTGTGCAAAGCCAAAAGTAGCACCTGCAACTTATTGCTGAAGGGAGAAGTCACTTCTGTGACACCAAAGGACAAACCCTTGGGAAGGTGCAGAGAGGCCACTCAGCACTTTCTTCTTCCTCCTCCAGCATCAGTAAGGTGTAATCCACTGCAACCCGCTGCAGCAGTCCCCAGGATCTTTTGACAGTTGGAGCACATCCCATTTTAGGCTTTCAAGTGCAGCTTGTATTGATTGGCCTTGGCCTTGTGTGACTGAGCTCCCACGATGCAGCCCTATTTGCTTTGACTTCATTCAGACCCTGCAGAACTCCACCCAAAATTGAGGGACTGGAGGGAGACAGAAGCTGCCCAAAGATCTGGGGGGACAGTGCAATGGTTTGTAGGGCAGGCAGTTGTGCTGTCCTTCTACCTTTCGTTCAGGTATTATTTCAAACTACAACAAATCTTCCCTTCCTCAGGAGTACAGGTATTTTTCCAACACCTCCTCCACCTCCATCTTTATTCTGGCCACAGACAGATTCCTCCAGTCTCAGTCACTGATCTCTGAGGTTTATTTTGTTCTGGGAAATGCCAGGTCATGCTGACCAGCTTCACTCTGTACAGTTTTGTGTGCAGCTGTGCTTCCTTCTGAGCTAAAAGGACGGTGCAGAATGAAATCTCACAGCAGCATTCCACTGATACACAAAAGCACATCAAACGCTGCTGAATGTTCCAGGGGAACTCAACACTACACTTGGGTGCTTCACATAAACAAACACAATAGGCTGTCAGAGTCAAAATTCCTGAATAAAAAAACCCAAACTACAAAACCTAAAGAAATCCCAACACCTTACAGAGTAAAGCAAGAAAACCACTACTGCCATTAAAAGCATAGAGTGGACCATGTATCAATGCCAACTCTTCTGCATGGTCTTGTTCAAGACAGTCTTGGTTGCTCTTTCCCACTAAGCAAGCTCAGGCAGCTGCTGAGACCTGACACAGTCACAAGGTACAGGTGGAGGCTGCAGACAAGCAATGCCCACACTGCAGGAGCCAATCCTCCAGGAAGAGCCTCGTGGTGCATGCCTGAGCCAGCTGTGCACAGAACCTGCTGGAGCACCTGGAGCACAAAAGACTCCAATGACACATTTCTTGGGAGAGTGGCCACAGTTCCCCATGTGGGGAACCTGGTTCTTAGGGCTGTCCCACCTCCTCACTGGGCTGGCCCACAAGGAAGGGCTGCAAGAAGGAAAGAGGGAATCTTCTCCCTAGCAAGGCAGTCAGACTGCCTTACAAAAAAACGTGTGTTATACCTTTGCTCCTCTTTGCTGTCTGCTGCAGTGGTCTCTGTCTGCATGCCTCTCATGTAGAACACGCTCCCTTTTTCCAGCTCCTCCAAAGACATCATAGGGTTCACCAATCTCCTCCTCAGGACACAATGGGCCTTGATAAGGAGAAACCCCCTTGCTCTGCCTCTACCACAGGTGATCTGACTGCCCTGCTGCCCTCTCACTTTTGGGGCGTACAGACTACAAGAAGTGGGAGAGATCCCTATTGCCAGAACAGTGTATATGGCCACCAAGGGACAGTTTAATAAACAAGGAGAGTATTTATCATCTTTGCTACAGAGGAAGATGAAGAATATCAATCCTTAATGCTGCTGTTTGGCTACTACCTGAATATTGGACAAATGTCTGCATACAGCAGTGCTGCCTCTGGAAAACAAGGTAAGAGGAAAGGAGTGAACTGTAGTGGTTTTTATGGAAATGTCCTTGTGGGCTGTGAGTGCTCAGCTTACCCTAGGCAGGTGTGCTGTGATCACCTCTTCCCTGCTTCAGACTGCAGGAATGCCATCCATCACTGAAGCTACCAAATACAAACCCAGTACCCCAAATGTAACTAAGAACGAGCCAAGTACATGCTTAGTCTTAAAAAAATATATAAATAAAATATACTTTTGGAGCCTGTGAAGCTATTGTGAACTTTTCTCCTGCTGCTTATTGTGACCCCAATGTGCACAGTGGTACAGTGAGTCAAATGCAATGATGTTGTACCAGGTGATAATCTAAAAAAACTATGGAAATTACTGGAATAAGGCAAAAATGGCTAGACTTACATAGCTGTGTTTGTATCAGCTGTTTATTGTGCCTTCAGACAGCTTTTAAAGGTTTTCTATGAGAACTCTTTTCTGGTGTGGCTGCCCTGGCTTATGCCTCCATCCTTGTCACTAACTGCTCCTTCCTTCAGTTATGAGTAGTTCCTCAACTACCTTGAAGTTTTACTTTTTATAAATTTTTTACTTTTTTACTTCTTGTTTTGGTGTGCATGTTGGTATGTTGCCCCAGCCAGTGCTTTGTCCTGTGATCTGTAACCTTCTTGTTCTTTGATGACCATAGTGGAGAGCCTTGTGTAAGAACAGACAAGTCAGAGAAGTGACTCTGAGTACTTAAACAGCTCTAGGAAAGCTGTGGCTCTAATGCAGGCTGATGCAGCCTTCCTCTCAGTCAGGCTGAAAAGGCTTCAACAACAAGGTGGAGATGGATGTGTTTCTGAACGATGAATCTTGCTAGCCTCATTCTACACAGGTTTTTCTGAAGTAATTCCTCGCTCCTTTGAAATTGAAAAGTGCTTTGCCTCAAAACCAATAATTACTCTGTGATTGTCCTGTGAGATGTGGCAAAGGAGAAAACAGCACATAAATTCAAGCACTGCAGTTATCCTTTCAGAGTCTGCATGTTAACTGCACATAGCTGCCTGTGCAAGAGGAGTGGGATAAGCAACACTGCTGTGCAGGCTGGTAATCCTCCCCGAGGCCCCCAGTTTGTCTTAAAAGCACTGTGCTAAATAATCTAATGAATTGCAGCGATGAAGAGAAATGTCTCCTAGGTAGATAATAATAGGTAATAAGTGCCTAAATACCTGTGAATCAGTTAGAATAAAAATAATTACTCTATTAGTATACCTCACAGGTATATTAAAACCTGCCAAACATCATTATGAGGGAGCATGTGGTAACAACATGAAACTGATACAATATTCAACAGCAGCATGGTAGGAGCTGCAATCCCATGGAGCTCTCCTTCCATGAAGGATGTCAGTAAGAACAAAAGTTGGATTTAGGTGCATTCCCCTGACTGCTTGTTCCAGAAAATAAGCATCTGTAATCGGTCATGCTGTTCAGAGGGAAAGGAAGACATTATTAAGATAATGATTTTTAATGGCTCTGAGACAAGTGACAATTTTTGTGACAATTTTTTCCATTGCCCACTAGATGACACAGGGCATACATCCTGCAAATGTCTTCTTGTCTGACTAAGGCTGTAATTTATGTCGCCTTGAACGTCGCAATCCAAGAGTTTTAAAGGGAAAACGATGATGGCACTAAGGGATACGGCTGTTGGGCACGGACGGGACGCGGGCAGCTCCGGCTGTCGGAGGTGCCGTGTCTCCGGGCAGCGGGTGGCTAAAGCGCTGCTGCGCCAGGGATGGCATCATGGATCCCACCCCGGCGTGCTCCCTTCTCCCCGAGCGCGGGGCTGGCAGTGGTGCGCACTCAGGCTGGCTCCGCTGCCCGGCACGCAGACGGGCCGCCGGGGCCAGGCACCCGCCCGGGGCATAAGAGACGCTTTTAAAGACCGCACTTCCAAAATCAAAAATTTGCTTCGGCGAAAGGCTGACCCCGCCGACGAGCCGGCAGTCCCCGTGCCCCTCCCCTCGGTGGCGGCTCCCCCGCGCCGCGGCCGCCCGCCGGCATCCCCGCCCCGCGCTGCGGAGGAGCGTCCCCCGCCCGCGGCAGGAGCAGCCCCGGCTCGGCGCGGAGCGGGGGGATCGCCGGGCCCGGTTACCTGTAGGAGGTGGTGTGGCCGCCGTCCACCTGCGAGCGCGGCCGGAGCTGCTCGGGGCCGTCGACCGCCGGTCTCCCGCCGCCGCCGGGCAGGGCGCAGGCGGCGCGTCCCGGGGCGGGCTGGGGGGCGGCCCCGTCCCTCCCGCCGCCGCCGCCGCCGCTACTGGCGCTGACCCAGGGGAAGTCGTCCCTCCTCGGGAGGGGCCACGCTCTGAAGTCCCGCCGGTACTGGGTCTCCGCCGCGAAGGGCTCTTCGGCGGTGGCCGCCCGGCTCTTCCTGCGGCTGCTCGGCTTCCCGGCGGCGGGGTCCCGCGGGCGGCGCGCCGGAGCGGGCGGGCGAGCGCTGCCCCGCGGAGGCGGCCCGCCGCGCTGGGGCGGCCCGTCCTCCTGCTCCTCGATGTCCGAGTAGTTGTGGATGGTGAGCGGCACGGAGAGATCGGACTTGTCCAGCTGGCTCCAGAAGCGAGCCAAGCAGCACACCCGGCTGATACAAGGCCAGGCCATGGCCGCAGCCCCCGCCTCGCCCGCAGCGGCGCCCGCGGCTCCGGCGCCCGCAGCCGGCCGCGCTCCCGGCTTCAGCCCTCATCGGCGGCAGCCCCTCCTCCCGCCGCCCCCTTCCCCGGTAACGACACCCCCTCGCCGGGATTACGGCCCGCACACGTGACCCGGCTGCCGGCGGGAGCCCCGTGCAGCTGCGGGGGCTGGCGTCGGTGCAGAGCGCGGCCGGCACCAGACCTTGCCGGCTGCACCCCCGGCTGCCTCCCTGGGGAGACCGGTTCTGCCCGTGCTCCTTCGCGTCCCGGTGCCTGTCGGTGCTTTAGGATCCGCTCTGCGCCCGGGAGCGCCGTAGCGCGCCCAGTGACGGGCACCGGCCAGGCGAGGAACGCTGCTCCGCGCTAGCTGGGTGGTACTGCTCAATTGGACTTCGAGGCAGCCGTAAACACGTATGGTTAGAGAAAGCGTTTGTATGCGAAACCAGGCGCTTATAAAATAAGTGATCTGGGTGAGAAAGAGCAGCCTTGTGATGTTGCTTTCCAGCAGCTGCGCACAAATCCCCACCTCTCATAATGCCCCTCCATTTACATTAACAGTTTAACCAATTCACTTTTAAAATACTACCTACTGACCAAAATCCAAGCATCTATTATATATCATAATATAGGACCTACATCCTTTACTGTTTGCTGGAGACTGCAATTACAGCTTTCCTTTTGTACATTCAGGTTGAAAACCAAACAGCCCGGACACAAACCATTGAAACTGACAGAATTACGTTGGGAATAAAGTCAGGCTTTTGAAATTTGACATTTTATGGCCTGTAGCCACTTATTACATAATGCTTCTCCACAATTCCCCATTCAGTGGGTTATTACCAACGCTGAATCTCCCAAAGGGTCACCAAACTGTGAAATGCAAGGCTGTTAAAGTGAAGAATGCAGATAAACTGATATGCCACCTATTGGAAAATCTATTGAAAGGCTAACAGGACAGGCATTTCATTTCAAAATGTAATAATCAAATTACAGGTGGTTATCTGATAAGCGAGGAGTAATGGCTTTACATTGAAAAAGGGCAGGTTTAGATTAAATAGTGGGAATAAATTCTTCCTAATGAAGGTGCTGAGGCTCTGGCACAGGGTGCCCAGAGAAGCTATGGATGCCCCAGCCCTGGAAGTGTCCATGGCCAGGTTGGATGAGCTTGGAGCAGCCTGGGATAGTGGAAGGTGTCCCTGCCCATCGCAGTGGGGTAGAATGAGATGATCTTAAAAATCCCTTCCAACCCAACCCACACCATTCTATGAAGCTTTATTAAGAAGTTAATTATGCAATGGAATTTGAGAAGGTAAGATTCATTGCCATTTTTCAGCTAAGCAGTTTCTATCCTAGTGTATTAACATCTCACTCCAGTCCAGATTTGCAGCTGCCCCTGGAGTGAAGGAAGACCAGAAATGCGCACATGGACTGGGGCAGAACCTCTCCTTGAGTCTGAAACACAGTCATGGGATAAAAAGAAATTCTTTTGCAGATGATCCTGTTGTCCTAAATATCTGATTTAGCACTTGCCCCTCCTGCTAACAGTTTTGATTTCACCATCCCCACTCCTCACAAGTCGGCTGGGGCAAGGAGACTCAGAAATGTTAGGTAAAAACATTTTGATCCCAACACTATTGGATGCTGTGTTTCATTTGCTGTCTGAAAACCCCACAAATATAATTCTACTTTTAGGAATATGCAGGGAGACATTTATTAATTTTCTGCTGCTCTTGGTTTTCTGGAACTGCTCTATTCTACATTTTAATTTTTAAAAATAAAGAATATCTGCTAAAGAGAAACACACTTTTCAGCCATGGGACAAAACAGAACATCTGTTTTATCATGTTATCACTGGCACAGTACAAATGATGCTCTGATCCTTGTTCCTAGGCCTGACTTAGCAAAATACATTGGCAAATAAATCGGATGTCTCTGCTCATCCTGTGCCTGACGCTTCCTAGTACTGAGTGCAGCTCTGGCACTGCATGTCTCAGAGCCCACCTACAGCATCAGGGAGTGCTTTGAGCAGCTGCTCATCACAGCTTGTAGGATGAAATTGGCACAAAGGCTAACTCAGACAGGAAACCAGAAGATGCTGGATGAGATTGAAAAGTTGTCTGCATTTGGAAGATTTGTCATGATTAAAAGCTTGGGAGGAGGAGGAGGGGTGGAATACTGCAACACTAAGACAAAAACCATCAAATCAGAAAGCAAAACAGCTCTTGCTGCCAGGAATGGGGGCTGAAAGCTAAAACAGTTTTAACACTAAAATGAAATTCCAATAGAAAAGATCACTGAAACAAATTATTCCTTAAACATGGCAAGGCTAAAGACGTCTTTAAAGCCACTGAAAAAGGATGAAGAATTGTGTCTCTACATGATTAACCCTGACTTTGTACTTATTGCTGTTTTCCTACACAAACACTAGCTGTTTTCTCTGCCAAGTGTCCACATAATCACCACATTGTATTTTTATTCACAATAATCTCTTTGAAAAGGGGGGGGAAGGTCTTTCAGTGTGGTTGGGGTTTTTTACGTGATTGGTTCTTTTTGTTGTTTCTTTTTCTAGGGTTGGTTCTTTTGGGCTTTGTCATTCTTCTAATTTCTTTGTCAGTCAAAGGTGTGACTAAATGCTGAGATACTGACACATGCTGATGCCACATCTTGCAAGAAGGGCATTTGCTTGCCAGAAAGGTATCTTATGTACTTTAGTGAGCTGTTAGAACTTCAGGGCATTCATTGTCTGAGTGACTTGAAAATTGGTTTTTCTATTGCAGTTTTAAAGTAATTTTGGACAAAAAAGATAGTTTGTCTTTCCCAGACAATGCTGCAGGAAGGCTCAGGTACAAAATTACATGAAACCCAGTGCTTAGTGAAGATTTTTGTACAACCTTACATATGGTACACACCTCTAGCATCTCTATAAATGAGGAAAATTGAGATACTGAACAGCCTTTAGAAGGGTGAATGTTCTTACGCCTAAAGTTAAGGTGAAGTTGAGGCATGAGACCCTCAAACCACAGCCACTGGATGAAAAGCTGGTGACTTCCAAACCTCTGTGGCAGTTCCAGGATGTTTTTTTAGGTGCTTTGAGTCCCTTCCTGCAAGCTGAAAGGGTGCAGCAACACGCTGCAGGGAGGTCTAACACAGCACAGTGGGACTCATTCTGCAGATGATACAGGACCAGGAGGTACTATGGTGGTACATACTGGTGCTATACTGAAGAACTTAATTGCAAGCTTGGCTTATCTTGCTAGACCTGTAAAATGTTCTTCAGGTTTTATGCACCATATTTCCTGCAGCATTACTCCCTGCCAGGATCTCTGAAAAACTCAGCAAATACATAACTGTTGAAGAAACAAGGTCAGTTGTTGAGTGGAGAAGAGGTTACAGAAGGAAGAGGAGTGGACAAACACAATAGATGCAAACCCAGCATGTGAAGTAGTTTGAGGTATAGCTTTTGAGCTTCTCTGGCATAAATGCTCCCTTAGGACAAGCTGTTCAGTGGCCATCATCTGCTGCTGCTGCTGCTGCTGGCTTCCCCCTGGCTGTGGTGCTCTGCCGCGTTTTCGGCTGCCCTCTCTCTGCTGCAGGCAGAGCTGCACTGTGCCTGAAGCTCTGAGAACTGCCATGCTTGGCCAGAATACCACAGCACAGAGCAGGAAAGGGAGTAAGTGATAAGACTGCAAACTGAAAGCCAGAAAACTTCAGGAGCAGAGCAAAGGAATATTTAGGTACTCCAGCTCCTTCATTTTTCAGTGTTTACGTTGACAAGCAAGTGAAGTTACAAATCCTCAAGTGCCTCATTTTTCTAATGAAGAAAAAAAAATTAAACAAGCACTGGCCTGGGACAGAGAGTTTACACCAATTTTTTACTCCATCATTTATTAAAACTGGTGCCACTTAGCATTGTGTATTCCTTTTCCCCACAGAAAATTTATTTTATGTGAGGCACTGCTGCAAAGTGAAAACACCCACAAGTTGCTTCGTACAAATGCAACATGTTCTTTGGCAGGTCAGTCCATGTGGAAGGACTAACTCAGCTGACAGGAAAGAGTTAAGGGCTTGAACCCACCAGCTTGTATCTGGGCAGACTGCTCAGCCTTTTGCAATGGGTTCAGTATCATCCTTACAGGACACGCACAGAGTACAAACACACCCCAAATCCAGTTTTTACTTGTAAAATAGTAACACTGGTCATGGTATTACCCTCGGGTTTACTTTAGTACTTACTTCTGGCTGGTTATAGTGCTGCTGATCTCAAGTACCCCATCGATTTTTGCTGAAGCTGCTTATTTTCTAAAACTGGCAGATCCTGAACCAGATGTTACAGGTTTAAAATTCTTAGAAAAACCTTAAAGGAAACAAACAGTACAGCACAGCTTAAAGAATACCCCTCCACCCCACTCCCAAATCAATGCAGTGAAAGAATACAGAAAGCAGTGTAACTCATGGCAGAATATCAAAAACCACACTATGTCATTCTTCCCCTGCAGGTAATTATGAAAAGGATATTTCATTGTAGTAAAATCTAACAAGATCTGAAAGCTTGTTGGAACTCAACAGAAATGAAAACCACAAGCTGAATAAGCCACAGGTGACAAAGCTGGACCATTAAACCAGTATATAAGCCTTGGCAAACAATGCAGTATTGCTTCATGTATTTCAAGTTTCAAATCAAACAAGACCATTGCCTCACCTAGTCCATTTTTTTTGCCAATAAAAACCACTGACCTTTACCACATTAGCCTTATTTCAGTCCTGCTTTCACTTCTATCACCTTGCATTGTCTGGCAGAAGTGTGTGATCCATTAACTTCCTCAGTTCTGAAAATGTTTATCTTTGTATGTATTAACCAGCAGTACCCCTTTTTTTTTTTTGACAGAAATTTAGGTCATTTAATTGAAAAACATGTTTTATTCCACCTTTAAAAAGGTAATGCAGACTGTTACTTCAGAAAGCAATAAACAATAAAGGATAAAAACCTTTATTGTTCCACCTTTGTCAGAGTTCATTTTCTAAGGATATACATTTTTGTAACATAATTTTGTTACATTAGAAACCTCATTTCCTTAGAGGCTTAATGTGGAGTAGCAAAAAAACCAATTCAATCCCATGTCTTCAAGTAAGATACCACTTGGGCACAAGGAATTTTTAGGATTAGAATCAGTTAGATCTTCCACCTCCTCCTTTTCCTGTGTTCTTTGTCCTCATTTCATGCCAAGCTTTCACCAGTGGTTCTCTGTTCTTCCATATGAGCTCATGGCCGTAAGTCACGTACCACCTGGGAAACAATGTCAAAGTTAACTACAACTTCTCTCTGCATCTGAGGGAAAACAGGCTGAGCACTGAAGCCAAGTAAATACTCTGTATAGGAGACAAGATCAACTAAGGCACAAAGAACAACGTGCTTGGAAAATGGCAGGTAAGCCACTTGTTCTCTTGACTCCAAACAGTTAACTTTGTTGTTCTTGTTTGTCTCAGTCCTGCGAATGAACAGTTTTCATGCCTTTAATTTCAAGCTGTTGTGATTTCTACTTAGAAAGCCATAAAAGTTATCTCAATTTAAAAGATTGTTAAAACAGTTCTGTTGCTTGTGCTGATCCTTATTGACAACACCAAGGAGAAGTGTTGTTCCAATCAAAATGAATTTTCTTCTATATGCACCTAAAGATTAATCATTGTTCTAGCTTTGTTTATATCCACAGACAATTATATATGCTGATACATGAATATCAACATAAGTGATTAAGCAATGGAGGTTATGGTGGAGAGGCATGAGGGGAAGCAATCACATGGAAATAGGTTGAAGGTTCTCTCCCAAGCCCAACTCCACACCTGAGTCCTGAGGAACAAAAGCACTTTTCTGTGAGCCAGCAGCCAGTGAACTGGCCATTCCTTTAAATCATACTAAAGTGGGAGGCAATGTATAGAAAATACTTTGGCCATTCAGCATAGGTCCTAAATAAGGCCCTCTTTTAGGATGAAGTGACCAAAATCATCACCGAACAAACAGGTAAAACATATATGTAGGTGAGGAAAGCAAGAAACTTGCCAGCTTCAGACCATTTTTACTGCAACTGCTATCCTCTTTTAATATGTGAATCTGCATTACTAATGCAGATTGTTCCTTCATTACAATGAACAAGCAGATACAAATCCATCAGGACAGAAAGCAGTTAAGAATCAGCAAGACTACATCTGATGAATTTGTGGTACCAGAGAAGGGGAGAAAGGGAGACTGTACAGCACACAGCTTACTGATACCAAGCCAAGAAATAGGAAACTATTCACTCTACAAGCTGGTTTGCCTTTAAGCCTGGCCTAGTGAAATCTCAGGTAGGCTTTTCAAATGCCTGGATGAAATATTAAAAAAAATGCACTTACCAATAGGTGTGCAGTTGGATAGAAGGGGAAAAATTCCATGTAGTTCAAACATGGAACAATGCAGAACTGTTCCTACAAACTTGTTTCCAGTAGTTCTTACTAATTAGGAAGGCTCCCCACAAAGGCAATACAGCAACACTGAGAAAACTGCACCAAAGGCTGCTCAAAGGAATTTGGCCTGAGCTTTCATTAACCCTGTAGCTCTATGCAAATTGTCAATTAGAGGAAAAAACACTGACACAAAGACCTTTTTTTAGCTCTTTAAAGTTATTTTAATTTGTCCATTCTGTGTTTTGTGAGAATCTTTTCTGCCCTGTGACTCTCTTCAATGTGCTGGCAAGAGCAGAACAGAGACAGCCAGCCCAGGTTACAGTTACATCTAATCCATGATTCTAAGACAGTTCAGCTCAATTCTTTCAGTTCATCTGTTAACAGTGCTTCTCATAAAATTTTAGAGGACTAAAGGGTAACAGTGAGTTGTATTCATTGCTAGTTAAGACAACTTTACAAAAAAAATCCCTACACTTCAGCAACACAGAAAGAGAGAAAAATACAGGATTAATTTAAGTACAAAACAGAGTTAGTAAATACAGACTTACATTCCAAAGAGAGCTCCCCCAAGGTGTGCAGCATGGTCAAAAAGTCTCCAGCCTAAAGCAAGCCCTGCAGTGTCAAATGCAATTATGGCTTTTAAAGCCTAGAAAGGAGAGAACATGGAATGGAGAGATCAGTCACAGCATAAAATGGTCAGTGAGAACAGTCTTCTATTCTAGCACAGAGCAACAATTTGGAATCAAAAAAGTCCTATAAATTTTATAACAAAGAAATTGCTATTAAGAATTTGTTTTAAAACAAGAGACTTATTCTCCAGCTGTACTGTGCTGTCAAAATACAGATGTGAGCAGGTACAGAATAGTGCAGGGTGGCAACATGTCCTTTTCAAACACTCAGTCTCTTCCAATCTTAATTTCTAAAGCTACAAATACATTCCAAACTTCAGGTCAGGAGGAAACAGAAATTACTTGAAAGAGTACATGCCATAAAAGACAATACAAAGTATGTAGTTGTCATTCTCTGATTCTGATGTAGCTTAGATCTATGTGCATCCGTGCTCCTGAGTACAACCTTCTAGTGGATGGAACACATGAGGGAGCATCCCTGTTATTTTATGATACAAACATTTGTTGGAAGGCAGAAAACCAGGATGATAGTGAACAACTCCACAGCCAGAGCAGCATGAGCTGCTGCTGCACCATCTTCAGGAGACACAAGACACCATAACTGTCAATACACAAGATTCCACTAAACGCCTCATTTCATTAAGATTTGATGTTAGGATGAAATGGTACTTTAGGCAGGATTTCTTTCTGTAAGCATATGTGTTAGAATAGAAGCTCCACAGCTATACTGGCTTGTTTAGTTTGAAAGCCCACTACAGTATAGGTAAAGTAAATTAAAGGAGTCTGTAAAGTTGAGATAAACAAGGGCTAAAATCATTCCAGTGTTTCCACTGCAATAGCTGATACTGCTCTTGTTTAGCTGTTGCAGTGAGAACTTGTTCATGGCAATGCTCTCTGTGGCTCTGCCTATATTTCCACCCTGGCCATCTTTTTTAAAAAAAGATGCAGTTAAAGGGTAGCATGCAAAAAAAAACCCCAAAAAACCCAGGTCAACTCAAGCAAAAGTGTAAGAAAAACATGAAGGCTACATCAAAGAATATTTGTTCAAATCTATAAGCTTCACTTACAAAAACTATTAAATCTCATGATCTTGGAATGACCTGGCTTAACTGCTTTAAGCAGTAAAACACCTTTAAGCAGTGGACCAAAGATGATTAACTTATTAAAGCAAGTTAAGATATACATGAGAAGCTCTTCTTAAATGTGGCAGTGGGTGTGCATAAAAGAACTTCATGAAACAAACAAACAAAAAGAGTCCTGGTACTACACACGAAGACAAGTCTCAGTAGCCTACTTCTAATTCCAACAGTGTTCCTAAAAGTATCAAAAGATGATATGCTAAAGAGGAGGCAAATATTCCTCCAGGGCTGGAATATAATCTCGAGAAGTGAAATTTTGTGTTTCTCATCTTGATAAATTTTTCTTTAAAGATCATGTACCCCTTTTACATCAGCCTATTTCAAGTGCTGCTATAAAAAATAGCACCCATCAGAAAGAAGAGGATGTGTATGTAGGTTTGCTCAGACAAGTGAACCTGACTCCCTCCCGAATTTTTTTACTTCTCAGGATTAGATCCGAAACAGACCCATGGAGGATGGAATTTAGGAGAATTCTGAATTCACTATGCTCTGATGTAATGATTCTGCTAGGCTGCAACAATTCAGAATCGATCCCTGGCACTTCCATGACCCCTCTGCTCTTTCAAACTAAATTTAACAACTTAGAAACACAGAGGAAGAGAACACATGCTCAGAAACTGAAGAGGTAGGGGGAAGATGTTTTGAGAGTAGCATTTCTTTGAAGTTCAAAGGCACTTACACTTCCTGCTGTAAATGTGAACATCGGAAGAAGTATGATGGCCAGTTTGGCATCTGGCATCTTCGTACACACGGCTGCAAGGACAGTCATTATAGCTCCTGACTGTAAATACAGGAAAACACATCAAAGCAAGCTAAGATGTTGCATAAGGGGTAATATATTTTTCTGCATGTGAACCTTATTTCCTTTTGGCTTTTATTTTCAAATGCAGCTCTGTGGTAAGCCTCAAAGTACAAAGCACCAGAAAAGTTCAGAATAAAAAATTAAACAAGGCACCACTATTAAATTTAAATATCTGCAATTATAAATTCTGAGGGAAAACATTCTTCAAATCCTCTATGTAATTAAGAAATATCCACTCCCAAATTTAAGATAAAAATTTCTGTAAACCTGCTTATCCCCAAGTAAACCTTAAAAATCTAACGTGTATTAATCAAGCACAGACACATCTCACGAAGGGAATCATTCTAAAGTTTGTACAAAACCAAGGAAAATAATAGATGGACAGGGACAAAACTGAAACAAGTAATTCCTTGGACCGTACTAAACTGACCATGAGGTTTTGTATCCCTGAAATAATCTCAGCAGAAAGGCTCTGAATGCAGTAAATTAATGCAATGTGTGATAACTTCAGTAAGAATAAGAGAAAGTAACTTGCTCCAGATATAGTTCATTCATAAGACAAAGGGACAACACACAGACAGCATTTCCAAAAGTTCTAACTTTAGCACAGCTGAAGTTTTTTTACATTCTAACAGAATAAAGAGAATCTGACTTTGGGCTTTTATCAGAATTATTTAGTATACTAAGTTAAGCCTTTAAACCTAGCAAATGTCTAGGTTAACCTCAAATTTAATGCAAGTTAAGTGTTTTAAAACATTCTACTACTAAAAACACTTGGAAAGAATTGGCAGCTACAGGATCTCCTCAGCCTGCTTCACACTGTTCATCAGGTGAGACTTTTGGCAGGAGTGCTGCCCTTCCTGCACAGCATGCCCTACAACTTCCACTGGGATCACATGCTGAGTTTGATTGTTTGATTATATTATCTCTTCCAAAGTATTCTATTTTTAATTAGAGAAGACTGCTACACAATTACGAAATACCATTTCTGCAGTAAGTTACATAACTGATCTGCTCAGGGACAAGAGCTCCTGCTGTTCAGGACTCATTTACAACCCTCAGCATTAAGTGTTACTTCTGGGCAGATGCTGGAGCAGAGGTAACATATCTGAAGAACTGGCAAGTTGTTGCACAGGAGAACCGGTTCATACCTGGTTACTTGATTTTGGTAAAACTTTCTAGTTTCCATTACCCCAAATATACTCTTGGCTTTTTAAAGAGGTTAAAGAATACAGCAGGCTTTGAAATTGGCCTCAAAGATCATGATCAGTCTCTCATATTCCAAGGTACTTACAGCTCCAAGGGATGGTTCAAACCTTCCTGTGGCCATTTTAGCAATATAACTGACAAAAGTGGAGATAACCCCTGAAAAAGAGAAATTACTACTGGAAATGATGGCAGCAATGCAGACCAGCATCAGAAAGTACCAATTAACTGTCATATTTTGGTACAAAAATTCTAAGAGTTCTTAAGAGTTATTTTATTTTGGTAGTAAAGCAGGAATTAAAAGCAGATACGGTTTTATCATATTTCAAAGCCCAGTATCTTAAACCCACCAAGAATCTGTACAACAGCAAAGTACTACTGGCTTTAGTATAAAGCAACATGTGGGACTGAACAATGGCCATCTGTCATAATATATTTATTAACCAAGCACACAGTTTACTTGTATGAACATGTATTTATATTTTTTAAGTGTTGTAAATCTATATATTTAACATTACCAGCGGAAAGATATACTGCAATGAACTGCTCACAGCCCAGAAGAGAGACAATGCTGCTGGAAAAGCTCCACAGAACATACATGTTTGCTGCCATGTGGAAGAGAGAGAAGTGACTAAATGTAGAGAGCAGCATGGGAGAACACAGGGCTCCTACAAAACAGAAAAGCAACGAAGTCAGTATTTTAATTTGCTTCAACTTACACATCATGTACACTAGAAATTTATCATGAGACACTACAGGCTAATTCTGCCTAGATTCTCAAATACAAGCTACGTAATAAATCCAGCAATGGAACAAACTTCAAATTCCAAGCAATGCCTTTTGGAAAGGTAGAACATACACCTCAAAGATATGCAAGCTGTAGTGACAGTCTTAGTTACCTACTGGAGATTGTTTCATAAGAAACATTATCTTATGACAGGTGTCCTATGCTTTGAAAATGAAAAAAAGTATTTTATTCATATATATATATATATATATATATATATGGTGAAGGATTTTTAATACATGAGCAGCCATATAAAATGAATTTGCAACAAAGATGAGCTCAGAGAAAAAACAGTTTTCCTTTTTGAGCTCTCCTCACTGAAACAGCAGTCTTGAAAATGCAAACAAGCCAATTAGCAGGTTTGAAGGTCAACATTATTTAAAACAGGAGTGTTTGGGGTGACATGCTCAGATCTGAGTAGCAGATATCTTTAGCTTTGGAGTGTGTGGTGGAACTGGTTGAGTTTCCACATTTTCAGCAGAAATTAAGAGGATACCTGGAAGTACTTTCCAAACATTTGTCTCCTTGTCCTTTTAATTCTTTTCTCTGCTGTAGAAGTAAAACCTCATTTTTCTGCCATTAAATATTAGTAATTTTTTTCCCTAGGTGATTATCTTCAATACATCACACAGTGAAAGCCAAGTTGGTGCTTGAGTTTGTTTGGATTTTCTTAATGTGACTGAAAGCACAGCTTTGAAGCAAGGACTCGCTATACAACCGACAGACTAATGTTTGTCTACTGCTGAAAGCACACATGCATGTGACTGATGATGGTTCTATCTACATCCCACAGAACATTAAAGGGGGGAAATAGTCACATTTGAGTCCAGTTTACGAATGGCATTCTGTAGTACAGTTTATCTTCCTCCTTTGCTGAGTGGCTTGATCTGCACTCTGTTCAAGAAAGCAGTTTGGTTGATGTCACTGGGAAGAGCAACTCTCACCTTTATTCAGACAAGAGCTGCATCCCGCTGCAGGCAGGAAAAGGCAAGAGAGCAGGCAACAGTTTTGATGTTGCAACATTTAGAGTAATACCAGTTGTTTTTGTTTTAAAAATCAGATCTGTTACTCCTAACATTCTTCCCCTTGAACAATTTCCTGCCTAGCTGGAATAATGCGTTTGGGCATGACAGAGATTGCTTGTGGGTGATGGAGCTCTAAGTAAGCCACATGCCGCCTGAGCCTTCTGCAGTGCCATCAGAGGTTCTGTAACATCTCTGTGTAGGAAATCA
Source organism: Sialia sialis (assembly GCA_009812075.1). NCBI lineage: Eukaryota > Metazoa > Chordata > Aves > Passeriformes > Turdidae > Sialia > Sialia sialis. The sequence continues at coordinate 1,900,289 of VRYO01000710.1, forward strand.
AAGTTATTGTTCACTTACTGGAGGATGGATTTGAGGTGAAATATGTAAACATAACCCGTCGCATGCCAGGCAGTCTCCACAAACAGAATACAAAGACATTTGCAGCGATGATACCTATTGAGGGGAAAAGAAAGCATAGAAACAAATTACAAATGTCATCCACCATAATGCTTACTGAAAGCAAGTCTTTTAAAAGGCAGCTTGGAGAACTGTGCTTTTTCTTCACAATGCCATTAAAAGCAATATCCACTTCTTACTTTGTACGGAGTTTAGAAAAAGCAATGAAAAATACTGAAAGCTACATTTCTATAGTGGAAGTCTTTCAGAAATATGACATTTACTTGCAACTGTTCTAACATACAGTCTAATGAATCCAACAGTCCAGAAAGATCTGTGCTGAGAAGGTTCAAGTTATGGTTTCAAACTGCTATATTCTATTGCAGAGTCAATGAAATAGGAGCCAGCTAAGAGGTCCCATTTCCTGCCCCTCTTGCTGTTTATTTCCAAATCTGCTGCACAGCTGGATTTAACTGCACAAGAGAAGACTGGGGGAACCATACAAATACACAGCACACATTCTGTCCATTACTGAGGGGGAGCTTTGGTTTTAGGAAAATTGTAAAGTTGAATTGGCATTGCTAAGGCACAGTGACCTTTGAAATAACGTCTGTGAAGTAAAAAGCTGTGCATTTGGTATCCCAATCTTACTTTACTTTGAGTAAGATCGTAAATTATTGGAAACATAATGAAAATGTGTTATTTCTTGTTTAAAGTGCTTTTTTTATTTCTATCCAAGGTATTTAAAATGTTTTATAATAGCTGGAAACATTAGGGTGAAAATAACTGTTAAATAGCATTTAAGTAACCTTATACTAACAATCTGTTAATACAGATTTAGTAACTACTTAATGTAGAATAAGTAGCAGGAGATAGGGCTCAGCTATTGGATTCAAGTTCTCATCAAGTTTGTTTCACACATCACATTTATCTTAGGGATTTCAGCTGGCATTAGGCTAACCAATCAAAACTACATTATAACCAAAGGAAAGCTCAAAGGCTAATTTTTTGCTACTTTTCATGCATCATACTGCAAACATGTAACTATTAGGACATTTAATTCCTACATTTCAGTGGAATACATACACCTATTTCTTCTAAAAGTATTTGCTACTTTTCATAATTAGTGAGAAAAATATTGCTGGGGAGGATTTTACTTAATCCTCCACACTCTCTCACACAGATGCACAAGAACTTTTTAAAGGCATACAAAAAATAGTTTGAGAGAAGGAAGTGTAGCAGAAATAGTGTAGGTGCAGGTGTAAATTTACACATGCTTTGTGCCCAACAACCTAAACATGGTATGAAAGCCATCTGTTTTAATATACTGTACCTGTTTGCCATATTTCTCTTCCTGTGAATGTCTAATACTTGTAAGCTAACACAAACCTGTCACAGTCCGCTGACCCTCAGTCAGGTTATTCCACCAGCTGTTAATCTGAAACAGAATTGTTGTCCATCAATGCCACTGTGAAGCACTTGCGATTTCAAAAACAGCCATGTAAGCTCGTATGTTTTTAAGAAGGGAAAGTATTTGTTTGAAATCTGTGAAGTATATCAGTTTCAAGTTTTTTTACTTCTGATTGCTTTAGCTTTTCAAGTTGACACTTCCTTACTGAAGAACAGCTACCTACCCTCCTTTTCATAAAATACCCCAATATGGATGAAGAGTTTCTTCAAAAGAAATGGGTTATATCCTTATACACAACGCCAATTGGTTTACCCTGCTTGCATTAAACAAAGATCTGGCCCATAATGCTGACTTTAGCAGATTAGCCAAAGTTAGCATAAATCCTGCCTCAACTAAGCCTCACCCTAATGCTGTCTAACATCACACCACCCACCTTTGAGTGATTCCACTTTTGTGCCAGGTTCACTTTTGCAGAGGTGGCTCACAAGATGTGGAATCCATTCCCCCTTGCGTCCAGTTCACCCAGCCCTCCTCCAAGTTTAAAACCCCTGAAAAAGTTTATTTTGAGCGCAGTCAGCCCACAGACAATAGCACCTCCCTTTCCCTTCCTCAGCTTTTGTAATCATTTTGGACATATATTTTATTGCTACCTCAATGACCGTCCAACCATATTGATGGGGACATCATAACGATTATCTGCAGGTTGGAGGCGGGGGATGTAATGCTGTATGAAACAAAGCATTCACTATTTGATATCAAAGTAACAAATCCATTACACTTTTTGTTTAATTCTCTGGCAGAGGATAAGAACACAGAGCAGACACCGTTTTTCTAAAATACAAGGATTATATGCCCCTGAGAAACAACAGAGGGAATCCTGAACTCTTAGAAACAGAACTTACCCGTTGAAGATGGGGATTGAGAGTTTAAGCCTATTAACAACAGGGTAGTTTAGTTTTCTTTTTTGGATAGTTAATCACCAGATCTTCCCCTTCAGGTTTTGAAGGAAAACAAAAGTATAAAGGCATAATTATTTAAAAATATTAAGTGCTGACTGTAATCTCCCCTACAGTTCATATACACCAAGCAAGAAAGTATGCTGGGATAAAGGTAATGTTATTTTCTAGCAGTTTTTACATGGTTCTGCGTCTTAGATTTTTGACCAAGACAGTAGTGGTAGCACTAATGTTCTACATTTTGGTGAATGGTGTTTACACAACATCAAGATTTTTTGCATTTCTGCATTTCTCGCTCTGCGCTGCAGGTTACAACAGGCTGGAAGGGGACACAACCAAGCAGACAACCTCAACTAACCAGAGATATTCCCTCTAAGATATTGCCAACCCCTCAAAAAGAGGGGATTTCAGGAGGTTTAATGTATTTTCCTCAAGAACTGGTTGTGCACTGGTCTTTCCGCAGGACATGGCAAGTGACTGCCTATGCTTCACTTGTTTTCTTCTCTCTTCTCACACTTACTAAACAATTTTTTGGTGACTCTATTATCTTTACCCCCAAGTTTTCTTGCTTTTCTTCTTCCCCCAGCCCACTGGGGGTTTGAGGGGCTGTGAGCGAGGAGCCACATGGAGCTCTGCTGTCACCAGAGTTATCCGAAACGCCCGTTTCCACAGCAGTGCTGGTATGCACTACACACATTAGAAAAACAGCTCCTGTGTGTCCTGTGCAGGATCCCGAGCCCCTCCAGATCCACACTCAACCCTGCCTCCCTTGGACAAGCAGACCTGAAAGAGTATCAAGCCTGGTCTGTCACAAGCCAGCAGTGAACAAACACAAACATACTGAATGTTTAGGTGAGTTTTAAGTACACTTAATTAAAAACTAAATGACTGCTACCTTTAGGATGCCAACTAAATCCTGCAGCACTTATTATATTATTTCTGCCCAAACTCAGAAGTACTTGTGTGGAAATGTTAGCTCTAAAAGTAAAAAAAGCCCTCTAAAATTTTGTGTATTTTTAAGGGTTTAGAGGCTGAAAATAAAAATGCATTTCAGTAGCCGCAGCACTAAAAAGTCTTAAGCATAAGACTGAGAATTTTATCTAGTTCTGTCCTCTGAGAATTCATGTTCAAATTTGAGAGCACTTTAGAAGAACACTTGTTGGGGGCTTTTTATGGTGAAAAAGCAAATGGTACCTAGTTTAGACAAACAAATTCCTACTACTGACCTCTCTCTCCTGCAGTTCTGGGTGAAGATAGTATTTTTTCTCTATTTTTCCATTATCAATTTTGCAGTGATACTGAGTTACAGTTTTCTAGAACTAATTCTATCAGTTTTCCTTGTAAGTCAAGTTATCGACTATAATTTTTTGAGAAGCCAATATTTCTCCAAGTTCCAAATCCGACAAACCAGGACAAGTATCTGTTGTACAAAGGATGCTCACAGCAGCGGAGAGATGCGGCCATGCCTCGCAGCTCCGCAGGGATCCGCCCCCGTGCGAGCAGCCCGGGCCTGCCTGTGTGTACCTGCTTTCTGAAGTCGCCTCTCTTCTGCGGCCGCATTTTATCCATCCAGTCCGCTCGAGCTTCCTCAAAGTAGGTCTGGACGCGCGACTTGAGCGACTCATACTGCCAGATGGCGGCGGAGCCGAAGGCCGAGCCTGTGAACTGGGGGTGACACCGGACAAAGGCTCAGAGACCGCTGCACCCCCAGGCCCTGGCCAAGGCAGCCGGGCGCATCCCGGGATAACTACAGCCCGAGCACCGCGAGCAGCGGGACTCACAGCACCACAGAGTCCTTAAGGATGGAAAACACCTTTAAGAGCATTAAGTACAAATGTCAAGCTGTCACCGCCACTGAGTTCACCGTGCCCTCGAGTGCCACATCGCGTGTTCTTTGAACACCTTCAGCGGTGGGAACTCCACCACTGCTCTGGGCAGCCTGTTTCAACCACTTCTTTTTTCCCCACAAATGTCTAATCTAAATCTCTCTTTGTGCATCTTGAGGCCATTTCCTCAGGTTTAATGCATGCTCAATGTCATGGGATGATGCTTTTTCAAAAATATTCACAAACAAAACCGGCCAATTAAATTATTAAGTTCACCAAAACGGAATGAAACTGGGATACCTTTACAATATTTCCATGGATTTAGTTGAAGTTACTTTGTATTAGCTCAGTATAACGCGACAGTATCTGGCCAACAACCCGGCGTTAACCGTGAGGTACTGAGAAGCGAAGCCCAGGAAGGGAGCCCTCAGACAGACAGAATATGCTCCTTAGGGACCCGCAGGAGCCGCTTACCCCTACGGCGAACAGGAACGGCTTCACCAGGCGGCGCGGCGAGGGGCGGCCCGCGGCCGCGGTGGGCGACGGCGGGCAGAGGCTGCGGCGCGGGGGCGGCGGGGCGGGCCGCGCCTCGGAGGCGGCTGCCGGGGGCTCCTCGGACCGCGGCCGCGCCCGGCGGAAACCCTGCCGCGGCTGCAGCAGCAGCACCGCCAGCCTGCGGGGGAAACACGCCGACCGTCAGCACCGCCCGCCCCAGCTGTCTCCTCCCTCCCTTGCCCTCCCCGTGCCATGCCGTGCCGGCTGTACCTGTGCGGCCGCGGACCCGCGGCGCGGGCCCAGCACCGCCACGCCATGTTGGCGCCTCCCCGAGCGCTTCCGGGGCAGCCGGGCGGCATCTTCCCGCCGATGGCGGCGGAGCCGCTCGGTCACCGCATGGCACAGGGCGGGCGCGGCTCCCCGCGGCTCCTGGGCCGCTCCGCATGGCGGGTGGATGAGCGTCCGCACGGCTCCCGCTGCCGCCGCCGGGGCTCAGCGGGCAGCGCCGCCGGGTCAGAGCCCCCCGGGGCTGCCATGTCGGGTGAGTGGTGCCTGCTCTGCCGCCATGATGAGCGTGGCAGCGCCTTCACCGCCGCGCTGGCGCCGAGAGGCCAGGGCTGCCCTGATTTCACAGTGTGAGATTACACCGTGAGATCAATAGAAACAAGAATACTGAATTCAGTGTAAAGCATAATGATTTCATTATAGTTGTTAAAATCACTTTGCTGTGCTTTTTGGTTTTATGTATTTTTTTACTTTGCCACTATAATCATGAATTTTATCCACTTTTTACATATAAGAAAACGCAGGCTTATGTGAACATGAGCAGAGTTGTCCCTGCTGTTACCTGCTTGCTAAGAGAGTAACCTGACGATGTTCGACCCTTGTCCAAACCTGGTGGGGGTTTGTAGCCACTGCTGCTTGAGTGCTAGCCAACATGTTCAGGCTTGCTTGGACTTGTACCCCAGCACAGTGGGCATGTCACAGCCCACCGAGGAACTGCCTAGAAAAGGGGCAGTGACCAGGGGTAAGGCGGACGTGTTGGCAGAGCGCAGGTTCCCTATGTCCCCAGCGCTGCATGCCTGTTCCTTATCAATGAACTAATAAATTGCCTTATTAATTAACCTACCCAATTTTGATGAGTAATTTATAACAACAGAATCACAGAATATGCTGAATTGGACAGGACCCACAGGGATCATCAAGTGCCAGGCCATCCCTAGGAATCCCCCCATGTACCCCTGAGTGTTGTCCGAATGCTCCTTGAACTGTCAGGCATGGAATGTGGTCACTTCCCTTGGAGAGCCTATTCCAGCGCCCAGCTGCCCTCTAAATGAAGAACCTTTTTCTAATATCCAACCTAAATCTGCCCTGACACAGCTTCAGGCTATTCCCTCAGGTCCTGTCACTGGTCATCACAGCTCAGTGTCTGCTCTTTCTCTTTCCCTCATGAGGAAGTTGCAGACTGCAATGAGGTCTCCCCTGTCTCCCCCAGGTTGAACAGACCAAGTGTTCTCAGCCTCTTTTTATATGGTTTCTCAAGGTTCTTCTCCATCTCTCCTTTGAATAGCTTAGTGCCTTTTTTATATTGTGGTGCCCAAAGCCCCCTTCTGGAGGGGAGGCCTCTGAGCAGAGCAGACTGGAGCAATCCCCACCTTGGCCTGACTGGCGATGCTGTGCCTGCTGCCCCCCAGGACACAGTTGGCCCTCCTGGTTACCAGGGCACTGCTGATTCATATTCAACTTGCCATTGACCAGAACCCCCAGGTCCCTTTCCCCAGCACTGCTTTCCAGTGTCTTGTTCCCCAGTTTGTAGGTACACTGGGGTTGTCCCATCCCAGGCACAGAATCTAGCACTTTCCCTTTTTCAACTTCACATACTAGGTGATTGCCCAGCCCTCTGATCTATCAAGATCTCTGTGCAGAGCTGATTTATTGTACTGTTCTCTAGAAGCCTTATGGAACAGGAAGAGCCTGTTTCTTCCTAACCTGAAGCAGCCTAGGAGGCATGGTGGAGGCTGGAGCTGCTACCTCAGCATTGCCTTGCTCCATGTGAGGTTCCACATCACCTTGCCACACCTCAGCACCTTCCCTCCCTGGGCTCCTCTACCCTTCCCTGCCACACCTCACCTCATGTCACGTCACCTCGCCTCTCTCCCGGGCTGCTCCAGCAAAGGGCTGCTGGATGACCAGATTCCCACCCCACCACCTCCTTCCAGTCTCTTCCCTGTATCTGCATCAAGAATAGTCCAGCCAGCAGGACCAGGGAAGAGATCATCCCCTCTACTCAGCACGGGTGAAGCCACACCTTGAGTTCTGCAGGCAGTTTTGGGCCCCCCACTTTAAAAAGGACATTGAGGTGCTGAAGTGTGTCCAGCAAAGGCTTGTGAGAGGTTTAGAAAACTTGTCTTATGAGGAGTGGCTGAGGGAGGGCTGTTCAGTCTCTAGGAGCTCAGGAGGGACTGCCTTGCTCTGTACAACTCCCTGGCAGGAGGCTGTAGAAGAGATGCAGCCAGTCTCTACTGCCCTGTCTGCAGTGAGAGGACCAGAAGAAATGGCTTTAAGCTGGGGCGGGAGAATCAGATTAAATATTAGAAACTTATTTTTACCTGTTCAGGAGGTCAGGCATCAGAACAGATTGCCAGGGAAGTGGTAGAGGTGCTCAAAAGGCATCTGGACCTGATGCTGGTTGATGTGGTCTAGTGGCTTAGGGGTGCAGTAGCAGTGCTGGGTGGACGGTTGGATGATCTGGAGACAGACAAAGTGGATGATCTGAAAGGTCTCTTCCAGCCTTGGTGATTCTGTGATTCTTTAGTTATCCACACACGTCTGAACAGATGCCACAGGTGTCCTGTTGTCCCCTTGCTGCTGGTCAGGGCTCCTGCTCTCTGGCACTGTGCTGCTCTTCCCAGCACCATTTCCATGCCAGCAAAGCTCTGCTGTACACCACCAGCCTCCTGAAATTAAATGGGAAAAGAAAACAAGTGTTTGCTTTGAAAGTAGCTTCCTGGTTGCACGCACCTTCCTGATTGCCTGTTTTGCTATGGAGATACTCATGGGACAGGAAAGCCACCTACATGATGCCAGTCACACCTGGGCCACCAGACAGAGTGCAGAGCTGCCAAAATCCAGCAGCAAAATAAACAGTGGTTTATCTCAAGGGAGCGTGTGGAGGACGAGAGGCAGCAGTCGCGTATCGCAGCAGGAAGAGTTCCGCATGGGTGTGAGGAACGTTCCACAAGAGTGTTGTGCAAATTCCAGCTCTGGAGACTGCACTGTTGTGACTGGATAAGGCTTGGGTGACCTGACGTAACACTGAAGCTTCAGTGGGAGCTTGGCATCCATGAGGCCCCTGCCAACCCAAGTTATTTTGTAGTTCGTTGTGTGAAGGCCAAGTTAACGGAAAGATGAGAGTGACTTGCATATTGTAATTGCAAGTGGTATAAGACTGATTAGGTTATTAAGATGTTATGCCAGCTTCAGGAGCAAAGCTAAAAAGTCATATTCTTTGGAAGTGGAAGAAAATGAATTAACATAGTTCCTGGTTTTTAGTTGTTTCCTTCCCCCCCCACCCCCTCCTTGGGGTTCTTCTCACCCCAAGGTCAGACTCTGACCAGAAAAAACCTCTGTGAGCTATGTGGTTTAGTACTGTATTTAAATTTGCATTTTATCTCTTTCTGATTGTGCTGGTGGCCATGGGTCAGGCTCAGAATTTGCCTGAACTAAGAAGTGATTAGTAGGTTCAAAGACAGATATTGCTGATATTAGAAATATGTGTATATACAAATGAAAACAGTGTTGTAACCAATGCTCTTTCTCTGTTTTTCTATGTAACAAAATGAAAAAGAAGTAAAAGAGGGTTTTAACTTTCCCTTTTAAACACTCATTTTTGCTTCCGAAGACCTTATCAGGGTAATTTGTTTATTTAAGTGACTTCAATATTTTTCTTTGCTAACCCTTCCTGTGCTGTGTGCAAACCACATACGTTTTGGCTGTGCTGTTTTTAATATTACAGTGATCTTTTTGCTCCCCCAGGGTTTGTTTTTAACACATTACAGTTCTTACTTCCATATAGCCTATGTGTGTACTTTGTGAGGGATGATGCTGTGGACTTGTGTAATTATTCGTGTTGGGTTTATTGTCATTCTCCTTTGGACAGTTGCAATGCATATTTGTTATCAACTGTGCCATCACCTCAAACTTATAAACATGACACTGTGTGCCAGCTGATCCTGTAGGGTAGGATGTCCATGGAATGGATTGAAAGGGGATGGATGTGCTGTTGGAATAAAGTATTCTCTGGACAGTCCTATGGGGTTTGTGCAGTAGCAGCAGGGTCAGGAAGGGGTGAGTGAGAGTGGCTCCTTGAGACTGAGGAAGGCAAAGAGAGGAGGAACAAAGTGGCTGCAGAGCTGTCCCAGGCTGCCAGACCTCCTGCAGCAGTGAGCCCAGGAGGTCTGTCCTGCCTCGGGCCATGGCTGCAGTCACAAACTGTTTGGTTTGTTAATGGCATCCACTGCACAGGTGTCCAGCTGCATATTTCCTCTTTAGGATGCATCCTAAAACAGACACATAAAAAATTTCAGCTAAAAACAGCTATTGTGGGAATTGTGACAATGCTTCTGCAGTGCTTTACACTCTGTTAGTGCTTGAGCAACTCAGTGGCCCTGACAAAGCAAATTATATACCAGGTTAATCTGAGTAAATTTGGTACTACTTTACATAATGCTCTGGTAATTTTCCCTTTCACTGACATATTGCTATAGTGGAAAGCCATGCCAGATCTTTGTGCAACAGTTGGTCAGAGCCTTGGCCCTGGGTCCTTGATTTTTAGAATGGGACAAAGGTCCTAAAGAGTAGAAAACTTGCACTTGGGTGATCAAATCGGTCCTCATAAAGTGCTGACACTGGTATCTCACAGAAAGGTAGAGGAAACAGGTTAGAAGCATACCATAAACGTGAGTATCACAATATAGCTTGCTTTAAATTTGTAATGGTAGATATTGTAATTGGGAGATGAATAATATATTAAAGCATTTGATAATTTTAATTTTAAAATGAATTTTGAGTTAGCAAACAAGTAACAAATGGATGAAACATTGCAAATTAAAATTAGAGAATTCTTTGGTTGTGTTCTGTGGTTTTGCTCTGTTTGCATTTTTTTGTGGTAAATGTGTACAATAATAAAAGTTCTCCTAAGAAAGGAATGTACAGAATATTCAATTATTCCAGTTACTTAATGGGACTTATATTCCAGCTCTACAGTTCCCTTATGTGATACGTTAGTTTGTAGTTAGGCATTTTTTGATGTTTTTGCAAAGGTCAGGCTTGTGTAAAGGTAACTCCATACACTGTGTGTGTATAAACTGTTTCTACAGGTTTCTAATACGAGACATTTTGGGAAATCTCTTGGAAGAAAACTTCTGTCACAATGGCATCATCCTGTCTACAGATCTGTGCACTGCTGCTGGCTTTAGCAGGATTCACCACGTTACTTGTTACTACCGTGTCCAGCAGATGGAAAGTTTTGGACACGGAGACAGAGCTGGTCACTGCAGACTGGGTTTCTGAAGGTCTTTGGATGGACTGTGCAGCAGCTGCTGTTGGATCAAAACACTGCAAGAGATTCCTCTACATGCTGAGCACAGACCGTAAGCGCTCATGGCATATATTTATAAAATCCAAAGATAAGGTTTTATTCCTTCTTTCTGGACAGCATGTTAGCAAGTTGGAGGGCACAGAGTGCAGGCATCCCAGAGGGCCAAATCCTGTAGTGGTTAAAGGGCCTCCATGAAACCAGTGTTTCACCCTGCAGTTCAGCTCAGTCACTGCTGTGGCTTTGCTGCCCTCTCTGGTGTGCTTACATAGAGGTACGGGTGATATATACAGTAATCTGAGAATTTTTCTTTTAAATAGTTTTGGAAGAAATAGAATATTTTCACTCAGTCTAGTTCTTCAATACAAGCAGATCATAGTTCCATGAGCACTGGTGTTTGTGCTTTGGTGTGAGACAGGAATTATTAGATATTCCAGAACTGGTTTTTGATACTTTGTGCTAAACCTGTGTACCTGGGTATTTTTTCTGGAATTTCTCAGAGGTGGTGAGCTTAGACTAAAATACATCTGTGCAGGGCTTGCTTTTGTATTTTCTAGGGTTGACCATGCTAGAAGGGTTGTTTATCTGCAGCTAGAAAGAGAAGAAATGTCTCAGTGGGGGCTGGGAAGTATTTTTTTTTAATTGTTCTGGATTTTAAAAATATCTTTCTGTGAACACTATCTTTATGGTAAAGGACTGGCATTGAAGTTCTTTCCTCCGCAAACTGAGTATAGAAACAGTAATACTGTAGCCTTTGGAAATGGTATTTTGCTAAGCTTTCTGTCTTAAACAGAACCTTGCATTTGTTCTTTTACAACTTTCAGTTTTGTGCAGGCACTTTTATGAGTGATGTTAACATAATTTCTTTAAGTCTTCCGTGCTTTATGGGTTCCTGATTGCTGTCATTGCTATTTGTCTGGACTCTTCCAGCAGATTTATTCTGAACGTGCAGTGCTTAAACCTCAAAAACATCACATGTCACAGACTATGAACCTTGTTTTTCTTGACACAGATGTGGAGTCAGAGCTGCCTATCTGTAAGGCAGGTATCTAAAGGGTGAGAGTTTAAATCTCAGGATTCAGCATATTCATGGTTCTTTCACATGGCCCTCATTTTGGTGGCCTCATCTGCCTTCACAGTGAGGATGCCAGTTTAAGAATAAGTGTCAGCATCCTGTAATGGGGCCAGAGTTTGTAGCCTCAAAAGGAGGCTAATTGTATGCTTCTAAGGATTTTAAAACACTGCTCAGTGCATCAGAGGCAATGTCAGCTTTTCACATCGTCCTGGTACCCATTCAGCTCCTCTCCAGGGCCTCCTCTGTGCAGATGCCAGGATGCCTTAAGTTTCTGGAAACTGGAGTGATGAGATGGGGCCAATAGTTCAACTGTTCAGTTCAAATGACTGGGTTAGAGCCCAAAGAAAAGCTCCCAAGCTGTGGAAGGTGCTGATGTGAAGCTGTCAACACCAGTACTTAGGCCCTGCTGTTGCAGAGCCTCTTGCTGTTATTCCCATTGCTCAACAAGCCACAGTTTACAAAATTTAGTGGAGAATAGCCTCATGTTCTTTAACACATTGGAGAGTGATTTCCTGAAGGGAATTATTAAAATGGCTGGTGCCGTATAGGAAAACTCATGCAATTTAGGTCTGCAGTTTAATCTTCCATGTTTATATGTGTGCTTTATGACTGCCTGTTGAAATACATTTCTTTACTAGAAAGAGATTTTTAGCATATTATACTCTTCATTTTTTATTTCTGTCCTAGGCAGCAGTATAACAGCTGGGGACACTTGATTCAAGGTCCCAACTATGTCGCCTTTGAAAGTGCTGTCAGCAGATTGCTGAGATCACCAGCACAGCACCAGTGTATGGGTAAATCATCTGGGAACTTTTGAAGGGCTTTTAATGAAATACAAATACCACACAGTACTGGTACAGCGTGTTCATTTCACTGTGCCATCATTTTTCAAGTTTCAGTGACTAAGCAGAAAGAAGGAATTCTGTAACAGTCACCTGAGATTGATTCTTACCACACACTATCTGGTTTCCTTAAAAGATTGCAAGTTTAGAGCTGCACAGGATCACACTGCCAAATCTGGTCTTGTTTAAATCAATGACAATCCTCTTGACTGCCATGGGAGCCAAAATGTCACAGTGGCACTGGTGGGCTGGTGTAATAGCCTTTGGCAGCTGAGCCTACCAACCTACAGCATGAGCTCAAAGTGACCAGTGAATTTTGATGAAAAACAACAAATACCTGTTAGGGACAAGTTATGGATCTCTCAAAGGCTAATCCTCCTGGTCTTGTTTACATAAATGCTGTGGATCTGTTACCATGTTGCATCACAGCAGAATTATTTTATGAAGAGACTCTGACTCCATTTCCGGGAGATAAGAGGAGGTTATCACTGCAGGAGATGGTTAACCCCGTTTGGATCCACAAATAGTTTAAAGTATTAACGTGAGTGGGTAATGTGAATTGAATCTACGATTCTGTCTAGCCAAGAGCAGAAGCAGCTAAACTGAGTTTAACACATGCTTTGCCTAAAATAGCTTTTTTTAAACCCTAAGATATTCTAATAAACAGATGGAACTTGCTGATATGTATTATTTTTCTTATAGCTCCTTCATTTCCCTATATTTTAATATATAGTACAATTGTACAGTGTAAATAGGACTGTTTTTAAGACTGAACATGTTTTGTTATCAATCAATAGACAGTAAAATATTAACGGAAACCACTCATCCATAAACTTAATCTTTGTGAAGGAAGCTGGCAATAGCTGAAATTGTGGATTACTTATGACCATAACTTAAAAAAAACTGTGCTTAATTTTCTAGCAGAAGTATAAAGGTTCTGTTCTCAAGCTGTTTTATGTTTGAATCCTCAAGAAAATATTACACAGAAGCTTTTTGATTTGACAGCAATAATAAAATTACAAGCAATTTGTTGACTACCTAAGACAACTACAATCTAATTGACTTCAGAAAAGAGACAGAAGTAAAATATTTGCCTATATTATCACTCTTACAAGGTATTTTGTAGAAATACTGACTGGGCTTTCCAGGCTGAGAAAAAGAATAGGCTCATTTTTCACTTCCTATTAGAAAAAGAATTAATATTGTCATTTTTTTTACACATTAATATCTTTATCATTAACTGCTCCCACTTCTTATTGTCATGCCCGGTAAGCCTTATCTATGGGGAAAGAGCAAAGAGCAAAGGTAGACTCATTTTGGAGTGAAACCCAGAGATAAAACAGCAAGGAGGCTTCTGAAAGGCTTCACTTGATTGTAATCTAATTATAAGGATATTTAACTGTTACTGCTCACAAGCATGACTGCTGCATTGGAAATTGTTGGCTTTCTTTTGTGCTTGGGTGGCTTGGCAGTTATTGGAGCTACTTTGCCAAATAATTACTGGAAAGTCTCCAGTTTACATGGTTCTGTGATCACAACATCTACGTTGTATGAAAACCTGTGGAAGAGCTGTGCAGAAGACAGCACTGGAGTATCCAACTGCAGGGATTTTGACTCTATGCTTGCACTGCCTGGTAGGTGACTCTGTGCTGCCTTGTTTATATTGCCTAAAAACTTAGTGGCAAAAGTAGTATGGCTGTTGTTTTGGTAATCCGGTAATACTAGAAAATAACTGGCCATGAAGGACTTTGTGGGCTGAAGTAATAAAAATCTCTCAAGCAGCAGAATGCGTCAAGCATGTTAGGAAAGGCTATAAAATAAGGCAAATGAAGTCGGTCCATCAAGTGTTTAATAGGCATTTAAAGTGGGTTGTAATCTCTTCCCTAGCATCTCAGGGGATGTCTTAGTAGGAGACATTTTTGACTATTTATTTATCTATTTGGAATTGTTGTGTAGACCTTCTTTTGCAATACTTTGTAGCTAATGTACTGTAGCTGGAGTTTTTTCATGTAATAGGAAATACTGTTTTTAGCTGAGAAGTGGTAGTGATTTTTGTGAGTTGAGACTGAAAATTGTAGATAATCCAAGAAATACGTGATTATATGTTATACATATGGTAAGTTATAGAAGGAGTATATGCTATAAATTAATATATGATTAGGCTTGTTAACTAATGCTAACTACTGTCAGGGCTTGTTAACTAAAGTCTATTTTGACGTGGTTTTAAATATCAAGAAATTTAGACCTGCTGGCCCCTGTCCTCTGTATCAGGCTTCATCATAATTGTGGTTGTCCTCAAATGCCCAACCAGGCAATATTCTGTGGATAGTAAGCATGTTTATAGACAGTAAAGTTACTTTTTATTAATCTTGAATAATTTAGCACATAGATACTTATTCAGAATAAAAATGCCTTCCTTCTAGCTGAATCTGCTCTAGGAGGTGGCTAAACTAAATAGGTGGGAGGAAACTCCTAATCTGAAGAATGTGTAACATAGGATTAGTGGGAATGAGGTGTTAAATTCACTTTCTCTCTCAATCTGAAGTAAAGGCTTGTGCTCTAACACTCACAGAGCAATTCTCTGAAACTGTGTCCAGTCTTCAGGGAATAATCTGTTCTTTCCACTTTTCATTCTTCTCTAACAATTGCTTTTAGAGAGTGTATTTAATCATCTTAGCCTCAGTAACAGCAGGATTCATCAGATATCATGGCAGTGCACACCAGCACTGCTAGGCTAGTAGTTGGACTTGATGATTTGAAAGATCTTTGCCAGCCTTAATGATTCTGTAATTTTATTTGCTTCTTGTAAAAACCACTCCAAGGGCTGGTTTGTAGCTCACTGCCACTGACTCCAGGCAGCATCTTGTCACTGATGTGTTTACATGGAGTGCTGCCTCTGAGAGTATCTGCAGATTTGGGCCATGGACCCGCAGAGATCAGCATCTGGAGGAAAAAGTGGTTTTGAAAGAACATGGTAGGGGTCAGAAAAAAGCACCATGAGTGCTAAGCAAACAGATCAGAAGGTGAGCACCAGCAGGGCTCCTGAGCGCTATAGCTAACATCATGGAGTCAGCAGGAAGGAGAAAAGCAGGACCAGAAAGTAAGTGACTGGGACAGGCTCTGAAGTGAATTAGTGAAGGTTAGGTTTGATCTGTTGAAGAGATCAGTCCCGCAGTTGAGAAGTTGGCAGTATAGCTGAGGGGTAAAGGGAAAAACAGCTTGCAAGACTGTGAAGATAAAACATTTTTAGAAAGGAAAACTGAAAAAGAAAACTCAGAAGACACTGGATGGTAGGAAGAGTTGAAAGGATGGCTGGGCAAAGCGGGAAAGAGGAAGAAAATGGGTTTGGTAACAACAAGGGCTCAGCAGACAGTGGGACCGCTGAGAAACATCCATAGCACCTGCAGATATGCACTTACCAAGGCAGACTAACATTTACCATGGTCAGTTTAGGCGTGTTTCAAATTTCTGTGTAGAAACTTGGCTGAAACTGCTGAGAGGATGCCAGGGACTGGAGGGAGGGCAAATAGAAAAAACAAAAGTGTCTTTGTTACCTCTTATAAAAAGGAAGATTTTCCATGAAAGTTTCCTTATTGGCAACTGAGCTATGTGGAATACTTCTGGGTTTTGCTTTATGTATGGGAAAAGTCAGACTTGATTCCTTTAAACCAGTTTAATGCTTTTGAGTTCACTAAACCATTAGTCTAAATGACAAATATTTGAAGTGAGGAGATTTTTACATGCAACATGAGGATAATTTCTTACAATTGGTGTGGGCTAATAAAATGAATTGACTCTGTATCTTGTTAAATAAGCTAAATTCAAAATAAAAAATTGAGTTTTCTGAATTGTAAACTAAGGCTAAATTAACTAAGTGTGAACTCAGTTAAGGCTGTTGAGGTTATGGTATTGTGGTACGGTTGTATGAAATCCCTTTCCCATTGGATTGCAAGCAAGGGTATGCTTGTGTGTCCCATCTGACACTGCAGGAGTCCCCAAGACCTGAAATGTGAGTTGTTGGACCCTGCTGGATGATTGCTGTGGTGTAAGATCCCAAACCTAAAAGCAGCATTGTTGAGCACTTACCTTAAGAGTATCTTCTGTAGGCAAAACCTTGAACTGTTAGTGGTATTTTGAGGGGTCTCTCCACTTTTACTACTGTCTTCATTTTTTTTCCACAAAAATTTTTAAATTAGTGCTTAACAAAACATTAACTCCTGAAATGATTTTAGCCTTTTATTCTGTATATTTATCTCCTGAGTAGTTATTGCTATCTTTGGTAACTCTTAAGCTTGTAGGGCCAGTACTCTTTAGCCATATTAGACTGAGTTGGAGTGTATCACTTTGTCTCTTGTCTCTGTGACTTTTGTTTGGAGAGTTACAGCTCACTCCACTACAGAACAGGTTATCGTGGAGGACGTGGGGATGGTCAGGGAGCAAGGGCTTGAATGCTGGCATCAATGATGTGAGTGTCCAGTTGGAATCAGGTCTGACCCTTCTCATATATGACTAAAATCGTAGAGTCATAGAATTGTTTAGGTTGGAAGAGAACTCAACGATAACCAAGCCAACAAAGGTAGCAGTTGTGACCCCGAAGCAGCATGGAACTGCTTGGTGGTTGCTGCTCCCTCTCTTCTGAGGAAGCCGCTCGGGCAGGTACAGTCACTGAATTCACAGTCACACCACAGGTAGGTCAGCGAACAAAGATGAGGAGGTTCCAGAGTTCCAAGATAGAGTTCCAGCAAGGTTTATTGCAAAATCACGCTGAAGGAGTCCAGGGACAAAAGACCCAAATCACTGCAGTGTCTCGGGTGAAGGATGAGCTCAGGGGCCAGTGGTGTACAGGCACAGGGGTGGTCCAAGGGCAGGACCAAGGGAGCTGAGGCAGATGAACACACTGCTGCAGAGCACTGTGAGGGAAGCCTCTTTGTCTCACTTCAGATGGTGAGGCATTCTTGAAGCCTGTGGCGTATTTTTCTAGGGCATTACCCTAGAAGTTCCCCTGGTAGGCTCAAGGGCCTCCACATGACCCTATGAGGTTGTGACACTTGGCATGTTTATCTCACAATAAAGGTGCCGAAATGTCATTTGACCTGGAGCCTGACAAATGCAGGGTGCCATTTTAAAGGAGCCCAAAGTCCCTATTTGACCTTCTTTCTTAGCTGATCGGTAATCTAGTCCTAGTTTTTGTACAATTGATAGCTAGATGTGAAGACCAGGAGCTCAAAGGATGCAGAATTGCCAGCATGCCAGATTCCCTAACATGCCCCCAGCAGCTGTAACCTCTCCACAGGAGAATGTCTTGGGGAGGAATGCGGCAGCTCTCAGGTGCACTCACCTGTTTATTACACCCAGTTTGAAGTGCACTGCTAACTTGAGCACTATTCTTTCCTATCTCTCCCTGGAAGAAGCAAAGCTGGCACCTTTCTCCAGTTCCTCAGTAGTGCCAGAGCCTTGCACACCTTGACTATGACCTGGATTTCAGATGTGTCCTGTGCACTCAGCTGTACACGTGTCAGGAATTCAGAAGGGCTTGTGAGTAGGAGACTCCTTCCTGCTCCTGAAAATGACCATGTATATCACGAGGCATTTTCACAGGAGTGCAAGGGATGAGTGGCTTGCTGTAGTTTTTCAGGATTTACTAAAAACACAAGAGAATTTATTGAGCTGATAAAGTGTAGGCATGGTTCAACTCTCAATTCTGTTTGACTTGAAGGCCAAACACACTAGGGCTTGGAGGCTTCTCTGAACCACATGACAGCTGGCAAGAATCACTCATTACTGCACCTATTAACTTTGTCACTTCCTCCAATCACTTATTTTTTTCAGCACAAGATTAATTGAATTTCTGCATAGATGCTGATTTGTTTTCTGTTTTTCTGTCGTAGCTCACATACAGGCATGCCGTGCCCTGATGATTTCTTCCATCCTTTTGGGATTCTTAGCTGCAGTACTCTCACTGCTTGGTATGAAGTGCACAAACATTGGGTTGAGTGATGAAGATGGAAAAATGAAGTTTGCTGTCACGGGAGGATTTCTTTTCATTTTAGGAGGTAATATTGAGGCTGAAGTGAGAGCACTATTGATACTTTGTAAATGAAATAAACTTGTCCTTGGTTTAAATCTGTTACAGCCATTAAAGGAATCATTCACCTGTGTGTTTTTTAAACTTTTTCTGGTAGGTCTCTGCTCCATGGTGGCTGTTTCTTGGTATGCTGCAATGGTTACTGCTCAGTTTTTTAACCAATACCACGCTGGAACCAAGTAAGTTAATGTATCTGCCATACCAAGCTCCACAGTGTGTTAGACAGCTGCACTAACCTCAGGTTCAGAACCTGCATGGATCCCATTATCCAGTCCTACAGGAGGGAAAAATTGTATTCAGGGAATCTTTTCACCTCAGAGATGTTGGTGGGCAGGGAGGAGAGTTCTTTTCTGGAGGAGTTAGTGAATGTGTGAGGAGCACCAACCTCGCATCTCAGGGGGTATTGTAGAGTGTTTGCATTTTCTTGAGAGACTCAATTAAGTGTGTATCTCAATGTTATGAAGAAGAAAAGGTAAAATTTTTAATCTGCTTTGGCATTTAGACCAAAAGAGGTACAAAACTCAAGTTCTGGCTAGAATAAAGTATGTCAGATGTACATGCAATGGGAAATTGCATGCAAAGCAGCTCAAACTTTGTACTAGTGACCTGCAGAGAAATTTTCTGCCTGTCTTATATATGTCTATGTATTAAGAGCTTGACATTTGTTTTCCTTATGAGTTAATACGAGGCAATCTGTGGGATTATCAGCCTGTGCAGTTGCATACAAACAAGTTTCAAGGTATAAAAGCCCTTACTCTTAATCTGATATAAAAGTAACAGTTGTCAAAACTAAATGGCAGCTTATGTCACCCTTATCTAGGGTGTTTAGAAATGAGGAAAAAGGGTAGAGGTGACTGGGCCTCTCCTTCAGAAAAGAGCTAAAGGAGATGGAAACGTATTTTCTGTGAAATATGAGACATCTGTCATAAGCTTCTACCAAGTATATAATTCACAGATCAGTAAACTATAAATCATTAGTTGCTAGGATCATATTTGAAGTGTTTTGTAAGTTCCTGCCCAGGAATCAGTTCAGGGAAATCACAGGTGAAGTGCTTTGTGATAAATCAAAGTACTTTAAGCAATTGCTTTTGTTGTTTGTCAATTTTCCCTGTGTTTTCAATGAAGTGCTTAGAAAGAAATTGTATTTGTGCAGTTGCTTTTTGTTGCTTTATATGCCCTTGAGAGAACTATATGAAGGGTAATAAATACATTAAAGAACTAAACCAACCGTTGATAAGGAATTTCGGTTAGTCGGATAGCTGGTGTGTTTTATCATTACCTGCTATAGCTTTGGGGCTCCAACATCAATGCCTGTTAATCAGTTACCACATGCTTTGCATTCAGTAGCTAAATAATTATTTTAATTTTTTTTTAATATCTAAGCTTCATGTTTAAGGTATTGATTCACTGAGCAGTTCTTGATGAATTAAGTTTAATCATTGGTAAAGCCGGACATGGAGTCTGTGAGACAGGTTTAAATTCAATTGCATGCCAGTATTGATCTTCACTCTGAAGAGGCTGGAAAATCTGGTTTTTCAGATGGCATTTTTTTGGTCTGACTTCAGCAAATTAGTGAAGTTGACCTCTGCTAATTCTTAGAGGAGTCTCTCTTACAGCTCTGAAGGCAAACTAAGTTCTCCTGCAGATGTCTCCTATATAATTTGCTTTGGTAGGACATCTACAGCATTCTTGTCTGTAGGTGATTGGTGAGCAGAAATGACTGCAGGCACTAGGCAATGTGCAATTTGTACTCCTGGGGTTTTTTTGTAATGACTCTCTGCTTGTTCCATGTTTGGAAGTCCCTGAACCAGTGGAGACCTTGTGGCTCCCATGTGTGATGAGAACACAGAGAGCTGTGAACTTGTGTCAACCTCTGAAACCCCGCTGTCAGCAATGAATTCCAGAGTCAGAAGCTTTGACACTTTTAAAAAATCATGTTTCCAAATGGAAAGGATACACAAATCTCTGGTCCCATGGTACCTTCAGTGCAGTCCATGACACTTATTTTGCCCTTTTATTGGGTATCTCAGAGCACAGATCTACAGGTGGATTGTGGATACAGTTTTTGTCTGATCATAAAAGTTTGGTTTTCCTCTTTTTATGAAACTCTTGCCAGACTTTTCCAGACTCAGTTGTGTCTATTCTTGGGGACAAATTCAGTATCAATTAATTTCTTAGACTGGACTAGGGGGTTTCCTGAAAGATATAGTTTTATAAAATAGGGAACTATTATTTTTTAGCCTGGGACATTCATAAATGCCTTTCTTTCATACAACCACAGAGGGTGCTGAATATCCTTTAGGATATCTAAGTTTGAAAACTAGCCCTATATAACCAGCTACTTGTAAGTGACCTAGTGTTGTGTCCATAGAAAACTGATGTCTATAGTCAGCCTTTTCTCAGCATATAGACAGTAAGATCTGAATCATTCAGTTCTACACAATCATTTCATTGACACAGCCAATAAAAGGGCAAAATAAGTGTTGTGGATTGCACAGGAGGTATGCCATTACTACTTATTATCAACAATTTGTTAAATATAAACAATTATTTATTGCTAGTTTATGTTGCTAGTACTCTCTGTACTGTCATTAATTTGGCAGAGCAACTCTATACAAATAAGAGTTTCACTGAGCAGACACAGAGCCAGATCCGTTCTCTGTTTACTGCTGAAGTGCCTTTCAGTTAGCTGATTTCTACGCAGATCAGAATTTTTTTGCATGGGTTTATGATCCTGTTGTAAGTTGTTTCCATAAAATCTTCCATGTTTCAGGTATGAACTAGGAGAAGCTCTGTACTTAGGCTGGGCTGGATCTGTCCTTTATATACTTGGTGGGATCTTACTGACCTGTTCATGCAGAGGGAAGGCAAATCAGGATTACAGGTAATCTTGGATTTCTCAGGTGAATTACATACACTTTCTATCTGTGCACTGTTCTGTCTCTCGCCCCCTGCTATAAATATGTATCCATTACAAACTGTGCTATGGCATGTGACAGACTGGTGATGGCAGGGGATGCTGTACCAAACATTTGTACCTTCCAGACAGGCTATGTGATGCATCACCATCCAGCAGTCACCTCTAACTTGTATTTGGTAATTCTGGGCTCTGCTGATGGTGAAAATGTGCACTGAAAGAGCAGATTGTGGCCAAAAGAAAAGTACAGTAATTTCACGATTATAAGCCGCACCTGAATATAAGCCACACTACTGGGGTAGGCTGGATTCTTCAGTGAAAAAGGTGCAGCTTATAAACGTGAAATTACTGTATATAAAGCCCCATAATGTATTACAATCCAGTTTCTCTGCAGTGCTCACTGGGAGTAAAATATTCCAACAGTGTTCAATTTGCAGAAAGTGTAAAGGCATTTCCCAAAGCACATGGAATTGATCACTAGAAACATGGGTTTTTTCCTTGTTCTTTGTGGAAATGTCGCACATCAGCTCAGGAAAGGTGAGATTTCTGCCCTGAGCATTTAACTGTCCTTGCATTTTTGTTTCAGTCTTAAATTTTGACACATACAGAAGGCCTCTTTTTAAAGGAGGGATGAAATAGCCAGAAATAGCAGAGGTCTGTGTCCACCAGAACTCAAATAGCTTGGAACTGTACTGGCTAAGCTTGAGAGGATTATAATGTGCAAGGAAGAGGCATGTCCATTGTTGGTGTATTTAATCCTAGGAAAGTTTGCATCAAAATGTAGTAAGTGAGTGTTCCCCTGATACTCCATGGCCTAATCTGAAACTATTTCAGTTTTATGGTAAGATTTCATCAGCCACACTGGACTTTAGATCTGGCTCACCTTTCTTTGATACGAAGTACCAAATGTCCTGAAATGTCCTGAAAATCAGGTAGAACTGAATCCATGAAATAGAAGTTCAGTGTGATGAATGACAGCTGAGGGGGTTGGGTGAAGATATTTCTGTTTTCTTTCTTTGTCATCTTGATTTCTGCATGAAAACCTGCAGCTTTTACAAAGCTGCTGAGGGCTTCTACTTTAGGGCCTTGACTGAAACACCTTGAGGAAGAGCCCATGAGAGTTAGGAATTGTCTTGGTTTAGGGCAAATTTGGGAGGAAACTTCTGAAGGAGTTACACTGCCAGAGTGTGGTTGTTGTTATGGGGGAGATGGGCTGTGCAGCCCGTCAGGGACCCCATCTATTCCCCCCTTAGCTACCAGAACAATGAGAACAGAGGCCTCTCATTTCTAACCCATTGTAAAGAATGTGCTATGGCTGGGTTGGATATAAAGCTGAGTAACTCCTAAGTATCTGAAACCATGAGAGTGTGTCTAATACCTACTTTTTGTATTTTTTTTCTTGATTTACAGTCCTCAAAAATATACATATTCAGCAGCCCAGGCAGCTTCTCAGCCACACAGGTACCCCAAGAACTCTGAGACTATCATAAGCAACAAGGAGTACGTCTGAGCTTCCCTTCTGCGTCACTGTAGCGTTAGTGGCTTATGAACTCAAATGAGGAAGCAAACTACTCCTTTGTTCTGTTTCCAAGTTGCAATCATATGCCTTAATTTGGAGCAGAACCAGGAGGAGGTATGGCTTTCAATGTAAATAGGAATGTAAAGAGCTTTCTACAGAAGAGGCTGTGATGTGAAATGCTGTGGCATGAAGGTTTGCTGCGTGCTGAGAAGCCTGGTAAAATTTAACCAGAGCGCAGTATATGCTGACACTCGAGAGCAATGGTTTCTATTTCAGCTGACTCAAATATGTGGAACTGATAGCTGTATCTGACTGCAAGTTCATATGCCTCACTGTTAGAAATGTGTTGTGTTTCCATTAATGTTTAGCTTCCTTCTTTTTTTAGCAGCTTAAGCTTTTGACAAGAAATAAACTTTGTTCCACAGACTGAAACAGATTTTTTTACGAGTGGAATCCTCTAATAAAGATATTACGTTATACTGAAATTCTTATTATATAATAGTCGTGTTATTATATGTGATAGTCAATGTTTATAAAAGCTACAAAACATTTTCCAGCAACCACTCACCTTCAAATGTGCAGATGTGCAACAAATTTCTTGTTGGCTGTAATGGAGATACAGAAGATAAACAATACAGAATGAACAAAACACAGCTGGGGGTAGAGAAAGCATCTGGTGTGAAAATGCCTTGTGGTAACTAAGAAAATGATAGCCTGAATTTTTTTTTTTTATTTCTATGGTTTCAGCTTTTAAAATAACACTAATTTAACTTTGAGCAGTCTAACTTTGGGAACTTTTACTGCATCTGAATTGTCTAATTCATGTAATTACCCCAGTGGTTTTATTTTCTGTCATTGTTCCATCATTAGAATTTCTGCCTTGAACTATTCCACTGCTGGGAGCATATATTTACCTTGTGTGAGCACTTAGGCAGATGGCAGTGAGCTAACTTTATTTCACATTTATGCTTTCAGCAAGGTGGAATGGAATTTCACCCTGCAGCTTCTCAGGTTCCATAACTTGTCCCTTTTAAATTACAAATGTATTCATACAGTTTGACAAAACTTTTGTTTTGAATGCCTAATGATGAACACATAGCAGTCTAATCTGGAAGTTTCATGCTCAATAGATAATTTCAGAGGGCAACCTGCAAGCAGTCTCAGCAGAAATTATTTAGCCATGTTGCTTGCATGCAGGAACAGCTGACTTGTAAACTGAGACATTAAGACATGAACTGGGCACTGTTGGACTCAGTAAGTAAAGCTAAAAGGAGTGCTGATTATTTCTAGATAGCCAGTGTCATTCTCTCCACTATCATCTGCAGTTTTTAAAGTCATTCCTTTGGTGTTTTAGAGAATAATTTTAAAATCTGAAAAGGCACTTAGCCTGCATGGTGAGAGCTGAACTCCTTACCACCATCTGTGTATTCTGTCCTTTGGATTTTTAGGTGATTTGTGAAGGTACTTTGGTCTAGTTGAACACAGGGAAAATCGCAGAGATAAAGCATCAAGCACTGTCAGTTTCCCACCAAAGCTTGTGTCAGCTCATTAACATGGATTATGATCCAGTAGGCGAGAGAAATTCAGAACCTCCTTGGTCTGGCATCATGTCTTCTAATGGCATCACTGGGAAGTTTAATTCAAAAACAGGAATAAAATCCCAGTGTGGTAGTGCCTTCCTTTCTTCAGTAAATCATTGCCATATTCAGTTCATTCAGAGGAAAATAACTGCTGAAGATTCCATGCCTTTTTTGGCTTGTTTACAGTCCTCCCAAGCATTTTCTCTTTCTGCTGTTATTCCCTGCTTATCTGCCCTGTTTCCATGCATTACCAACAGAAATGCTCTGAATTAATTTAATGAACCATCAACTCAGTTATAGGGACAAAATGTTTTATGTACAGATGATTTAGGAAGTGATTTTTTTTTCTCTTTTTTTTTAAAGTCTGTAGCAAGTCACTTCACTTTCTTTAAAGTATCTTCACACATCATTATTTTTAAGTCCTTTGCTCAGCAGAGCAGACTGCTTTCGTGTCTGCAAATCTTCTTCATATCTCTGCAGCTGAGACCAAAATCCTGCATTCGGTTCTGCTACGGGCCTGGCAGTTTTCACAACCTAGAGAACACAAGAGACATGGTAGAAGCAAGGTATCCTGCACCTGTGGGAGTCATACAAATGCATTTTGAACTTAAAATATTGAGAATATTTACTTTGGTTTTGATTTGGCTACGTAGTAACACATGGCTATTTTGGTGAGCTGGCTTCACTATGTGCTTGCTTGGAAATGGGTCCTGGGCTTGGTTACAGAATGGGTTCATGGGCAAGACACGAGGCAGAGCTGTTGGATTGCTGGAAATGGGAAAGTCTATCACCAAGTGCAGTGACACTGCTCATGTTAAAAATTATAGTGGGAAACTGGTCACTCTCTGCATACCTCAGTCTAAATTAAGCAAACTTGCTGTCTAAAGTGATGCACCTGACAGATGGGCGAAGACCAAAAACCCATTGAGCGCAAGTAGTTTGTATTGGATTGGCTTCCTAGGAAAGCTGACATGCCACTGCTGACAGCAATAAAACTGTGGCTGAGAGCCAGCAGGGTCCCGGGCACACAGCAGGCCTACAGGAGGTTTCTTTTTGGTTTTGTTTCTGAGTTTTTTTTTCTGTGCGGAGCTGTCATATAGGAGCCAACCCTGCAGAACAGTTCCGCACCCACTCACTTTATGTCTCTGTCTTCAGTTATCGTGATTGTCTAAATGATAGAGAAAATGTCCACTAAGCAACCAGTTTTGTATGTTTCCTACCTGTGCTTAAAGCTTATTTGTATTTATGTCCATCCTAGAAACCGCATATTGAAAACTTATTAGACTAAGATGGGCATGAAAAACTTACAGTAGTTTCACGATTATAAAC
>VRYO01000710.1:1926976-2068307 GCA_009812075.1 Sialia sialis
CATTCATTCATTTATTCATTCAAATGTGGAATCTCTGTAACTGATGGTGGGCGGGTGAAAGCGCCAAAACAATTCTACAAGAAATCATCATTACTTACAAGAAGCATTGCATTTCTTCCCCAAAAGAGCTGTAGCTGCGCATCGGGATGCGGGCACATTACCTGGAAGGCGTCCTTGAGCGGGAGCTGCCGGTGTCTCATGAGGTAGGCGGTGCAGATGGCAGCGGAGCGGCTGCGCCCGTTCTTGCAGTACACGAGGCAGCGGCCCCCGGCCCGCACGGCCGCCTCGATGGCGGCTCCGCAGGACTCGAAATGCCGGAGCAGATCCTCGGCCGGGTCATCGAACACGGGCACACGGATGCCGCGGACGCGCTGCCCGCCGGGGAAAGGCTGCTGCCGGGTGACATTCACGCAGAAGGTGACCCCTTCCCGTGCCAGCAGCTCCTCGTCGCACGCTGCCCTGGCCGTGCCCAGGAGCAGCGAGTCCGTCACCCGGCAGAGCTGCGGCATCGGCGGCCTCGGGGCTCCCAGCGCCGCCCGCAGCCCCCGCGCTCCGCTATTTTTATCCGCTCCGGGCAGGTCCTAGTGCCGGCTGCATGCCGAGAGCTGCGCTGGGAAAGCCGAAAGCACTTTCAGAGCCCACAGCTCACTTGTAAAGCCAGTGGATTTGTACAGTCGCTCCCCGCAGAGCAGCTGCCAGCCCGCTGTCTTCTGCACGGCGACGCTGCTGCTGCGGGCAGTGCTGGTGGTGCAGTGATGCAAAGCTCAAGCTGGGTGAGGGTAGGTTTAGGTTGGGTATTAGATAAAGATTCTTCTGCCAGAGAGTTGCTGGGTGCTTGAGCAGGCTCCCCAGGGCAGTGGGCACAGCACCAAACCTGAGAGAGTCCAAGAAGTGTTTGGACAGTGCTCTTGGGCACATGGTGTGACTCTTGAGGATGTTCTGTGTAGGGCCAGGAGTTGAACTCCATCATCCTTGTGGCCCTTGAAGGTCATGGCACCCATCAATTGTGATTGATGTGATCTTCTCCAGAGCATCTCAGTGCCCCTTGCCAGAACAAAAGCATCTTTTGAGTGCCCGGAAAATGATTTACTAGGCTGGCCAGATAGCATAGTGCTAATCTTTCTGGACTTCAGTAGAATTGCTGGTGTGCTGCCAGGGTAGAGAATATCTTAGCCCAGAGTGCTGACATGTTTTGAACTGCCCAGGATGGGTGGGGAAGGGCCAAGCCCAGCCAGGTTAAGGTCACATTGGCCAGTTCCAGGCAGGTGCTGCAGGGCTGCTCACAGGTGCCAGCAGATTCCTGCAAGCTGAGCTGCTTCAAGCCTTTGCTTTCAGGCAAAACACGAGCATTTGAGTGATACTGCTGACACAAAAATAAACCTGAACTGTTGCAGCAGCAGAGCACAGACTGCTGGTGTGCAGTGCCACCTCTTAAGGAATTAGAAGGGAGGTACAAGGATGAGCTTTTATTTGATCATGGTGGAAGAACTTGGCCTGCCACACACCTGCCATCATTTGTGTCAACAGCAGCCTGTCAGTGAGATGTTGGCTCTGGGGCCAAAGGCTCTCTCACATGAGCACAACAGCACAAAGGCTGCTAACCAGCACATCCTCAGCTCCCACATGTAGGCTTATTCATCTGCCCCCTTGCTTCCCATGCTCAGGACCCCAGGAGTTGTGGTTCAGGCTGGAATTCTGCAGCTGGAAAGGAGAAAGCTCAGCAGGAGAGCCCTGATGCTGCTCACCCCAGCAGCGGGGGACAGGATTCCTCCACAGCCACTCTTTCCAGGGATTTTGGACCTTCCCTGGCAGTAGCTCTTGCCCAACGTAGCATTTCCATGGCACACCCCTTACTTCCAGGACATGATGCATTAAGGAGCCTTTCTGCAATCACTGCCAGAGACTTCTCTGTGGGACAGGCACACGTCAATCCCCCACACTGTGGAAAAGAGCCAGCTGCTGCCCTACTTTCCTCTGACAGAGGCTCATCCTTCTTCTGCCTGCACTCCTCAGTGGGCTTTCTTGGGCCCTGCAAAGAGTCCCTGGGTGGTGTTTTGTGGGCACACTCCAGTGCATGCCAAAACCACCATCTTTATTTCTCATGGTATCACACTTGCAGTGCCAGGAACCCTCCACTGCTCTGTGTGGATGGCAGCAGCCCATCAGATTGCTCTGGGATTTGCCAGACAAGCCTGGTGTGAGTTGCTGGTCTACCAGCTCCTGCAGCTCATCCTAGCACTGGTCCAGGTGTTGCCCGGGTGACACCATCTCAGGGCACCATTCCTGTCACTTCAGCAAATGCCCCTGGGCTGCCCTGAGCTCCCTCTCTCTGAGGCTATGGATGTTTATCCTGCCTGCAGCTGACTTAAGGATGGTCATTCCTACCAGAAAGGTGTCCCTTTCCACCAGCCTGCCCTGCACCCTGTCTCTGTGCAGAGGAGGAGTTAGGAACAGGGCAGCTGTCACTACACAGAGTAGTGTACAAGTTAGACACAAGTGCCATCTTCTGGCAGTGAAGCTGGTTGCTGCCTCTGTAGGAATATGGTCGAAGTGCAGGGTGAGAGCCTCATCCCTCGTTGGAAAAGGTCTGATTTTGCTGGGCTATTTCTGGTCTTGGTGGCACTGCCAGCTGGGGTACATGCCAACAGCCCCAGTCACATTGGCTGTCTCCTGTCCTCCTGCCATGCACCTGCAAAGGGCCTGGCCCCACTGTCTTGGGGAGCTCCCAGTGTGAACTGGGCTGCTGCTGGAGCCCTTGAGGCCTTTCATGCCCAGGGAAGCAGTGATGTGGCTGCAGGGGAGTGCGAGCTGAGCTTGTACCACACCCTACACCTCCTGCAAGCTCTTAGCAATGAATTTGCAAACATGCAGTGTTCAGTGACATTATGAACTGCAGAAATGTTTTCAGACACCTTTACTAAACGCCAAGCCCTCAGAGGCTGTTGTTTCAGTTCATAATTGGACACCAAGGAGGCAAAGCAGGCAACTGGTGTGCACAGAACTTCTCCAAGGAGAAGACGTGTATTTTTGCACTTGTCTCTATTTATATAAATATGTGCATATGGTGCAAATAGCTGTAGCTGCAGAAGAGGAACCTAAATAAATACCTACTCACTCAAGGGTATCAGTCAGTTTATTAAATTCAGCTGATGTTTGCTTCCACGCAGAATGACACACGTTTAGTAGTTTTCAGTTACCAAGTCTCTCTTAGACATGAGCAGCTTCCAACACATCACCTTGACAGCTGCATTCACCCATTTCTGGAAGGGGACAGAGCTGAAGCACAAATCTTTCTGCTGCACCAGTTCAGTCTCAAGCACCTGCTGGAGATGAAACATCCCCCTTGCTGCTTTACTTGCTGTGAGCCCATCCAACAGCTGCACTGGTGCAAAGCCATGGTCTGGAATTACCACAGCACTTTGTAATGACCAATACCACGGACATTTCTGATTTTGTATACTGTTATGCCATGACTTTCTGTGCTTCTAAATGACAAAGAGATAACTTAGGGTCCTCACTTTGATAATTCAAGCCAGGGTCACCTTGTTCCCACAAACACACATCCACAGAACCAGGAGCTGCTCCTCTGAACAGAACAGGAATCAGGCAAATCCCTACTGCCAGCACTGGCATCAGCCCATTACACACCCGTGGTTGAAACATGGTTTCATTCCTCAGGGCTCCTGACCTGGCCTTTGTCTGTGCCTTAACAAGGGAAAAAGAAAGAAAACGCCTGACTTGGCTTAAAAGGGGAAGAAATAATTGCCCTGTAAATACAGATTTGTCTCCAGCCTTTTTATTTATACAAGGATTCAAAGAACATATTTCAACTTTAGATAAACAGTGCAAGAGAGTTACAAGTACCTTGGTAACAGAAAGAAATAGATAACTGTCCAGCTATGCTGATAAGTGAAATAATTCTTACTCCTGCAGATAGAAATGCATCTGTTTAAAGCAAAGGTGGACTTTAGATACTCTGCTATACCTTAGCTCCTACCAAGCCCACTGGAAAACAACAGGCAGCTTGTCATTTGTAAATGAGAAGAAGCTGTGCTCTCAAAGCCTTTTGAGACCCTCACCATTGTTTAAAACATACATGTTATGGCACAAAGAGCAGGCTGGAAGACAGAGACACTTGGAAATCCACCATTCGTGGTTCTCCCCTTCCCAGGGATGGGGCCTTTCTAACTTCTTTCCCCCTACACTACTACACCCTCCACAGTCCTGTCAAGTATGAGACCTTTTCACACCAGAACACGATGGATCACCATCCTGATAACATTGAAGATGTTTCTCCCCAGCCAGCCCAGTTCCTCAGAGATCCCCCATGCAGTCAGTTCAGAGCAGCCATGGGGAGGTGTGTCACAGTGTTTTCCAGCAGCAGCAGCCCAGGAAATGTCATCCATAAGCACTGAATGGCCCCAGGTTCTGCACCAGCCCAGCCACAGGCTCGGGACTTGTCTGCACCTGGGTTGATTTCAGCTTGTTCAGCCACACCAGTGGTTGTTTAGTCAGCAGTAATTGCAGTTTGCTTTAGTTTAGAGTTGATATCCTGCGGGCTCTCAGCTCCTGGGGAGGGTGGCATGGCCAAACACAACCCCAGGCCATCCAATGGCAGCAGCTGGGGAAACAACTTCAAGGCCAGAGAGACCAGAACGGACCAAGCAGGGACCAACAAAAAGCAGCAGTGTAGACTGACCATGGCCAGGTATAAAAACCAACCCCAGCAGACACAGGGCTGAGGAGGAAGCGGCACCAGCAGCACTGAGCATCTCTGGGTACAGAGGTGCCTGAGCCCCCTGCACTGCCCCACCCCAGGCTGCTGTCCTGCTCTCACTCTGGCTTCTGCAAGGTGCAAGCTGCCACCCTCAGGGGCAGAAGGGATGTGCAAGTGGAGCTCAACCCCATCCTGCAGGTGAAGGCATCAGGAAGGGTTACCCTGCATAACAGATTTTACTGTTTCTGTGAGGTTATGCCTTATTAATTTGCACTAAAAGGTTTTTTCTTGTAACAGAACCACTAATTTGGGCTATAAAATTGTTAAAATATTAACTGGACAATCAGTAAATTTCTGGCTTCACACTTAAGATGTGAAGGGGCCCATAAGAAGCTTTTGAGAATAACAGGAAGACAGCAAAAACTAATTGCACAGAAATGGAAGTGACTTTCAAGCTCCCATTCTGCAAAGCAAAACATTGACCTCAGCATCCCTGTGTTAAAACCCCAACCCAACTCTGTTTTGAAGAGGGCACAATGTTTTAATTCTTCCTCCCTCCACCCTGCTCTTTTTTTTTTTTTTTTTTTTTTTTTGCTTTGGATGTAAAGCTTCTGCAGGATTGGTTGTGGGGATTCTTGTAACTGAAGGTTAAATTTGTATTTGCCATTCTGATATAAAAAATGTAAAAGAAAAGATAGGAACTCTTTAGAGCAGTAGAAATCATGTGAATTTACTATATGTCTAGGAGTAACTAAACCTAGACAAAAGCACATTTACTCTCTCCAGGGCTCTGATGGGTGTAGTGGCACAGTCTGTCCTCCAGCCATTGTCCAGCACCCTACTGTTCATTTCTGGCCAGATCAGGAATGATTTTGCTTTACAAGAAGGTGAGGCCAAGTCAGTGACATTAAGCACTGAGAGAGGCCAGTCAAAGCTGGCTTAAAATCCCTGCCTAGTTTGAGGCACCCCAGTGCCACCACTAGGCCCCAGGGAGGGCAGGAAACAAACTGGCTTTCAGTATTACCTTACTCCTGTCCTCATCTTTCCTTAAATTGCACACTTTAGAAACTGCTAATGTTAAAAATGTTTTGTTTTTTTTTTTTCCCCCGTTCTTAGAAAACAGCCAAACCCCTAACCCCATGTTTGCTCAGCCCAAAGGCACATCTCCTCTGACAAGAGAGAGAAGAAATGCTCAAATGCTGTGCAAAAGTAAGAGACAGGCCCAGCTCTGCCCTCCCTCTCACCCCAATCCAAACCTGTCTGAAGCTCAAACCCAACCTGTGTGTGCTCCTGGCCTGAGCAGTCACAGAGACTGTGCTGGATCCAACACCTGCTACACCTGTGGCTCCAGCCCATGCTTGCTGCTCATCAGGCACAGAAGCCTCTGGAAGCCCCAGACACACAGCTCTAACAAGCACAGACACTCCTACAGCTATGTGAGGACATTTATAACTCCACTCACCACCCGCAGGCTCAAAACCTGGCACAGAGCCCACCCCACCAAGCAATTTGGGGTTAGGGCAGCTGCCCACATCACCCAGAGGCTGGTGAGTGGTGGGACAGGGCACAGTGGCTGAGCCTGGCCCTCCCCTGAGCCAAAACAGAGCTGCAGGTGGTGCCTGAGCTGCTGGCTCAGCCCGTGCCTGCAGAGGTTAGGGAAGGCATGCTGGATGACAGGGAAGGAACAGGGAAAGTGGGAATCCATTAAAAACCTGCAATGCAACTGGAACAAACACCAAAGGTAAAAAGAAATCCCAAACAAAATGTGTCCTGTCCTCACATTCCCCTGGTGGGTGCTGCCTTGAGCCAGTGCTCTGGGTAGGGACCCAGTGCCCTGGTGATCCCCACCAGCCCCTTCCTGCCCCAAGGCAGCCGCTTGAAGGGGCACAACCAAAGCTCCAGTTAGTAAAACACCCCTGGTCTCTCTTATTACCAAGAAAAAAACCCAACAAGATTCCTGTCAATGGCTGGGGCCAGAGAAGGAGGAGGCAGCACAACTGTCGTCACACAGAGAATACCACTGTGCATATTTGCATCTCTCTGTTACCTACAATGGTACTGCACTGCAGGTACAAATTGGACCATCGTTACTTGGGTAAAAAATGGCTTTCCAACTAGCATGCAAAGAAAAAGTACCCCAAACCCCAACCCCTAACACTCATTCCCAGTCACTTAGATGTAGGAAACCTACACTTCAAATTGTCGTCAGCTACGAGCTCTAGTCAAGAAACCCACTTGTGACCTTTCCAAAGAAAAAGGGAATCCTGCATTTTTGGGTCCAACAGCCGCTGCCAAACTCTTTCTGTTCAACCCACCAAACCTGCTCACGCTCCTGCGTACACCCTGGAAGTGAAGGGCCATCTGCCCAGCTAGGAAGCACAGAGGAAGAGCCCGAGAGCCCCTGAATGCAGCCTGGGGCCGTGCGAGGCTGGCGGTGTCGGGTCGGGAGTGGCGCTGCCCGTGGCACCCGCAACAAGGGCAGGCAGTTGCATATTCCACTGGCAGCAGCAGCACAGCTGCCCTCAGAGGGCTCAGCCAAGTTCCCCTGGAGCCCTCTGCAAAGGCTGGCTCCAGCCCCAAGAGCCAGTTTGTGGCAATAACAAAAGTAAAACAATGAGGTATGGAAAGAAGGGCCCAGCATTGGGGAAAGACCAAGAAAGAAGAAAACAGCTCGAGCACTGCCAGAGATAGCAAACAACTGAAACCTTCTGAAAAACCTTTTTCTCCTCCCTTTTCTTGTTATTTTTTTTTTCTTTTTTTTTCTTTTTTTTTTGCCAAGGTGAATTAAATATGTCCTTTGGTTGGTTGGTTGGTTGGTTGGTTTGGCAAAGTGAAGCCCTCAGCCGCAGTCTGTTTCCTGGCTGTGCCAGTGAGTTACCGCCAGTGCAGCGCGGCAGTGACAGCCACCGAGAGGAGGAGGAGGAGGGAGGCAGAAGGCAAAGATCTGCTGCTGGCCCCATTGACGCCGTGTCCAGACTGCTTAGGAATAGCGTGTGTTTCTGGCTGCCTGGTGCTGGGGCTCTTAGAAAGTCTTTTGCCACAGACGTCGTCAGGACAGCTGTCCCCGCTCCCGGAGCCGCTCATGTCGTCACCTGCAGAGATACACGTGGGGTGAGCACACTCTGCTTTCCCTATGGAAACCTTTCCTTTTCCTTATGGTGAGCAAGGCCTTCCCCTTGCTGCAGCCCCGGGCAGCTCTGGTCACAAGCCCTACCCTGGCCACCCCCTCCTCTCTGCATCCCTCAATGTGGGATACAAGCTCACACCTGACCTCCTGCTGGCGTTAATCACCTGTTGCTGCAGCAGCTGGAAATGCTGGAGCAGACAGGAGCAATGGCCCTGTCAGCAGGGCTGGGGCTGGAGATATCCCTGCAGGTTTCAGTAAGGCACTGGCAACAGCAGAGT
Source organism: Sialia sialis (assembly GCA_009812075.1). Classification (NCBI taxonomy): domain Eukaryota; kingdom Metazoa; phylum Chordata; class Aves; order Passeriformes; family Turdidae; genus Sialia; species Sialia sialis. The sequence goes on from VRYO01000710.1 coordinate 1,935,099, forward strand.
CTCCAGCCACCCCACAAGTTGGCTGCACTCAAGCGGCCCCTCAGCAGCCCCAAGCCAAAAGCCAGGGTGCCACAGCCCCTCCCTGCCCCAGGGCCCAGCAGCAGTATCTGCAGGGACACGTGTGCAGGCTGCAGGGGCACCAGTGCAGGCTGCAGGACTGCTTGGCCCCTCTCAGCCCCCTTGAACCTCCCTGGTTCTGCTCCACTCACTCGTGTCTTGGAAGTCCACGTCGTTGCCGATGTTGGCGTTGCCCAGGCGGTTTGTCATGATCTTCAGCTGCATGATCTGCTGGCGAATGGTCATATCTGGCTTGGTGATGTCCACCTCCACCTCTGGGTTATTAATCTGGTTGGCCAAGCCATCCCCCATCACTTCAGGCAGGTAACTGGGAAGGAAGGGAGAAGGTTTAGATGTCTCCCCCCCAGCTCAGTTCACCTCTCCTGCAGTCACCTGGGATAATCCAGGCTCTGTGAGCCCCAGAGAGGCTGCAGTCAGTGCCATTGACTTGTGGAACTGCCTCTGTAGCTTTGTTTGTTGGAGGCAGCCCAGCTCTCTGGGTGGCCAGACCCCAGCAGAGGGGTCTCAGCTCACAGGAGGCGGCTGGGTGGACTTGCAGCACCCCTGTCCCAGCATGGGAAGGGATTTCCTGCAGAAAAGGCAGAGGGCTTGCTCTCAGGATGGTACCAGTGGGCCCACAGTGACACTCCACTAAGGAAAAATCTCCGTCCACACAGGAGCATTTTAATCTCTGCTTGGTTAAATCCTGTGGAGACTGACATCCTGGGACCACCGAATGGCCCCAACCCAGTTTGACCAGACAGGCTCCCAGGGAAGCTTAATTAGCTGGGACCTGTCATCCAGAGCTGCACTGCTGCTTCCACAGTGCCCCGCTCCTCCTGCTCCTGCACATCTGGGACACTGCAGGAAACAATGTGAAATATGGAAGAACTGAAGGTGTTGACTTCAGGCTGGCAAAGTTAAGCCCAAGAGGTCTGCAGAGAGAGGAGGAGAAAGGTGCAGGTCCAGCAGCTGGGGTAGGAACTGTTTCTGTAGCTGTTTGAAGTCACCCAGGTGCCCCCTCCCAGAGGGAACCGCATGTCAGAACAGGTATGGATAGAGGGGATGTGCATGCAATTCCCTGCAGCAGCTCTAGAGCTTGTGTAGCAAATCCAGCCCCGCTGCCTTCTGAGTGCATGCAGAATTGCAAAATTGCTTCCTTAGTAGAAAACTACACAGTTATTTCATGGTGAGTGCATTTCAGTGCTTAACCCTCAACACACAGCAGAATGACAGGCACAGACTGCTCACTCTGCACAGGTGGGGCTGGCTGTGATGATGTGTAAGTGCCTTTTCAAACCTTTCCTCTCACCCCAGACTGGTGCTCCTGGCACTGTGACCCACTTCATACCTGCCCTTGGTCATCCCATTCCAGCATTTGTCATCTGATGCTGAGCTGGACATCACTTTTTTGCTGCACAGGCTGCTGGGCAGGGTGATCCAGTATGTCTTGAGAGCTGTCAGATTCCCTTTGGCATCTAAAACCTGTAAGCAAAGGGGATGTTCAGGACATGAGAACTCAGGGGTGCCCCAGGGTGGAGGCAAGTACAAGGATTCTGCCTATTTTTTGTTTTACCATCACAAAATCTGTTTTTATGCAAACAAGGATGTATCATCAACCTTCCCCTAAAGACCAATCATGAACCCAAGTGCCAAGGCTGAAGGTTACATGCCAAGGACTGTTCCTGTACCACAGGACCAAAACCAGGAGAAGACCATCAGACTGGGAGCCAGCTAAGTCTGGCACCCAATCCCTGAGAAACTGGTTATCAGCAACATAGACCCAGCCCTGTGCAGAGGCAAGACCAGGTCTGCTTGGGCTACACCTGATGATCTGATCTTCTTGAGACGTGCCGATCAGCAGTCCCCAGAGCAGTGTGACCTGACTGCAGCAGCAGGACCAGCTCCAGAGACAAACCCACCAGCATCTCCAGTGCTTGTGCAGAGGATTTGGCTTCCAATGTCACCTTCCCCCGTCTCTTCTTGTCTTCACTACTGGAGCCTTTTGTGCTGATTTTGGGATTTCCACAGCCTTGGAATACCTGAAAAACAAACCAAACTCTCAATCCCATGTTTCAATGCTATTATTTTAATTATTTAACACTACACAGATATGGTTTTTTTTAACTTCTTAAGCATGTTTATCCTTCCTATTGCCAAGATTCTCAGAGATTCTGGCTTAGTTTCTAGTGCCAGATGTGTTTTCAGCACATTGTAACTGGTTTTGGTTACCACTATCAAGCAAAATATTCAGTAGTAACACATGTTTTTGGATGAGCCACCAATATTGATATTAAATTATTTATAGCAATTTTATCTGCTCTTCTTATGACTGGAAAATAAAATGTGGGAAGAACTAGATGGGTGTTCCTCACATTTATTAGATCAGTGGTGAGGGCTTCAAGACTACAGAGCATAGGAGCTTCACTGGTGACAACAGACTGATGTGGGACTGTCCCCATGACTCTTGCAATCAACACCACACTTTAGGAAATCAATGTGGCTCCAACCAGGGCACTGCAAGGACAGCAGATGTGTCATAATCTGTCAGACTGGATGTTTCAGGGGCAAATGAGGCAGCAGAACTGATTTATCTGTTATCTTCAGGTATCTCCTACCATCCTACCTACCTGTCCATGTGGGCTTTGCAGCCAGAGGTCAGCAGAAGCTCTTGGAAGGTACAATTCCTCAGACCTGGCCTCTGGGAGGAGGTGAAGAGTGTCCTACAAACACCTGCTTCTCCCAGTCTCTGCATCACCAGTCCAGGCAGCTGCAGATCACCAGGGCTGGCAGCTGAGCCTCACTGGTGGCAGGAGAGCTCAGAGGACCCGGCTGGACAAAGCATCAGAGGTCAGGAGGGACTTTGCACTGTCAGTTTGAGTCACAATATGCCAGCCTTTACAAAGGAAGCCACCTGATTTGAAAAGAGGGCTCCAAGCTTATAGTGGCTGCCAGGGTGCTGTCAGAAGCTATTGATAAGCTTGACTTTGGCTGGTGTCCCCTCACAGCAGAGGAGGCAGCCACAGAGCTCTGCTGACACAGCTCATGCCACCTGCTGAATGCACTGGCTCATGGACTCTGACAGCAGAGTCCTAGCCCAGACAAGAGCCCCTTGTCTGTGTGTCTGAGGGACATTCAGCCTCTGGAGGTCCCTCCTGGGGTGCCCTGTCCTGCTGACCAGATGGATCTGATGACTCCAGCAGTTCAGCACCAAGGCAATTTGTTTGTTCATCAGTCTCGTTCACTCTGTGCAAAAAACCACCCTGAAAACTGCATGTGGAGCATTTTCTACTTGGTCCTATCAAAACAAAACCTTGGTTTCACTGCTGTATCTCCCTGCCTGTTGCTGCTGTTGGCAGATGGCTTCTTCCCAGGAGATAAAAGTCTGGGGAGGTGTCCAGGGCAGGGGCAGCTCCAGCACAGTGTGGTACCAAGGTGAATCTCTTGCCACTGTACACGCTTCAGGTGAGAAATGCAAACTACTGCGGGAGAAATCACAACTCCTGAGGGGAGACTGAGGGGTTCAACATAAATAATGAGAACAAACAAGGCTTTGCAGACTCTGGTAGCTCCTGCTGCCTGAAATCCATGAGAGCCACAAGGAGAAGGGGAAGTGAGGAAGCAGGGAGAGTGAACACAAGGCTCAGTACCACAAGTGCTTCTTTACAGCTTTACCCAGACCCCAGGACAGCCTGTGGCTGAGGGTGGCACTGGGGCCAAGGCCACTCCCAGCTCCTCTCACAGAAGGCATTCCATGTGGGAGCACATTCCCTGCAGGTGGCTCAGGTGCAGCTGCAGTGGGAGCTGCAGATTCACCTCTGGATGGCTGAGCTGAATCTGCCACAGGACAATGCCACAGAGGCTGTGAAGTAGCCACCCTGAGAGATCTGAGACTGCCATGGGAAATATGGGATGGAACCAGCAAGGAGACCTGGTCTGGCTGTGTGAGTGGGGTGTGCAGAGGTCAACTGGGGACCCAAGGGTTGTGACCTGACACTCTTAGTGGCTGCAGTGACAGCCTCTGATGGTGGCAGTGTGGCTGCCAGAGTGCCTCCTAACTGGTTAGACAGGGAGGCTACCTTAACAGCAGTTAAGATAACCTGGGTCATGTCCTTGGCTCTGAGATGGGCAGGATTGGTCTGGGACAGTCCTCAACTCAGAAGGTTTGCAGCTCCTGCCCTCTGCTATCTGTGCAACCAGAAGAGTGCTCCTGGTCACCAGGTCATACTAAGGAGCTCATCAAATATTTGGTTGCTCCAATCAAACACCAGTTAGACTATTTAGGCCCTTTCATTGCACCAGATTTACTGTATCCCTCTTGGAAACACCTTTCTCTGCAGATGATACTATGTTTTCTCACACCATGGATTTGCTTTTATGTGGAAAGCCTCAGTCTCAGCTAACAAGGGAAGAAAGAACATTGCCTTTCATGTCAGAAAAGAAACCTAACCCAGTACTTGGATGCATGCTGCTGTTGGTGCTTTGATGTGTGCCAGGGAATTCCTGTCTGCCAAGCAATACTTCTGGCCCTTCCCTTATCCAAAACTCAGTTAGGACCTGTCCCTCTTCTTTCATGTGCACTTCTGCCCTGTCTGTGGGATAGCTGCAGGACCTGGGGAGTGTCTGGGCAAAAGGCAGGAGCCCTGGAGGGCTGCTTTTGTTCCCAAAGCTTCTCTTACCTGCAGCTACAGAGGTGACTGTGGTTAAGTGGATAAATACACTAAAAATAGAAGACCAACAGAAGAGACTTTCATGATACATTCCTCATGGAAGACAGGTGAGCCTCAGGAGAGCCTGGTTTGTACTCTCCAGATGGACTGCCAGACTGCAGCTCTGTCCCAGGGCACAACCTGACAGCCCAGTATTTCCACTGCAGAAGATGCCCTCGAGGCAGGTTAAAGAAGCTGCCTCCTGTTACTGGGGACTGTGCCCTTCATGGAAATGCCTCAGCTCAGGCAAAACATCTCAAAACTCTTCAGCACAGAGGCCCCTGACAGCAAATGGCACAAGGCCCCCTGTCACTGTGTACAGTGTCCCACCTCCTGTGCCTGTACCCAAAGGAGGCTGGCTGGATGTGGCAGGGAGCAGGATTTGGAAACACCTGCAAAGGTTTTTGCCTGTGTCAGATGGGTAGTAGGAAAGCAAGGTAATTTATCATTAAAAGAATGGGCATTTTCTCTCTTTCACTCTTCACCTCCTCCAGTTCAGCTGAATAGGGAGCACAAAAGAGCATTTGGTCTTGGCAGCTGCACATGATGAGTCCTCAGCCGGGCCCAGGCGCATGCTCCTACCTTGCTGGTGATTGAATCTTTGTTTTCTTGCAAGTTGGAGATGGCTTCAGCGATCCTCATGTGGATGGTGCCTATGACAGTGTCCACGTTGTAGGGGCCATCGATGCGATCGGCCACCCCGATCAGGGAATCTGCAACGAGGCACAGACAGCTCTCAGCATCACCCTGGGCACACCAAGGCAACACCAGCTCATGGTGAGTGGCAGAAGCTGCTGGGCTCCCTGTTAGGAGACACCTCTCCATGTTCAGCACTGCCCAGGTGCACACTTGTTTTCCTCACTTTATAAAGGTAAAGCCACTCTCCTTGGCAAAGGAGCCTCCTGCAAAGGGTAAATACACTTTGGGTAGGGTGTTCACCCAAAGTAACCAGCATTTCCCTGGCTGATATAGAAGGGAAAGGCGGAAAACTGGTGCAGAATTATTAAGAAACACACAGCAATACTTGGCCCTCACCCTCCTAACTCAGTGCATGTCTCCAGCAAAGCACTGCAGCCAGGAGAAAGTGGGAGAATTGGGGTCAAGAAGGTGTCAGAGGTAGTGGGAAATAGTTTCTGTGGCAGTGAAGGAGTGAGAAAAGTGGTAATTCTTCTCACCTTCTCCTCTGGAAGGATAAAAGCCAGGGAAATATCAGGCTATACAGGTACAGAAGCAGACCAGCATGCTCACAACTAACTGGTAAATGGGACAGGGAGTGACTGAGGACTGCCTCAACTCTCAGCTCCTCTTGGAAAGCTCTGATATCCAAGCACTCCCACCTGGCCTGGAGGTTCCTGCTGGGATAGCTGCTTTGGGACTGTGCTTGGCTTACAAAGAATTACCAATCTCTGCCTACCCCCAGAGAAAATTCTCAGCACTCCAGTCGGGTCTGAAGGAAGGACAGCCTATATGCTCTCAATATACGGGGGTAAATTTTGGTAACTTTTCTTGCAATCCAGGAAATAAAATCTCCTGTAGCACTGAAGAGCTTGTAATTTAATTTTGCTGCCACTCAGGGTTTGTGGTTCATCTTTGAGACTGTATTTCTGACATACAGTGCCTTGCAGAGGCACTAATCTTGAGATACAGACATTTAAATCAAAGGTTGCACCCTAAATAGTGATAAATTATATTTGAAACATTTACTATAAAAATCTGCCTTATTTGCCCTGCCCTGATTGTCAAACTGAAAGAGTAACTCTGTATTTAGTGTGACAAAATCGTCTTTGGCTACACAGAAGGGCCTGGAGAAGGGTGAAGGAAGGACAGCACCAGTGAATTGCTGCCTTTGACTCCACAATTTGCTCCTGTCCTTGATCAGTTTGTGACCTCTGACATTGAAATGTACAACTGTAATTTGAAAGAAGCTCCAATTTCCTCCTAGCCATCACCCCTTGACAGTGTCTCTCGGGAAGAGGAAGCCAGAATGAATGCAAAATGCACATGGAATTGCTTCCCTGTCAATCAAGGAAAGCTGTACAGTGATGTTTGAGGAGAGAGGTTGTCATCCTGCCAGGAGAGAGTGGCAGGAACAGTTAGCTGCCTCTGCTCAGAAAGGCCAAAGGGCCACTGAACCCCTGGGCAAGGGATAATTCCTCCTCCTCCTTTGCAGCAGGCTCCCAGTTGCTCCCACAGGGAGCATTCCCAGTTAGCTGTGGCACAGCTGGCACGGGCACCTCTCCAGGCAGCACCCCAGCCTTGCTGTGCTCTGCTTCCCTCTCCATCCTGCAGCATCCCTCAAGAGGCAGGTGCCACTCCTTGACTTCAGCTGGGTTTTTGTTGCTAATGCCAGCACACACCAGCCCCAGGCCTGCCTGCAGGGTGCAGCTGGGGCTGGGCTGGCAGCTTTGCTGGCCAGGGAGAAAAGGCCCAAGGCCATTTCCCCTGATGCCTGCCCTCTATGAGCCCAGACAAACACCAAGGCTCCCTCAGGTCCCACATCACTCCAGCTGTGCACGTACAGGGTGAGGAAGAGACAGGAGCCTGCTGACTGATGCTGTGTGGGCACGAGGAGGACTGAGAGCTTCACCACTGCAAACACCCCCGAGCCTCCCACCGCCCTCTTTATTGCCAAACCCAGCCTCAGGGAGCCCAGGGGTGAGAGAAAGGCCACCTTACCCATCAGGTACTTCCACTCGGTGCTGAGGTCGGCCTGGTTGGCCAGGCAGCCCTTGACCACGTTCAGGCAGTAGTTGTTGCAGGGCCTCACGCTGGACATGCCCCGGCAGTGCGGGCAGTACATCAGCTTCATGATGGCGCGGGTGCACTCGTGGCTGAGGGACACCTGGGGGACAGGGACAGTGAGGCACACACTGCTCAGGGGAATGGGGTAAGCTCCCCCTTCCCTGGGGTGAAGGAGCTTGCTGTGATCTGAGCCAGCACAGCCCCCTGGCACATGGACCAGGAAAAGCCACTTCCCTCTCACTGCCCCTCCTTCCCCACTCTTGCTCCCCACGGGAGGGACAGGAGCTCTGGGGCTGCTGCCAGCTCCTCAGGCTCTTGGGAAAAACCTGTCTGTGAGCACCATGCCCCTTCCAGCCATGTCTGGCGGCCACAAGGAACCTTGGGCTGTCCACCAGACCCTGACATGGTGCAGTGTGCCCCTGGAGCCCCTGCCATCAGTGCCACCAGGGTCTGCATCCACTGTCCTGCAGACACAGGTGTCCCACAAACTGCACCTCCAGCTTCCTGGGGGGGACACACAGTGAGGCCCTGGACACAGAATCTGCCCGGCTGGCATCTTTGAAAAGGAGAATAGTCTTGGGGAAGACTTGCACAATGCCAAAATGCTGGGCAATAGAGAGCACTTGACACAGGGAAGTGATTTCTCTCTGTGAGCTCTTCAGGAACCACAGGCAGCCATGACCTGGGCCAAGCCACACTGTGCCAGCAGCTCAGAGGGCCTGCACATGCAACTGCTTCTTTGCAGGACTCTGGAGATGGCTTTGTCACCTTTAATTAAAGCACCCTGCTCCTGCAAGCACAGAGCCAGTGCAGGTGCAGAGCCCAGAGAGCAGGGCCACAGCTTCAGCAGCACATCAGTGTCCCCCAGCCATCAGGCAGGGGCCAGTGTCCCCCAGCTGCCCTGGGCAAGGACTGGCCATGCACTGAGGGGTGAAGAAGAGCCTGGCAGACCCTGTAGAGAGGCTGGCACAGCTCCACATTCCCCTGTCTTGTTGTCTTTTCTCTTTTGTGGTCATTTTCTGTCTTTGCTCAGATCCATTTGCAGTTCCCTTGTAAAGCTTTTAAAATAATTTACAAAAGAGAAAATGTCTGCATGAGGTCTCCCTTGGTTCCAGATACTTGACACTCACAAGGAGCCCAGGGGGAGAAAAATGACAGAAGGGGCAAATCTTGAAAGGAAAAATCCCTGGGCCTGCAACTGCATCTGCAATGCTGAGAACTCTCTTTACTACTTTGAACATGCCCTGCTAGGGGACTCCAGAAAGATTCAGTTCTGAGGTACCCTTGGGAGACTGTGAACATGCTGAGCCCAGTATCAGAGGCTGTATCAGTGAAAATCCCTAATCCCCCCTCCTTAAACTGCCAAGGTTTACTGGAAGCTGTGTGGGAGTAAACCTTGGAAAACAGATGCTGGATGGTGCTGAGATTTCATTGGGCAGGAATGCACTAAAATAACCTTGTGAGAACTTTCTTCAGGATGACGACAAAAATTGCTGAGTTTCAGAGAGAGAACCCAAACAGAGCCTGCCTCCCTGGCCTGGCAGCCCAAAGGAGCCCTGGGGTGACTGTGGAAAAACCTGTGGCTGAAGGGGCTGAGCCTAGCAGGAACCCCACACACTCCAAAGCTTCCCTCGTCTCCCATGGCCAGCTGTGGGTCCCTGTCCTGGGCAGCTCCTGCAGGCAGAGCCCAGCTGCCATGTGGCTGTGCCACCAGGAGATGGAGGCTCTGTCCTGCTGCACTGCATGGATGCTGCACACTTCATCTCAGGAGAAACCCTGGAACCACCACTGCCTCAGCAGTGCAACAAGCAGAGGGACAGGCAAACAAAGGAGCAGTTTGTTTTTCACCTCAGGGTTTAAATCCCCATGTCTGAGCAGCAGGTGAGAGCAGGGTGCATGCAAGCACAGGCTGCAGCTCCAGACCTCCTGAAACCAGAGCACTCACACAAAATGCAGGGATGCAGATGGGAAACGTGCTGTGACCTCCCTTACCCCAGGCAGAGAAATCACCAAACTGGATAATATGGTGACATTCACAACCCAATCTTGTGGCCTGCACAAGCCATCAGCTTCTGAAGACAAGCTGGCCCCTGTGCTTTCCTGGCACAGCCCATCACTGCTTATCCTGGCCTGTCCAGCTGTGGCCATGGAGCACTGTCACCTCCCACTGCACAAACTGGCACCTGCAGCTAAGTCCTGAAACGTGGGAACTGCACACCCTGGGAACCAGAGGATCGTTTGTTTTTACCCACGCATCTCTGGTTGTACTGTGCAGACTTTTGGAGCGAAGGGATCTGAAATGCTCTGGAAAACAGGAACACAGGAATACAGCATTGCCTGCAGGAAGCGCTCCTAAGGTGGTGTGGGCCAACCTACCCAGGCAGAGAGGACAGCCACCAGAAGCAGGGACACAAAGCTACTGATACCCAGCCAGAGCCCATGAGAGTCACTGAAAGAGGCAAGAGACAGATTTTGGCTCAGAAAAGTATCCCCAGAAGCTGCCTTCTGTCCTCCTCCCCATGCCACTGTCACTAGCCATGTTGCCTGCCACCAGTCACACTGTCACCAGCCACACTGTCACCAGCCACACTGCCACCAATGCCCATGCAGCTCCTTTGGGATGCTGCCATCTGCCTTGGGGCAGAGGGTGCAAGCAACAATGGCACCTGAGGCTCAGTTTCAACTCCTGAGAGCATGGAGGGAAAGAAGAAGTACTTCTGCACCTCAGTAAGGAACGTTTCTGCATGCCAGAGGGTGCACTGGCAGTCTGTCACTCTGGCAAGGTGGCTTTGTCTCCTGGAGGACAGAGCAGTGTCCCACTGCCCCATGAGTGGGGAGCCTGGCCCTTGCTCCCTGCCCCACAGCTTCTCTCTGAAGACAAGCAGGTGACCATCCATCACCAGCCATTGCTTTGTTGAATCTGGCAGGTGCCAAGTGCTCAGCCTGTCTTGGCAGAAAGGATAAATATTCATTTTTGCAGGTGCATGACACCAGGCTCCACTCCCTTTCCCCAGACAGAACTCCAGCCTCTCCTGTTGGAGAGCAGTCCTTTGGCACACGCAGGCTGCAGAGGTGAACTGAGAAAAAAAAGGATAGCAGAGCAGAAAGAGGAATGACAGCAAATATTTTCTCTGTGTTTTGCCTGGCCAGAGCTCAGTTTCTCACTGTTCCACCCAGCCCAAAGACTACTGCTGCACACAGGGCAGAAGAGAGGGAGGGCTTGGGGCTAGCAGAACCCCTCCCAGCCCTGATCCTGCACCATCCCTTTGGGGGACTTGCAGCATATTAAGGAACAGAGCCCTTTGAACATCTCTGAGTGCTCATGGATTAGTTTGCTGAAGTCAGCTTCCAGGTTTTTTTTATCCATACAGAGGAATCCCAGCCCCAGTTCAGAGGGGCTGAGCTTCCTTCCCAGGGTATGGATCCAACAGCATAAGCAGAGGAGAAGTGCAGCTGTCCTGCCTCCTCATCCTTTGGAAACAGCCAGCAGTGGCTTAGGGGAGAGGAGCTCCTCGGGTTGGAGCTCTGGGGACACACACCCTCCCTCCCTGGCAGCTCCCTCCAGGTGAACTCTGCACTGGGAGTGAAGCAGTTTTTCCAGGCTGGCAAAGGCAAAACTGACCTCCACCTGCAGACAGAGCCATCTCCACCTCCCAGTGCTTCTGCTTTCACCCTTCATCCTTCAAAGGAACCTGAAACATTGAGTTACCCCCAGTGGGTTCCAGTTAAGACATGCAGGGAGTCCCTCCAGCTTCCCAGCACAGACCTGCAACAACTGATGGATCCATGAGCAACATCCATTCACCACAGGTGGCCCGAGGGCAGGAGCATGAAAAGTCCTGCAGATGGAGTGAAACCTGACAAAACTGCTTCATCTTTTACTGATCTGGCACAGCATGAAGGTGGTACATGGCAATAATTGATTTCTCTAAGTGCCATCAAGCTGGCCTAGCCTGTGGCTGGCTCTCCTTTAAGGAGGCACCTATAGTCTTTTCTTAGCTCAGTGACCTAGAAACTGCATTAAGATGTCAAGAGAACATGCACAATACAGAGGAGAAGCCAATTCCCAAGAATCTGAAAGAAAGATCATTATTATTGAGAGATATGGCTTAGAGCCAGGGCACTCATTCAGTTGTCAGAGGTATAAATAAAAATGCAAAATAAAGCTAAGCTCAGCTTAAAAATACATTGATTGTACGTCACTGCTCAGCTAAAATCCACATACTCTATTCTGATCACAGTGACATCCACGGGTAGAATCCTTTGAAGTGTAAGCCCAGTGATGAAGTGATAAGGAAAAAATGTTATCTTCTAAGATACACCCAAAATAGGGGACAAATCTTACTGAGCAATAAATAATTTTAATTAAAACTACTTTACAGCTGGGGATACAGTATAGCAATGAGGTAATGCAAGAGGAACAGGTGGCTGCCTCACAAAAAGCCCTGTTCCACCACAAGCACTGCCATTTTAAGGGGCTGTCAAGCAGGTCCAGCTCTGTGCTTTTCCATGGCCACTTTCCAAAGCCTCACATGCCCAAATCTTGTTGGTGGAGCCACCCAACCAGATGTGAATTGCTGGAGGAAAAGACTTTTGTGGGCTGTCCTGCCTTGGTGCTGGAACTGGGCACAGGTTCTGGGAGCTGGGATTTGCTGTGTGACTCCCTGGCACGGTGTTTGTTCAGCAACCAGCACAGGATGGGCACGTGTGGAGATAATTTGACAGAAAACTGAGAACATCCTCTATTCAGAGTGGAATTGGTTTCCTTAATTTTTCCTCCTCCTGAGAAACGTTTAAATCAATTACAGTGAAATTAATGACTTTCACAAGCCATTTGCTGAGCTGGGGGATTAGGCACTAACTGGGCTCCTCGCTGCACCCCAGCCAATTTAGAAAACATTCAGTGTGAAAGGCTTCAAAAAAAAAAAAGCCCCTGCCATATACTTTATTAAGATACTTTCCAAGCAGAGAATAACAGAAACACAGGAGGCTTGAGGATAACAAGAAGTTACCAACTCTCTCCTTTTGCACTTCAGGAGAGCAAAGTTACCCTTCCCAGCACCTAAACATAGCTTTAGAATAATTACAGACTTTCTGAAGCCCAAACATAGAGAGGACAAACTACTTGTAGATGGGGAAAGCACTCAGCTCAAATGCAAGAGACACCCCTGCACCCCTGAGTGCTGACAGCTCTGGGGATGGCCAGGGCTTTAGAGCCTGTAGGACACACAGCAGCACTCTGGCCAAAACGGGCTGGATTTCTCCAGAACAGAGGACAAAATCACCTCATCCTTCCTCTGTGCCTATGAAGAACAAATCAAACTTGTGATTTGCACGTTCAGCCCAAGTTACCCATCTTGGCACACCTACAGATGCTCAGAGGTAATGTCTTCTAGAACCAGAGAACACTTCTGCCTCAGCCCCACCATGGTCTGTTCTGAAGCTCCTACCCAGGCTACATGGTGATTTTCCAAACAGCATCCACTGATCTGCAGAGGTCTTTTTGCAGTGTAAGATTTGGTGCACAAGAGGGGTGCAATTCCCACTGATTCCAGACCTTGCTGAACCTGCAACAGTAGGAGAGTTTTCGCTCTTACTCTTACTCTTTTTACTCCTTTTTACCAGGATTTAGTTTGACAGGTCTCACAGAAGGACAGAAGGGTGCAAAGAGGAGATGCATTTCCTCTCATTACCCTAACGCCTGATGCTTAGAAAATATTCAAAGCCTCCAAAAATACCCTGCGCTATATTGGGGTACAAAAGGACCATGGAAGTGATGATCTGACTTGCACACAGCTAAAAGCTGCAATACCCTCCTCACCCCAAAAATATTTCTTTATACAATCCAATAATTTCCTGAAAAGGTGTCTGGAAAGACCAAAGTGTGGGATGCAGAGAGGAAGGCCTCAGGGAAGTGCAGCTGAAGAGGCATTAGTGCTGGGACCAGCTCTGTCACATCATGGAGTTACAGGGTCAAGCAATGATCTTTCCTTCCTGTCCCAGCTTCCTGAGAGTTGGAGAAAAGTGCAGCTTCAGGAAGCCACAGGTATTTGGGCAATCTGTCCAACAGTGGCAGCACCAAGCTCCTCCCAGAGCAGCACAGTTTGGGCTGTGCCACTGCTCGTGGGCACAGAACCTGGCCCCGGATGCTTTCCAGGCATGAGACTGACCCCATGGCCAGTGGCAGGGCTCCTCTGTGCCCAGCTCCTCTGGCCCCCAAAGCCTGCAGCCAAGCTGCAGATGCTGCTTTTGAAGTGCTAGCTTCAAACAAAGGAAAGAAAAAAAAAAAAAAAGAAGAAGAAAAGAATCATCCGACCCCAAATCCTTTCTCCTTTTGAAGCCTGGCTTAAAAGCAAATGAGAACCTGCAGCCTAGTTGCAATGTGACTGGACTCCTTGGCCTTCAGGGGCCTTTAAGTACATCTGAAAGGCATTTAACACCAATAAAATAAGTTGAGCTCTTGCTGTTATTTTCCCTACCCCTCCTTCTCCCCTTGCACATTCCCTCCAGGCTGCTGTGAGCCATCTGTGCCTTGCTTCCCAGGGGAAGCAGGGTTAGGTAGATTGGGGAGATTTGGGGATGAGAGGGATAGGCTGGGTGGAAATTCCAGGCTGTTGTCACACCCTCAGTCCCCCAGATTGTCAGAGGGACAAGGGCAGATCAGCTGATGGAGGGACAAGGCTGAGCTGGTCCTTAGCACTGCTGGTGGAAGTGATGTTCTGTGGGCTCTATTCCCCTTAAAAATCTTACCCAAGGCAGTGTGAGGGTGGCCTGCAGGGAGCTCTCTGTGGTGTGGTGTTGGTGTTTCCCATACTGACACTTCCTGCCCTGTGGCTGCTCTCCCTTTCCCTTCCTGGCTCTCACCTCCGAGGAGCAGTGCAGACCCGAGGTGGGCACTGGGACCCGTGGTTTTGGTCTGATGTGGGTTGGTTGGGGTGAAACAAAATACCTCCAGATGTGTCAGGTATCTGTCAAAATGTGCCTGCACTGACTCTCAGATCTTTTCTCCCAGGTAGAAGGCCTTGCTCTCTGAATGGCCATTCTAACCTCCAGAAGCACCAGGTGACCCCAGTGACATTAGGCAATTTAGGTTTCCGAACCAGAGGATGCTCTAGAGGCAGCAGACAGCAGGCAGGGTGCTGGGCAGCTGCAGCAAAGGCACCTGCAGCTGAACCAGCCACACAGGCTGAGCCATTCCTGGCACCCTCTCTCACCTTCTCATGGGGATTTTAAATGCAGGCGAGGGAAGTTCTGCCAGCTGTGAAAAAACCTTTCTGGGGCAGTGTCTAAATGAAAGCAGGTCAGCTCTTCAAGCCACAGATCAGGCTGTGTGTGCTGGGAAATGCAGGCAGGTATTCAAAGCCACTCCAATTACCCCAAATCCCTTGGCTGCAATCGTACAATTGGGATAAAGTTGTCAGGGTGAAGAGCAGCAGCTACAAAAACAGGTCAAGCAGAGGAGCTGATCCTGCTGGGCTGGTGGTGAGGAGGACTCCTGAGCACCCCACGGACAGGAATGGGCTCAGAAAGCCAGCCTTGCTCTCTTTTAGAACAAACCAGCACTCAGAGGAGAGGTTTGTGTTTCACAGGGGAGCTGATAGCTATGTGAACAGAGCTATCAGCAATGTGGCCATTTCAAGTTGGGAAACATTTCACCTTTACAGCGGAGAGACCCTCAAATATTATGATCCAAACCCAGAAGGGCTGTGATGCTCTTTGCACCTCCATGTGTGTAACTGGAAATCTGCTCCATTCACTGGGCAGTCAGTGCCCAGTTTCTCTGGTGACAGGAGTGGGAGCTGCAGGTGTGCCCAGCCCTTGGCTGGTGCAGGGGAACTGCAATGGGGAGCACACCCTGCTCCCTCCAGCACATGGTCAGCAGCTGCCTTGTGCAAGTTTATGCCAGCCCTGATGTAATTAGCACCTTGACGTGTGTTAAATGAACCAAGCTTTCCAATTTTTCAGAGCGAAACTCTAAAAGAAACAGCTGCAGGGCTGACAGAAATATGATTCTTTCAAAGTCTAATGAATTGTATAATCACTTCAGTCATTATTTTGCATCTTCCTTCCATAAATGCACAGCCAGAAGTCCTTGGAGCCCATCATCCAAGATCCATCAAGTTCCCAGGGCTGTCAGGGCTGAGAGGTGAGCAGGGCACAGGCACAGTGTGCTGGGGTCTGGCGGCACAGGAAGGACACAGAAAATGCCAGCAGAGTTCAGAGCCCCTCTTGCTGTCACCTTACTGTGTTCAGCCCTGTGCTGAGGGAGGGACATGGAGGATGGAGGCTGATGCCAAGTCCGTGCCCTTCATGCTCCAGCACACCAGAGCTGCTGTTGGGCCTGAGGCCAGACACACTGCCTGGGTCCAGCCCTGCCAGCCAAATGGCCATTCTGCAGACTCAGGGAAAAAATAAAAATGTGAAGTCTGGGGTAATCGAGGCAAACTGTGGCAGCAAAACAGGGAGGAGCATTTTCCCTGTCTCCCTCCAGGCAGGGGTGAGGACACTTGGAGGGGGCAGTGGCAATGGCTCCAGAGGCAGCACCCACAGCTAACTGGGGGGATCTGTCTTTAGATTGCTGTCTAGTACCCAACTGCCTTCAGATATTAAAATGAGAGAGATTAATGTAGACAGACAGACTGCTGTCATGTTCTCTCCCTCCAGAGGAAAATACTGCAAGTCAACACCTGCCTATTCCACACACTCCCTGCTCTGCTCATTTAACACAGGTATTTCCAGCTAGTACAATTTTCAATCCTTTGAAAACTAGATTCAGTTGACTTTTAACCACCAGGTAAATATGGGAGACATATATCTACTTTCTTGCATTATTTCTGTTCTATTCAGAACACCTATGGGTTTTTATCCCTGAAGGGTTGTGATTGAAACATAGTAAGGGATAGAAATACTGGAAAGTAATATGTGAAATACGTAAGGATGTGTTCAAGACTGCATGCTTCTCATCCAGCTTGATTTGAATCTATCTAAACAAATCCCAATTTTATTACAAAATTCCCTCCCCAGCTTTACATGCAGCAGTGCAAAGGAGCAGTGGTGTGTGTGGGGCTGCAGGAGCTGCTGTATCAAGGTGTTTAAGGCAAGAAGACAGCTGATGGCAGGGTGGTGATCCAGGGAGAACAGCCAGCTCAGGGAAAGGGATATTAAGCTGCTGGGTTTGCAGGGGGAACTGGGCTATCTGGAACTTAGATCTAAACTGGTTTCACCCATGCAATCTCACATACACACTGCCAGGGACAGCTGGGCAAGAAAACATGAGGAAGAGCAGGTCCCAGCACCCTACAGTGTCACCCAGTCATGGGCAGGTCTGGGCAGCTGTGCCAGAGGCTACAAGGGCAAAAGGCAGCCAGCACAGGAGCTGCTGCAGGACCAGTCTCTGAAGGCCAGGAGCTTATTTCAGCCTGAAGCCTTGGATGGTGCTCATAGGAAGGGGGGCCTGAAGCACTGCAGGGCTCCCTCCCTGGCCCTTCAGTCCTGCCTGCCCTCCTCCTGAGCACAGCCTGTCCTGCAAAGGATCCCTGGGCACCCTGTGAACTGCTGCTGAGTCTGCAGCACCACAAACCTCTAGCACAGGCACTGACCAGCTCATTTTTGGAAAGCCTCACCAGTGGTTTGCAACGACAGAAAGGAAAACCAAGAGACAGCCCAGCCTGCTCTAGCAGCTGCTGTTTGTCCCTGGTGAGCTGCACCCCTGCACCTTCCCAGCTGGCAGCAGCACCTTTGGGACCTGCTGCTTCCTGTGCCATGTGGAAACTCTGCAGGACACAAACCCACACCTCTGCCATGCAAAACCTGCACAGCTCCAAAAGCAGAGCTAGGATAACATCCAGTGACAAGGAAATAAATGTGGGGATATGAGGGTACTGCCACTCACCCCTGCTGTGGAACAACATCTTGTAACATCTATTTACAAACACTAACACTGTCTTTTCAGGATCAAGAGGAGGCAAATTTAGATAAATGCTTAACACTTCTACAGAAGTGAAATCCTTTAAATGAAATAACATGTCATTTATGGTTGTGTGTATTTGCTGCTGATGCTCTCAAAATAGATCAGCCACTGAAAGGATGGAGATGTCCTACCAAGCACTTGGGACCAGAGTTCACTGCTCTTCCGATGCACAGGGGGAGAAGAAGATTTTATCTTCATTTAATTCGGTAATTTTATGCCTACTTCACCAGAAAAGCAACTGAAAGCTGAAAGACAGAAGTCAAATATGTCCTTTCAAGCTGTGGAAAAAAAGTGGGTATGAAAAAATGGCTGCAATCTTAAAGGACATGAGGACCATAATATCTTTGTTATGCTATCGACTTGTTGGAAATGTAAAGCATGCTTAGATGAACATTATTTTCCATATGTTTTCAGCACATTCACTTAACCATTAAAAACATTTCTAAAAATTTTATTTTTAGGACTTTTTAATTTGAATTCAGTTCCCAGACTGACCCACCACTTGTTTAAAAATTACTCATATGGTAAATAGGAAGGCTGCTAGGTACCTTAGAATAACACAAAAGTTTTAAAAAATAAGGCTGAAATAATGTGAAACATAGCACTGGCTAAATAAAAATGCACTGATAGCTGACTTCAACTTTCACTGGTAAAAAGAAATACAGGATTTAGTGAAAAAAGCTTATAAAGAAAATCATTATATTTTGTTTCAAACTCAAATGAGAATCAGCCTGAAGAACATCTACTCAAAAAAGGAAATACAAACAACTATTAAAATCGATTACTTGAGTAAGTGTTTCTTGCTTACGTAGCTGGTATTGCTTCACATCAATCTCTACTACCTTGGGAAAACTTAAAACTTAGAAACAAGAACCAGTGAAGACCCAGCAAAGGAAAGATTGTCATAATAACTCATTTTCTGAGTTATTATTCATTTCAAATTACTTCCTCTTGCTGCCTTTGGAAAGGGAACATTGTGTCTCTGCTCTCTGTGCTCTGCTGACAGCCACGGGCTGCCAGGGCTGCAAGGGCACCTGGAGGACTCTGGGCACTCTTTGGCATGCACAGGGCAGCTCTCCTCGCCATCCATGGCTGCAGGAATCCAGCATGGACCTGGGCAGCCTTCCTGCCCTTCACAGGTGTCCTGCTGCAGACAGGACCAGCTCTGCCCTGTCCCCATGGCACTGTGCAGCACAACTGACCCAAGGGCATGAGCAGCACATGACAAACCCAGCCAGGGTCACAGTCCTTACTGTCCCTCACACTGCATCTCCCTCTGGGTTTTCTGCCTGTGATAAAGGGTTACCTCTCAGCCCTTGCCACTTCTTCTGTCTCAGCTTTGCTTCCCCCAGTCCTGCAGCATGCCAGTTCACCTCCACCACATCTTCCCAGGAGTGCACCCAGCAACTGCTCACAGCAGGGAGGGAGGGTCTCTGGTGACAGCGAGAGCTCTGGTCACAGTGAGGGAAGATCTCTGATCACAGTGAGCATCTCTGGTCACAGTGAGGGAAGATCTCTGGGCAGCAGCTGGCAGGCAGCACTCCACCAGCACAAGGCCCTCTCCGGTTCGCATGATGCTCAAAGCTAGAGCAAATGCTGCTTTTGGGCAGCTGCCAATCTCACCACCAATTAACAGGATTCTAAACAGAACTGGGATATTTGTTCTCTCTCAGCCTGGCACATAGCATGAGGTGCCATCCCCAGGGGAGCTCAGTTCTCAAGTGCCCTGCACCAGAGATTTTGTGGCTGCTGCCATTTTGGTGGCTACTTCATGCAGGCAATGAGAAACACACTTGGCACTGTGCAACTTAAATGAAAACCTGCAATTTGTGCTGAAAGCTGAACCTGCACATGAACACAGAGATGCTGCCCACCCCCACCCAGGCATGGCCCATGGTAACCCCTCACTGTGTCAGGGCAGGGTGCCAGCCTGCACATCCATCCTCACCTGCCTCAGAGCCACCCCAAGCCCACCCCAGGTCCCAGCTCACATGTCTGTGCCAGGCCAGGGTGGTGGCAGCAACCACCAATCCCAAGTTTTAGGACTTGGTGTCAGAGCCTGCAGTCCGTCAGGGTGACTTTGCCTTGAAAGCTTGGATGGCAGTAAAGATGAAAAATGGTTCTGCCATCTTCTCCCCGCCTGCCCTCAAACTATTTATGGCCAGCAGGATACAGAGGGGCTGCTCCCACACGTGGCTCCTGTTCCTATCCCTGCCAGCCAAACACCCTTTGGGCACAGTGGAGAGGCAGCGGGGATTGAAGAAATCTCATTAAATCCATGCCTGTAGCTCACTCAGGGAAGCTCTCCCTCACTTAAAGACAGCCAGGAACTCTGGCAAACAGCATCAGCCCTTCTCTGGAGTGCCCAGTAATGCTGCCTCTGCACAAGGACCTCAAACAGCAACAGGATACTGGGGTACACTGAACTGGAAGTGTCCGAGAAGCTGAAACCAGGAGGATTTTAGTAGAAATCTGTAGTTTTCCTGGGATTTGCAAATAAATAAAATCTATTTTTTTCCTGAAGTCCAAAGATAGCTAACTTATTTCTAAGTGTTCATTTTAACAGGCTTTCTCAGTCTTCCTGAGCAAAACACTTGCCAGTGCCCTGTAAGAAATTCCAACTCAAAAAGATAGTTTAAAAGACTGCTGCTACCAGCTGAAAGGAAAGTTTCTGACCTTCCTCTAATGTCCTAAGTATAGAGTAACATGAAAAATGACTAGAACCAAGGCACCAGTTGTGGGTTGAGTCAAGCACTTCACATCCATTTGGCCCAAGTGTAAATCCACAATTAAAAAGTCAGCAAAGACAGGGAAAATGAGCCAGTTTTGGTCCCCATAACAATTCAGCTCTCAAGAAGGCTGTGCTGAGGTTTTTCTGACTCAGTTCATGAACAGCAACACACTGGGTTAACTGCAACTGTGAGACAGGAATGGTTGGGACCCTCCTAGAAAACCCCCCATCCTGAAGGAATGGACTGGGGGAAGCTGAGGAAAAAGTAGGATCTGTGACTTGTCATGTTCCCCACATCCTGCTCAGTAAGTGATGCACAAGAAAAGGAAAGTTGAGAAAGGGGGGACCAGAATCAAAACCAAGTGGATCAGAAGCCTACATGAAGGTGGGGGAAAAAGTCTGCTGCATGTTGGTATCTCAGGTTCTTCCCTTTGGCTGATACCATGCCTGTAGCTGCCCTGCCAGCCTGTTGTACCCACCAATCTCAGCTACAGGCAGGATCACATCCATCGAGCTGGAAATTTCTGCCATTCAGAGGATTCATGAAAAGTATTTTGCTTTTGTCCTCCTGAAATTACATAATTCTCTTCTTTTATCTACCTGAAGTGTCACGAGAATGTGATGTTAATGAGATGTACAAAGGCTTTTGGGGAGCTGAACAGTTTTACAGTCTCACATTGATAAATTAAAGCATTTGTCACTGTTACCACATTAATGTTTCTTCCTGAGATCAAAGTCTGGATTTGCTGCATTAAGTGGGACCGTCCTCTACTCTGCATCACCACACATTACCTTCCAAGGAAATGAATTGTGGTTCTGGACTTTTACATTCACAGTTTAATCACACTCTGATTCTCACACCTGCTGATTCCCATCTCTACATGGGGCATGCAAGCCATTTCTTTATTATGGATTTTCTCTTTGCTACCTGTGTGAAAAGCGTGACTATCTTGTTTCAGGACAATCACTTTCTTCTGGCTCCAAAAGGCTGCTTCTGCAGCAAAGAATACAGACTATTTCCTTCCTTCTGGAACCCTGGATTCAGACATGTTAATTTACATTTATATAGCACCTTTAATCCCTGAAGATCCCAATGCACTTTACAAACTCCCCCTCTCTGTACACAGAAGCTGTACAAATAGACAAGCTACATAAACAGACACAGGATCCCACTGTCAGCCTCTGAAACACATCCCTCAGCCTGTATTCCCAGCACACTGGTGGCCATCCAGCTCTGCACCCTGCAGCATGTGTCCATCGAGGAGGAAAACACAGCAGTGTGATTTGAAGGCACGTCAGGGAAGCACAAGGAATCTGGGCAAGCAGCAGGATGGCTTTACAGCCTGGCTCAGTGACACCTCCCAGGCAAAATGAGTTAAAATGAGGCAAAAGCTGATTTGTGGTGAGTTACATCTCACTGCCTCGGTGCTGCTGTCAGTGCCTGCAGAAGTCCAGGTTTGCTGCTCCCTCCCACTGATGGGTAACCCTCGAGTAGTTTATTTTTTAAAACTGTAAAACATCTGCAATGAAAACAAGGGGAAATAACCCCTGCTCCCAGCAGCCAGTGTGGGGCTGGAGGAGAAGGGAGAAGCCAGCATACCTGAGATACTTTTTTGACCACGTCACTGCCCACCAGGAAGCCCTGTGCGTAGGAGCGCGCCGCGATGAAGGCTCGCGTTGCCTTCACCTTCAGGTCCCTGGGCACCTCCCCAAAGGGTTTATGCTGCTCAGCATGTTTGACCATGCAGTCCAGGTACTCGTCTGTGATGTGGTACTGGGGGTTCAGCAGCTTGAAGAGCCTCTCCAGCAGCCGTGTCCAGAACTCGTTGAGGGCCTCCTCCAGGTTGATGTTGGAGCTGCGGTAATAGCGGCGCAGCTCGCTGTACAAGTCCTTGAACACCTTCACGTTCTGAGTGTACAATTCTCCGTACAGGCTTGGAAAGGCATCGTACAGGGCCTTCTCTGACTTGTTCAACAAATCCTGGAAATAACCTGAAAGATGAGAACAAGGAGAAGTGAGCTATCAGTTGGACAGGCTGGAATCCAACAGGCTGTGTCATTTGGCAGCACAACTGAATACCCAGAGAAAAGAGGAGGATCCTAACAGAGCTTTGCCTCCAACCAACATCACCCACTGTCAGATCTGAGCCTTAGCCATGAAGATAGAAGGAGGAGACCTCCTCCCTTTACTGATGGAGAACCCTGGGTCTCTCCAGCTCTTTTGGCAGCCTCACCTGGAAGCAAAGCTGGGTCTCTTTTCTGAATCCACAAGGTGCCACAGTGTCACTCCTAAGTTTTCTTCGTAACTGGTATTGCTTTACACAAACCCTGAGCTGCCACATATTATTTCCAAAGCCCTGGTGAGATGAAGCAGGACTGCCAGCAGGGTGCCAACCCTTCCAGGACATCCCTGGTGATGGCAGCCAGGCTGGCTCTGGGCACAGCCAGAGTGCAGGTACAGTGTCAAGAACAGACACATCTTCCTGGGGATTCCAAGGCAGAGCTGTACCCAAATGTTTGTTAACTGAGGCCAACATTATCTGAGGTTCTCATCCCATTTGCTTACTTGGGTGTGCATCCTGCTTTTGTTTCAGCATAAATAATGGAGTGGTTTCACACCTGTGGTTCAGTGGTCTCAGAGGTGACAAATGTGACTCTCTTGCTACACATATCACGGTAAGAATGACAGATTTGACTCCTCCTTCACCAAAATCTTTAGGTATTTCCATCATCTCAACTGCCAGCTACCTTCAGGCTGAGACTGCACAGTACGGAACTCAGAGCAGGATTGGCCTGATCCAATTAACAGATTTACATAAGCGACTTAAATCCTCACTGGAGTCAGTGAGAAGAAAAATAATATAATAATAATTTTAATTTCAATTACAGTATTTTCATGATTATAAGCTGCACCTGATTATAAGCCGCACCTCCCGGTAGCTGGCTAGACCACGGGATTTGTCCACATATAAGCCGCACCTGAATATAAGCCGCACTACTGGGGTAGGCTGGATTCTTCAATGAAAAAGGTGCGGCCTATAATCATGAAATTACCGTACATTTGTACTTTCAGGGACTTTTTGAAGCAAATCTGATAAAACTATTCTTTAAATCTAAGCTACTATTTTTTTTTTTGGTGATGGGTGATAAGCTCTAGTTGGAAAGAAGCTGTTAGTCAATTAAAATCAATCACCATGTATTTAGGTACACAAATTAACTTTGCAGTGCTAGAGATACAAGAAAAGAAAGAGAAGCTCCTGAAAAATGCATACTGCATGTACAAAGCTTTATTAAACAAAGTATTTTTTGAGGGAATGGTGCTGACTACAAAGACCTTTAAAATTGTCGAAGTAGGAAAGCTCAGATTAGAAGTCTTGTTGTATTCACTGACTGAGAAGAGCCATACAAGCTTTCGCATATTAATAATCTCTCATTGGTTTCTCAGATTTGAATGAAGCTAAAACTTAAGTGAATTGATCAAGTGAAAAGAACCCTCTGCACATGCACCACAGGGAGCAACCTGAAATACTGAATGCTGAAAATTCCTGTGCTGTTTTAACAAAGCAACACCAAGCATTAATAGCCCAGCTTTCTCCAGCCACTATCATGTGCTGCTTAATAGACTAAAATCTGATCTAAAAGAATTTTGTTATTAAAAGATTGTGAGCAAACTAGGTCTTAGCAGAAGTCTGGTTTAATTACTTATGCAGAAAGTAAAAATCTGTTATCTGGAATGTTGAATAAAAACTGGTTTCCAAATGTACATCGGGGAGAAATTCATTTTTACTCAACATGACTGGGTTGGAAGTTTGTATCTCCAACCATTTTTACTGGGATCCCTCAGATGACTGATTATGCAGCTTCTCCGCTAAAACAGGATTTCTCCCCACAGACACCAGGTGTCAGGGCGTCAAAGTCACCTATGACCTTGCAGTGGGGAAAAAAAGACAAAACTGATCCCATAGAATTGAAAAAAAAGGCTGCACTCACCTGCAACGGAAACAAAATATAAAGTTTCTCTTGTGCTGATGAGGACTCTAAAAGCTCTTCCCTACCTTAATGTGTAATTCCAAACACCACTGGTTGCCTGTTCACAAGTTAATTAACCTGAGCTCTAACTCTCTTCTTGTATAATCACTGTTCTTTTCTGTGTGACAAGAGACACGAACTGAACAATTTGCTCAGCAATCAAGGTACGACATGCAGCTTTGCACTCACCATCAGGAGGAAGAAAACACCAACAAACACAGCCCCATTTGTCAATTCAAGGCAAAACTACTTTCTTTGTTTTGCTACAAGAGAAACAAGATATATATCTCCCTGTCAAAAAATTGGAGCCTGCTCTCAAAAAAGTCAGAGCTAATTAAGGGCTGATGAACTGTTACTTCTCACCCAAGTGAGGGAACACCGATTACAGATAATTCATTTGTGGCTGGTTCTCACAAAGTTCTTCTAAATTTCACACACTGAGCGAGAAAAAAATCTACGCTAGCCAGGGAAAATTAATTAGCAATTAAGTCAACACATGTTTGTGATGAGTGGCTGACTTGGCAGGGAATTTAAATGCCCATTTTGCAGTATCAGAAGGTACCACAAAGTGAGGTTTGTCAAGAGGGATGCCAACTTCCCTGTTCCTCAGTACAGTGCCAGCTGAGAACTTCCAGTAACACTGCATCTTCTCTTCAACACTCCCTGCTTGCCTAATGTCCAACCTTTCAATGAACTTAGACACGTACCATAGATTAAGGATATGCAGGGCCCTGGGACAAGACAACTTGCTGAAGCACAGTTCAGGCTCCTGCCATTCCACCTTGATTTCAGGTAGAAGGAATCATTTATTTGAGGGGAGCAGCTCATTATCTGTAGCCACGGTGGGTTGGGGACTCTCAGGTAATGGGGTGGTCCAAGTCTCCAATAATGCAGCTGTCCCAGTGCTCCTATCAGAAGTTACCAGAAACAGGGCCAGCAGGTCCCTTTGGATGCTGGGTCTGCCCTGGCTCCCAAAGCACAACTGGAGTGTTTAGCATGAGCACATGGAGCAGCTTCACCCAGGTCACATTCTGGACACAGCCCGAGCTGCCACCAGTTTCTCTGTGCCAGCAGCAGGCTCAAGCCATGAAGTGCACTCAAGCTCTGCAGCACAGGGCTTTGTCACCTTGTGAATGGCAGGGACCAGGACAAGAGCTCACAAGGAGCCAGTGCTGCAGTTCTAAAGCCCTTCTGGCTCCAGGAGGCACCACTGCTCTCCCATCCCTGGGGACAGCAACAAGGCTGAGGTGGCTCTGCAGAGGTCACCTTTGCTCTGACAGGATGCATTTGCTTCCACTCTGAGTCACCAGAAAGCAGGTACAGATTGTGTGGACCTGTACTGAAAAACTGATGGCTGTTCTTGGCTTCTGTGAGCCCCAGGAGTTTGACAGTACTAGCCAGAGACACCTACCTGAGTCACCTGCTAAATCCATGACTGCCCTCCCCTCTTTCAAAATGTTTTGCTCAGGAGCCATTGACAGGTGTGTCCTTCCTCAGCATTGCCAGCTGAGAAACACAGCACTGCCAAGCCCAGCAGGTGGCTTTCAACACCAGTACTTCAGAAACATCAAACTCCATTTTCCCTGGGTCAATGCAAGGCAAGGCTCCTCAACCAAGGCCACTCCTACATGAAACATCACCTTTCACACTCTTTTGCTCCAAAGTATTCAAAAGAAAAATAAAATGAGATGGAAGACTATTTCATTACTATTATTATTGCTTCCCACTTGCAGGCTCAGAAACAAGGTAACTGGTTTTGCTCAAAGGAAATTTGCCTTTTGGCAGAGGCCAGGTCTGAAGAATTCTACTTCAAATGTAAAAATGCCAGAAAGTTATGAGTAAAAAATGAAAGATTTTTACAACCAAAACAATTCTGCCATCTTGGCTGGGCTTTCTCTTGCTGTTATAGTGACAAAAGCTGAACTTCTCAGAGAATTAAGTTTTCAACCAGAAATGATAACCTTTGCATTCAAGAGAGATTGTAAATCCCCACCCATTTCCCTGCTTCACAGCTTCCCGGTGTTCGCAGCTCATATTTTCACAGTTTCCACATTTTCACAACTCTGGATTCAAATTGGGAAGCTGTGAACAGCACGGCAGGGACCGGCAGTTTCTCTCTGAAGATAGAAAGTTTTGAGTTTCTCTTTCCTCAGCTCCCCCCAGCACCGAATACTTCATCCAAGCTCTCTGCTACCATTTGATCACTCAACATCTGGAACACACTGGGGTTTCTTCAACTAATGCAATGATGGAATGTGAATGGATGCAGGAGGAAAGGAGATCACTGAAGGAAGAACACCCAAAGCCTCTTCAGGGCAAGTGGCAGAGCTGCCTTCCTTCAAGCCCCATCAAATTTGAAAGGCATGCTAGAGGAAATATGAGAAATGGAGAAAGGTGACTGAATTATTTTCAATCTGAATATTATTCAAATTTTAAGCAGAAAACCGCAGCACAAAATGTCTTACAACAGGGAAGAGTTGAGACTGGAGGAACACCAATGGTGCTCCTGAGAAAATGCTGCAAAAGTTTTGCAGCAATAGATGAAATTAAAACCCATTAAATTAAAGCTCATCAGACAGCTTTGCCTGGTGAGCTCTGTTTGTGGTCTGAGGGCATTGCTATGAACTGCCAGGACAGATGGAGGTGGGGGAACAACATGAGGAGGAGGAAATATCAGATCTTGTGTTGTAATTTCTCAGTTTTGGATGAGCACATGAGTCTGTGGTGGAATTCACACAGGGACAGAGCCATGGAGCACTGGAGGAAGGCTGGGCAAATCCACTGTGAACAAACTGCTGTGTGTCAGGACTGGATTGAGAACAGGAGAGGAAATGGAGCTGCTTCTGTGATGTTCTGAACCCCAGCCAAAGCAGGGAAAGAAACAGGGTGGAGATCTCTGCTACAGCAGAGCTCCTGCACAGAACCAGCCCTGTTGGTCTGAGGAAGAGTCTTTCCCTAGGCTGAGCTCCCATTTAATACCCTGCTGCACTTCCCAACACCAATTTGCTTCTCCAGTTGGTTCTAATACTGTTCTTCAGTCAAGCTACTATTAGGAGGGAATAATTCAGCAACAGGTTTAAGCCATTAAAATCCAAATCTAATGTGTTCATGTCTATTTTATTCACTTCAGCAAGTACAATGACACTTTCTTTATAAAATTGTTATTACTAATTTAAGTACTAGCCATCGCTGTGCTGAAGAGCTGATATCAATCCAGGAGCAGTGATGTACTCTGTTCAAACCTTGGCTGTGTCCTTCCACAGGAAATAACTGCAGTGAGACTGACTGAGTGAGGCTCCATGCGCAGATAGCCATGGATGCAGGATCCTGGTGCCATTTTCCTGGGGGTCACCTCTCTCCTCACAGCTTCAAACTCCTGTAACTGCTGCTCTGGAGCTCTTCCCTCTGTCCTGAGCCACCCTGAAGAACCCAGTCCCTCTCTGCTGTCTTCTGGACCACTCTCATGTACTCCCCTCCCAACACCCCTGTTTGATGGCTGTGACCAAGGAGGCATCAGGATAAACCAAGACTCAGATTGAAAAAAAAAAAAAAAAAAAAAAAAAAAAACCCAAACAAATGGAGATAAAATCAGCTTTTCCCTAGAAGCCAAAGGATGAGCAGTGTGAATGAATGTGCTAGGATGCAAGAATTATGATGCCTCTAGGTAACACAACTTCAAAATTTTTAGGATATGCTCCAGAGCCACTTGACTGATGCTTCCTCTGCACACTGTGTCCTGGGAGTGTGTACTGAGAACTGTGTGGGAACACAGAACTGAAGATGTTGTGGGTCAACGAGACAAAAAGTGCCAGCTCTGCCATGCAAGATCAATTTTGTACTCTCCTAGACCTGCTCAGTGCCCAGAATAAAAGCACTTAAGATTTTGACCTCAATCCTACTGGAAGGTTGGTCCAGGGCACCTCCTCTGACAGGAGGATTTCTTGTCTCAGTTTCTGGTGGAAGTTCATTCGTTATCCACTTGGTCTTTGCCAATATGATCCTGTAGTTTCAATAGTTTGTTTTCTTTTTTCCTGGAGTTCACTTTTTGAGACATTTACACACCAAGTCTCACACTTTCTCAGCATCCATGCTGCCTTCCTTCACAAACAAAGGTACTTTCCTCTCTTTACACCTGACAGGCTCTCCAGTTCTCTGGATCACTCCACTAACTCTTTTTTTCCCCTCTTCTGCTTGGTATTAACTCTTCTTAG
Source organism: Sialia sialis (assembly GCA_009812075.1). Classification (NCBI taxonomy): domain Eukaryota; kingdom Metazoa; phylum Chordata; class Aves; order Passeriformes; family Turdidae; genus Sialia; species Sialia sialis. The sequence continues at coordinate 1,963,548 of VRYO01000710.1, forward strand.
CTGTGGGTGGTCAGAAGCACAAAGAACATCTCCTTTCCTTCACTGGTAATAACTCTGTGGATATTGCAAGGACTGCACTTGCCTTTTTTTAGGAATGCATCACATTAGCATTTCACAGACTTTCTGCCACCAACTGGTACATCCCTAATTCTTCCCCTTGCTATTTCCAACCAATTAATCCCCAGCTGTATGCCTAACTCTGAAATACTGAATTTCACCCTGTTTCTATTATTTTGGTTGTCATGGTTATCCACTATCCTCTTCAACAGTGACAACTTTTCCCAGCACTATGCCACCAATTAATCTCATGACTGCATTTCCTTTCATTTGTGCCAGTTTTTAATGGGGCTGTTAACCAGGATGGGGTCTAGGCCCGTCTGGGGAACCATGACTGGGACCTCCCTCCAGCTCAGGAGCTCATCTTTCAACACAGTGGATTGCTGCCTCCCCCTCAGCTAGTTCACCTGATAATTCCTTTACTAATTTCCATCTTCTTCAGCTTAATTAACTACTCAAGGCACAGATGCAAATGTCTTTGAAGTCTCCTGGGATGGATTAGTAGATAGAACAGACACACCACGAGCAGCAGGCTTTGGATATGGGATTTGACTGAATCTCTACAATCTCTTACTCAAGCTGCCTTTGGGTAAGAGCAAAAGCTGGCTTTCCTTAAACTGGTTTAGACTGGGACATACAGCAGACAGCTGTATGGGACATACAGCAGACAGTTTGTTTCTTGTGGTAAAGAAAAAGAGAGCTTTTTGAGAAAACAAAAAGCTTTTCCTGCAAAAGAGAGATGCTGCTGTTGCATGAAAATGATGTTTTGAACACGGCTCTGAGTGAGGAGTGGAGCTTCTACCCAGGAGGAAGCACCTCCAGTCACTCCAAAGAAACTGCACTTTTTCTGCCAGGACTTGGATAACATTTTCATTTCATTGTGTGGAATGGCAGAGAGATGTAATTATTTGCAGCTATTTCTTCTTCTGCATATTGCCTCTCCTCTGTTTCTACAATTTTCCACGCCAGGTTGTCTTTATCTAAGTCAAGCAGGACTGGATCCAGCTATCAAAATAAGAGAGTGGAAGATGTTCCCTGGCAGGGAAGCTCCCCAGAGGAATTAGCTGGCCATTACTCCAGGAACAGTGGGAAGCTAGCTTGTCCTCCTGATAAGCACTAGGGCCCAGCAAGGTGTCACTCAAGGTGACAGCAACAAGCCTGGGTGTCACAAGCACAGACCCTCTCCAGCCCCAGCAGCACTCTCTCCAAAACCAGTTTAGGCTTTGCTTATCCCAGTGCACTCAATATTTCTATCCTGATGATCCTTGGAAACAGCTCTGTGCAAATCTTAAGACACACCTGAAGTCAAGTTCAACAAATCTTCAGAGACAAGAGTCACTTGGGGCTGGGGGTAAAGAACACAAAATGATATGTAGGGGTGGCAGGACATGGAAGCAAAGCCTCTGCATAGACTCAGCATTAAGAGGAGTCGGCATCTCCCCTGTGGAGCACCTGAGCCTGCTCCAGCATTCCCTCCTGCCTGGCAGTGTGAGAGTGAGGAGGGAGCTGGAGCAAGCAGCCTGCACCTGCCTGGAGAGGAATTCCAGGCACCACACAGACCCTGGGATACAAAATGCTACAACACATTCTGCCAGTTCCTTGGTAGGTTCTTGATTGTTTAGGCTTGGAATTTCCATGTTGGGAACATGGGAACCAGGACAGGTGTGGGGCAAGGGCAGCTCCAAGCTGCTCTGGGCTGATGCAGGGGTGATGGTGGAGCAGGTGGCAGCGAGGGCTGTGTGCCCATTTTGTGCAGTAGGAATTGGATGGTGGAGCAGGAGGTGCAGTGAGAGTAATGTGCCCATTTTGTGCAGTAGGAATTGGATGGTGGAGCAGGAGGTGCAGTGAGGACAGTGTGCCCATCACCGGTGCTGCAGGGCTGGGATGAGGAGCAGAAGGTGCAGTGAGAGCAGTGTGCCCATTTTGTGCAGCAGTGAGCAGGTCAGCAGGGCACAAGAACTGTGTGAGAGTGTGTGAGAAGAAAGACAAGCTGCACCTAGGCTAGACTCTTCACAGGGTTTTTTCAGCCATCTAATTCCAACCCTGCTCCCTGCACCTCTCCAGCCTGCCCGGCAGAGAATGGAGAGCTGTGCTGCTGTGAGGAAACCTCTTGTAGACTGAAAGCCCTTGTATAGGGGATTGCTCTGTTTGCATCCAGAGTGGGATAAGCAAATACATGAGATGTGAATCTTAAGATTATTTTACCCATGTGTTTTCCTGGCATCTGAGCTGGCAAGGGATTTTAAGCATGGCACCTTCTAAATATACCTGTGCTACAACAAGAGACTTGCAGCAAATGATGAACTGCAAATATTGCCCCAGCAGGCTCTTATCAAACAGATTGCAGAGCAACCTCTCTGTTAGATAAGGACTGGGGAGATGTGTGGTTGGGTTCATAACATGGGAGACAAGTCTGACATGGCAGCTCAGTCCTCACTTCAGGAAGAGCAGGCACTTCCCTCTTCAGCATGAGCTGAGCTCTTCTTTACAGCCACTCCTCTCCCTCTGGACTGTACTAGGAATTGGGATAAGTGAGCCAGAGTAAGCTGAACTTTTTAATAAATGAAATTTTGTGAGATAAATTTAGGTCCCATTTTTTCCCTCCAAGAAAGCCTGCATTTAAAGGCAAACCAATAAGCACCACAGCTGTCACTGACAAGAACATAAAGGCAATAGAATTAACTGCTAATACTGCCTGTTCCTTTCCAGGTTTACTCAGTAAGACCTGAAGGGCTCCATTCCTCCAAGGCGAAAATAAACTCAGAAGTTTAACAATACTGAGGCTTGCTGGCAGTTTTAAAAGGTATGATATACACCCTGGATACAGCACACACCTCCAGAGCAAAGGTATTTTTCATTCCAGAAAGAAATGTTTCTTAACTCCAGCTGAACACTGGAGCTGGAGCTGCAGAGACATGGCAGGAATGAGACAAGCAGTGGATCTGCTCCAGATGTGCTCATGGAGGCTGTCACTGTCCCAGGAACCATCCCAACCAGCCTCACTGAGGCTGAGTTTGACTTTCTGCCCCTTTCAGCAAGCTCCAGAGAGCTGCACCTTACCCTGCACAGCACCTCAGGGTGCTCACACATGCACTGCTCGAGGCTGAAATAATGAAGCCTTTATACATTCCAATATACATGTTTCAACTTCTTCCTTACTTAGAAAATAAACCATGAACCAATTTGTCACTGTTAGGCTCTTTACAGCATTATTTTAATTGACAAAAATATCAGTGAATTATTTCTTCTTTAGAATTAAATGTGTTTGTCTTCACAAAAAAAGCAGAGGAAACAACCCCATCATTTGTGTCTATTTTTGAGACTTTCTGCATTCATAGAGGGACTTGAGTATCCCAATTACATGGTTTTACAGATCAAAATTCCTTGTTTGAGTTTTGCAAAAGCTGTGGCAGCAAGACAGATCTGACTTTGGCTTTTTATCTTCTTCATTAGTGTTGCCCTCTGCTCCAAATGGCCTCTAGACAAACTATTTATTGTTGGGTTAATCAGATCATTTGGATCTATGCTGGCCACTGCATTTTTGAAGTCTAGAGTATCTAAGACACATGGTCCTTGAATCTCTAAGAATCTTGAGTATGTGACATGTGGGCTTTCCCAAAGGAAAAAGGAGAATAGGAATTATTTGCTGTAGGGATAATATTCCAGACAGGCTAAGTTCCCCTGTTATTACTGCAGGAGTTTATCTAAGTCTGTATGAAACCCTTAATCTCTAGTGTTCTCTCCTTCAATGCCTTCAGAAAATAACTTGCCTCTTTTTAAAAATATTTTGCTCCCATGGAAGCAGTATGAAAAGGAGAAATAGGTAGAGATGCTGCAGACAGCTAGTGATGAGATGCAACCTGAAGAATGCAGCACATGTGCACCTCTGACAGCTGGGAGTGACAGAATGTGCATACAGACAATAACAGGCACATCTGTTATTGGAATCATAAACAAATTTATCTCAACTGCTATTTTAATATAGATGAAACATGGATATCTTATATACAGCTACTCTGAAATAATATTAAGACATTACAGCACACTTTTAGAAATTAGGAAGTGTCAGAAAGATGTGGGTAACAAAGCACCCCCTCAGCATTTCAATGCATGGGGATTTTCCTAGGGATAACCACATGGTAACTTCTTCCCGTCTTCAAAAGAAGCAAATTTTAGCAATTGTTGAAGAAAAGAAATTCATGTTCCCTGGCAGATATTACAATAATAAATTCAGCAGCAAATTTTATTTTCTGTCCCATCTGATGAGCACTCCCTCTGTTAAAAACTGCTAACTTTCCACCTTGTCCAAATATAAAAATCTAGATAAAGACAGATTTTTCAAAGGACCCTAGCACCACTTAACCACTTCTGTTTTAACACAAAGTCACTTAAAAAGCTAAAGGGAGATTTAAGCTTAGCTTATCCACCTTTTTCCTTCAAAGTGTTGTTTGTTGTTTTTTTAAAAGGTTGTTAGGCATAAACTGGTTATCCCAGACTGGGATAAAACCACTGGATTCTCTGAGCTTGGGAGCTTGGCTTGGCTGCAGCCCACCTGAAACCCACAAGCAGTAGAGGCTGCAGCCAAGCAGGTGGTGGAGAACTCAGTGAGGTTTAGATCACAGAAAAGCACCTGAGTAGAAACACTTCCTCCTAAATGGATAGATACAGATGTGGCACCAGACCAGTCCTAGCTCAAGTGTCCTGTCCCTTGACTTGGTGCCGAAAGCCTCATGGAGAGGATCAGTTCAAAACAGGGTGAGTTAAACACTGAGATACCACAACCCACAGACACCTAAGTTGTAGCTGTGACACTACTTAATTACTACTGGCTGATTTTGCTTAATTTCATTAAGGTAGAAAACAGACCTTGTCCAGTACTTAGACCTTTTACAATTGTGTCTGAATATATTTTTCTAACAGCCGTAACTTTTTTTTTTTTTTTTAGTTTGTGGACTGTACGTGTTATATATATTACTGGTTTGGTTTATTACTTGTGTATAAGTCACTTCATGACTGTGACCAGCATGGCAAATCTGCCACAAAATCTATTTGGTTTGAGAAACTGGCAGTCACCTCCATGCTACCAGTGGACATTAAAAACTCATCTGAACCTCATCTGGAGGAAATACAATTTTGAAGGCTTGGGAAAGAGTCTGCAAAAAGTTGACAAATGTCTAGTCTGCCAGCCTCACTAATTCCACTCTGAGATGTACACATAACAAATGACTTTGAAATTTGTATTAATCACACATAAATTACTTTCAAATCTGCAAGCATGATAAAACCTTAGAAGAAAAGCTGCTTGTGCCTCTCAGGACTATCACCTGCACACATCAGTGACTGAGGACATCTGCATCCACCCCTGGCTGACATCCAGCTTATGGAACAGAAATCAAAAATGCACCTTAAAGAAAATATTAGCTAGGAACCAGAATGCTTAAATGCACTCGGGCTGCAGCTACACTTAGGAAAAAAGAGAGAGGAAACTACACATGCTCCTCTTTATAAAATTTCATTTACAACAACTAAAAAAACGGCTTTGGTTACCCTTGGCACGTTCCTCTGCCTGAGTTGGGGTTTCTGCTGCTTTTAAAGCATCTCTGGCTCTGGTCCAAATTTAGATGATGGGAGAAATGAATACTTGTTAAAGGCATGTGCTTGATGCACTTAGCCAACATAAAACTTTCCTTTTTTTCTCCTGTCACATTTTTATCCGAAGTACATTGAACTAGTGAATTGAGATTAGCAATAAATTTTGATATCCTTAGTATGTCCTCTCATAAATATAGATTAAAAATCCTCATTAAACACCTTGATAAATTAATGAATTTACAGGGATGCACAGAGAGGTTGACAAGCAGCTGTCATTCACCTTTTCCTCTAACCACAAATGTTTGAAGCTAATTAAAATAACCTCAGATCAGACACAAGATTTAGAACAAAAGGAAATACTATTTTAAACAGCCAAGTGATGGAAAACCTGACTCCTGTTACAAAATGTCCTGGATGCTGAGGACTAAAATAAATGCAGAAGATGATCAAATCAGAAAAAAAGCAAGTCCATTGGGTGGACATGAAACAAAGCAAACCACCCATCCAGGGTAGCAGAACCACAAAACACTGAAGGCACACAGGATACCTTTAGAACTTTCTCTGTAAGCCAGTATGCACCTCACTAATTGCCATTATCCTAATTGCCCCAGCATACTCCCAAGACTGAGGCAAAAATCAGAGTGAGCTTTGTTCTCTGGGAAAAGAAGACTCAGAGCACAGGCCCAGCAAACCCAGGCCAGAGCACTGCTGGGTCCTGCTCTGCTCCCCAGGGACCAGGCACTGGGGCTTGGCCAAGCTCCTCTTTCTGGCACTGCCCCCTCAACCAGAACCCTCTTCCTGAAGCAAACACCATTCTGTGCCCTTGTTGTGCCCCAGTGTATCTCCAGAGATCTTCCATAGCCCAGAAGCTCACTGATTAACTTAATTAGGACAGCAATTATGTATCTCCTGCTAATGAAAAGCTGTGTGCTGATGTACAGAAGTGCTTTCTGGACAGGAGCTCACACTGGGTGAAGCAGATCATGGCATAGCCCAGCTCAGTAGCAGCTCATCCAGGTGACACAGATCCAGCTTTTCCTTTACAAACACACCAGTGAGTGAGACCTGAACATCTCCCCGCCTGTAAGTGAATCCATGGAAACCTACAAAGTGATCTTATGCTACTGAAACAACATTACAATAGATGCAGCTTAGTGCCAGCCCTGGGCAGAGGCAATAGATCACAGACAGCCTGAGCAGTGCCCTCATTAAGGCTCTCTGGTAAGGAGAGCCCATCCTATATATTGGCTTTTCCATGCCTGTTGTGGTGCTGGGTAATTCAACAATTTGCCTTTAATTCCATTAGGATGCTCCATCTGGGTTCAGATCAATGGCCCACCCTGCTGTTTCATCTGAACTCTGCTTTTAACTTGCTGACTGTAAAACAGTCATATAAATTCCTGGTGTGCTCAGGAGAAAATACTAGTGGTGAAGTGATGGATATTCCCCAGAGAATGTCCTCTGAGTAAGCCAATCTGTGTCTGGAGGATCCAATTTTGGGTTGTGTGAGCTTTTCAAAAGGACATTAGTACAATTCTGTGCAGTTGAAATAGCAGAAAGAAAACTGAATGACTTTTCCCAATGTTTGGGGGAGCAGAAGAGCACCCCCAGCCCTACAAACCATGGATGTGGAAGCAGCTGACTGGAGGAGGACCAGACCTTGACTGGGCACGCTCTCACAGTGCCTTTTCTGAAATCCTCATCTACACCACAGAACTGCTGCACATAACCAACAATTTACAGAGCTGATTTCCTTCTCATTCTCATTTCAGCTACATGCTTGGCAGCTTTGTGTTTATGCTGCTCCAATCTCTTTGAAGAGAGAAGTAGCTCAACAGTTCATTAGCAAGTTGAGGGGTAATCTGACTTCATTCCAAGCATCCTGTGCCCTTCTGACAGGCTGCAGGGCTCACAGCATTGCATTCTGCACACAGAAAAGGACAAGAACTACAAGGAAGGGGTCCCATTTGTGTGTCCATACCAGTGAGGCAATGATCTATGAGGAGACACCCCTTACCCCCATTTCACACCACGGATAACCAAACCTTCAGCCTTCAAACTGTTGCCTTGATCCTCTGCTGTTATCATTCTCCTACACAGCCAAGAGAGGAGTTGCTCTGCATGATCTGCAGATGCTGGGGAGATGCTGTGCATCTGCTCAGGCCTTCCTTCAGCACCACATGGAAGTTCTACCATCCAGAGATGTTTCCTTTCACTGACTCATCTGCACTTGCTTGCATCACACACATGAAGGCCTCAAGCTTCAGTCTTCCCCTCAATTAATTAAATGAAGATGCTATTCTTGTGGGACCACCTCCCTGCCCTCCATAACAAATGCCTGGGGAAGGAAACCTCTGGCATTTGGGAGCTTGCTCCTACTTCAGTTCCTTTCATCAGTCCTGTCAGGTCTTTGCAGCAGCTTAGTTGATGACAGAGGTGCTGATGCTCCTTGGTGAGGTTTTTTTGTATGCAGTCTCACACAGCTGGCACTGTGTAATGTGTCTGTAACATCTCTGAAACGAGCCCATATGTGCATGTGGAAATTTGTGCAAGTGGACTGAACAAGTTAAAAGAAAAAGGAAAAAAAAGGGCAGCGTTTCCTATCTGTGCTAGTCTATTCTCTAGGGTGGGCTGAATATGCTGGTGGATTCAAATTAGGACTGTCAAAGAGACTGAACAAGATGAGGATTAACACATTCCTACCAGTCTTGGGAAACGAGGGAGTGCAGGCCAGAGAAGAGAAGCGTACACCCTCAGCGTGCTGTCCTGCGCCATAAAATCACAGATTGCTTTGGGTTAACAGGACCTGAAAGATCATCTAGTTACAACCCACCTGCCATGCCTAGGGATGCCATCCACCAGAGACCAGGTCATTCAGGACACCATTCTACCTGGCCTTAACACTTCCAGGGATGGGGCATCCACCTGTCCAGGCAACTGTGCCAGGGCCTCACCACTCTGAGTGAAGAACCCCTGCATAGGAAAGGCTCCGAGAGCCTTTGTCTCGCTGTCTCCTGGGAAGAATATGCAGGAAACAGCCACTACAAACACACTGAGTTCAGGAACAGCTTCAGTGGGATCCTGCACCTTCTCTGACACGGAAGTCAATTGTGCATGAAATACAAAGCCTTAGAAAAACAGATTCTATTAGTTCTAGTGCTCTCAGAACCACTTGGACACTATGTCAAAAATAATAGAAAAGCCGCTTGTAAAATATCAGCAGAATGGTGCTGCATGTCCAGAAGCTAAAATGAGTTCTGAACAAGGAGCCAAATAGCTGCAACTTATTTATTAGAGATCTATTGAATAAATGACCCTACTGTACCCATGGAAACTACTGTACCAATTCATCCTCAACAAATGAAAAAGCAAAAGCTGTTTCCTTAAAGAACTGCCTTAGAATGAACTAATCTGTAACAATATTCAGACAGAACATAATAGAGCTGATTTTTTTTAATTACACAGCACTACTTTCTCAAATCTAACAGCCACCCTTGTGGGCAGAACCTGTTACACTCTTTTCAGGGGAAAGCACCTGAATGCAAGTGGCTGGGAACAAAAGTCACCTGCCTTTGGCTGTGAATAGAATGCACAAGTGTGAAGATTCTCTGCACCTCAGTATTGGGCAATTGGTCTCTGATGGCTCCTTGACCACAACACCCACACAAATCCTGGTGATTCAGCCTGAAGGTGGGAGAGAAAAATGGAGGTTCAGCTCTCAGCAGAGCAAGCCATGCCCTTCCTTGCTGCTCCTCTGCCTCCGGGTACAAGGGCTGTGTGACAGACACTGGGATGAGACTACTTGGAGAACACACACACACCTGTCAAAGGTGAAGTGTGCATTTTGGAACTACAGTTGTGTTACTGAAAGCTTGAATTAAGTCTAATCATGTTTTAGCCTTTGGCATTTCTATCAGTTGGTCTGATCTTACAGCACTCCTTTTTCTAATCCTCTTAAAATAGGCTGTTTTAAAGGTTTGCTCAGGCTGACACTTGGACCACGATGCTAAAGTACTGTTATTAAAAAGAAAACTATTCATTTGTGTTCATTAGCAGGGTGACAATTAGCTGCAAGACAAGTATAGCTGGAACCACAGGACTCTTGCCTCTACTAATTTTATCTGAAGCTCCTGAGGACACCAAGGAAGGGGCAGTGCTAACAGGGGAGGGAGAGAGGCTCCTTGGGCTCCCTGTGGCAGCCAGAAGGACAGAATTCCACTCAGATCCCAGGCAAGTAGCCTGCCTGCCTGGGAGCTCCACAACCACAGCCACTGCCATTAGTTTTGTGGAACTTTCTCCCCAAAATCTTCTTCTTCCTTTTCTCCTCATCCTTTTCCTAGGGAGGCTCTGATGTATTTTAAACTGAGTTAGCTCTTTCAGATTTATTTTCGTCTGTCTGTGCCACGTGAGGCTTGAATGGCTTTCTGAAACACCACTGTGGCAGACTTTGGAGATAACAATACTGATTTTGGTCTTCAACCAGCTGTCTTCTCAAACATAATCCATGTCTTCTTTTCTCTCTCCACAGCAAGCACAGTTAGTTTATATTTGAACTTTTCCATCTTTGAGAACATGTTTACCACTGCCTCCTTGAAGGGCACTGGACTTCCTCTGTTCTGCTCTTGCTGTGAAGAAAAGCCCTTTATGTTGATGTGACACTATAAAAATTCATAATCATAAAGTTAAAAATAAACCCCTTGCTAGAATAAGATCAGCTGAATATATCTAATTTCTTTATATTTGGATCTGCCTTGTATTTTCATATTTTACTTCAATTAAATTACTTTTCTTCAGTAATTCAGAGGCCTTTCAGTAACCATGTGCTGCTGAATATAAAAGTCACATATTTATTGCACAGATAAGAGCACACACTATCCCAGGATGTCTCATTTCAAAGGTCTTATTCCAACACAAACCTGCTTTTTATTGCCCCAATGTGAGGAAACATCAACCAGCACCATGAGAGTGTCACCCTCACTGGAGGGGTGAGGGATCAGAGCTCTCTGCACGTTTTCTGATCCTGAGGAAGTGTTTGGCAGGTAAGAGGAAGGGATGAAGAACACGTAGTGGAATTCTTTATCCAGAGTATTTACTGCTATCTTGAGTCATCTGCCACGGTGGAGAGTTTGATTTGCTGATAATTTCACACAACATAAAAATTGAATCTGTGATAATTTAGGTAGGCTATCAAGTACTGCTGATCTCAACCATAAACAAAGCAAAACCAGTAATTGCTTTTACTGAAAAATTATGTGTGTTTTAGGGTTTTAACACTGGGCTGTCCCAGGGGAAGGAGAAGAAGATTGGAAAGCAGTGGTTTCAACAAACATGAAATTGCACAAAAAGTAGCAAAAATTAGATGACACTGAATTTCCACACATAAAAGCAAATAAAAATGCTGTAATATTGGCTTCTTCAATTTAATCCAGCTTTGAGATTTCCATTTGTTTTGATATGAAAAATATCAATTCATCACAATACTGAGTTTTGCAATTGCTTCAGTGTGGTGCCATTAGTAAGAAAAAGCTATTGATTTAAACAATGTATATATAAACATGGTTTTCAAGTCAAAATTCCTCTTTTTCTTAAAGCTTTTGCTATTAATGATTAGAATTCGTCAGCACAATAGCAAAACCCCCAAGCACAGAGAGTTAAATCTCCCAGCCCTTGCTGGCAGTGCCCATGAGTGAACACTGCATTTGCAGCCCTATTTTCTGTAAGAGAGGAAAAATGATGATTTTATGGCAACAAAACCTTTCCCCTCCTGTGGCTCACAAGCTGCATGGCAGCTCCTGGCTGCTTGCAGTCACAAGTGTTGCAAAATTTAATATTAAGGCTCAGGGACTTCTGCAGCTTCAGGAGTTACTCTATAGCTGAGGTCAGGAAGGCATGCAGAGGGCCCCAACTAAACTTATTGGAATCAAAGACCTTAAATCTTTTTAGAATTTAAAACATGAAACTTCTCTCCCTATACTGCCAGAGTTTTATTCCCTCCTCTTTGCTGTTTCACAGTCTTAAAATGGAGTGCCAGTAATTCCTAAAAGAATTTTGGGGTTATCACTTAGGATTTCTACCCCTACATTTAAAATATTCCATAAACTGCAGAAGGCAGGCCTGGGGCTTGGTGATGGCAAAAAATGCTCCCACTAAAATTGCCAGAGTGATAGACTTGGCAATAGACTGAGCATCCTCGAGGCAAGGAGAAAGGGGCTGTGACTCCTGTGTGCTCTGCAGGGCAGCACAGCCAGCACCCCACTCCTGGGGAGCTCACCTTGAGCCCCACAGCACTTCAGACCATAAAGCACCCATTATCCTCGCCTGGTGATTTCTTTAATTGACACAGATGCCATTTCCTATTATAAATAATTTGTTCCACAAATAGACATTTTCAGGAACAACATCTGTGCCTGTGCTTAATTTGCAGCATGCTGATTGTCTTACAGGAGTCAATGGGAGAGGTCACACAAGTTAAATGAGTTCTGCCAACTGAACTTTGTGGGATTGGGGGTGTTTGTTTGCATTTTGCTTTTGTTTTGCCTTTGCCTGTCATGGATTTTGTGCTTCTTCAGTGTCATGACTCCCATGAGGTGTGCAGGAGTTATTTAGGGGTGATATTGGAAACACCAGCCTTTGTATTTCAGCCATTGCTTTAACATAAAACATCAAACATTTTCTAAATAATGGATTTTTAAGTGTTTTTTTGAATGGCAATTTTTAGGAGCACTGACTTTAACTGTCCCAAGCTACTGGTCCCAGTCTCCACACGTTCATTGGGGTTCATCCTGCTGAGCCCCAGGCAGTGCTGAACCTCCTACCAGCAAACATCCTGCTGTTAGAGGGGCTGTGTGTGCTGAGGCTGTGTACATCCAACCTCAGCAATACACAGAAAAGGTTTCTGGTGGCAAGCAGGAAGGGTGAGAGGTCCCCAGTCTCCCAAGAGTATATTGCTGCTTGTGCACAGCAAATAGTAGATACCAAACTGCCTCCAGGAAAATTCATGTTTTTGTAAGATCAGGAGATTTTACAAATAACTCCTTCCTCCACTTCTAATTTTCTGCACACCTGTAATCTATAATTTCACGTCCTGTATACACCAGATAGATTGCAATAACAAATAAAAGGTTGTTATTAGTAGGACTATGAAACACATGCTCAACCCCTGTGGAGCTAATTGTAGTGCTTTACATGCAGTCCTGCCACTGCCAGTGCAGTGGAACATGGCATTCCCTGCTCTACTCAGCCAAAAAACAGGGGAGTGTGGCTGCTCCAGCCATCCAGCAGTGCCTGCCCCTCCAGGCATGAACGAAAGGAAACTTCTCACAGGGCTGAGCTGTGTGAGAGAGGATCCTGACAGAAAAATGAATGCATTCAGGTCTTTATCTCTGGTTAATTTACTTCTATGGCTATATGGAAAAATGAATGCTAATTGAGCTGGTATGTCTGGGCTTTCATTTCTCTTATCTCCAGGAAGGATCAGGCAGTAGGTCTTCCCACCTCACCAAGGGATGACACTGCAGCAGAGCTCCATCTTTCAGCCCATCCACAATTTCCAGTTCCTCTGATACAAACCCAGCAGCTTGGCATGTAGCTGCAGGCTGCCACAGCCATCAGCTGGGGTGGTTAATCATTTCTTCTTCCTGCTGTGGAACTCCTCCTGACATTCCTTCAGCTCTAGCTTCCTTATGTTGAGGCTCAGCTCAGGCAGCTCCCCTGGGACCTCAAAACACAGCAGGGTTGTTATTTTTACGTGTGTTTGACAAATGGGTGAGACAGCCTCCAAAGGCCTGTTGACTATCTGGATTTTTTAAAATTAAAAGGTCTCCAAAACACCAGAATCTTCCCCTGCTGCCAGTTCTGGTGATGTGGTTAATGGAATGGGTGGTGCAAACAGAGGGACCAGCTCAGTCACACTCTCCAGTGATGGAAGGACAGAGGTGCTGTCCTGAGCAAGAACTCTGTTCCAGGTTTGTCCTGCTCCTGCTAAAAGTGGATCACGTTTCCCCAGATCTGTCCCCATTTCTTCTGCCCTGTGCTAATTAGAAGACATGTGAAAAGGTGTCATTAAGGTTAGAAAAAACCTTCAGATCATTGAGTCCAAATCGACTGAGATGATGGCCAGGGTATCCTGGTGTCCTCTGTAACACTGCAGGATACAATAATTCTCTTTTTCTGTGTGAGCTGGTGTAAAATGTCAGTGTGTGGTGCTTGTCCCTCTGCAAGGCCACAGCTGTGTGGTGACACACTCATCACCCACCAGCCTTTGTTTGCAGGGGATGGAATACCAGGATTACTTGGGAGGGGGTGCTGGGTGTGTGCAGTTGGGGAAAGGCCTGTGCTGATAATGAGAAACAAAAACACTCACTTCCAAACTTTCTCTCACCAAAAATCAGGCCATAACAAGCACTTGTCAGCAGAAGAGGAAGAAGTGTTTCAAAACCAGCTTTCAAGAGAGTGAGAAGAGAGCAGAGAAGCAGCAGGAGATGTATCATCTCATTGTTTTTCGAAGGCTCTCTGTCCCACAGTCAGGAATTTTCCAAATCTCCCTTCCAGGATGAAATTTCTCCCACCAGGGGTTGTTCTCCTGAGCTTTAATGTGTTTTCATGGCTGAAAGAAAAGAATGTATCTACTACTAAATTTGCTGCTGTCTTCTGGCAGGGCTCAGCTAAGTCTTGTGGCCTGAAAACATGCTGAATTAATTAGGGCTGAGCAAATATAGACAGCAAAATATACATGTAACACAAGAGCTTATTCTCTATTATTTTACATAATAGAAAACTCTCTGCCCCTTGAAGACACCTCCCTTCCCCAGGGGTGGTTTTTCAAACAGCCCAAAGCATGAGAACTGTCCAGGTCAAACACAGGCTCTTTAGTCCCATCACAAATACATAAACACAGCCTTGCCCACCACATAATCCAGCCTCCTCCACCCAGTGGCATGAAGTGAGAAGCTTCTATCAGTGCCAGACTCATCGTCTTTTCTCCAGAGGATACTGGAGAAGCACAAGTCCAGCCAGTTTCTCCAGAAATGAACAGACCATGAAAATGCAGGATGGACCTGCTCAGGCTGAGAGCAGGAGTAAGAGCAGAAACATATGAGACAGAAATATATAAACCAAAGGAAGAAGTTGCCAAGACTTTGAGGAGTCTTTGCTGCACCAGGGAAATCTGATGGGCTCACCTGTCTAGAACCACCACATTGAACACAGGGTTGTATTGTCACACAGACAGAGCAAACTGCAATTAAAATGATTTACAGAAAGGGTTAACCAGCATCACTGAGCCTGAGCAGCACATTCCTCTGGCAGTAATCTCTTCTATTTTTAAGAGATTAAAACCTAAGAGCCGCAGCATCTGGTCTCTAATTTGCAGAAATAACAAATCAAATGCCCCAAAATTGGTAATTTGGTAGATTAAATTATCTTTTGGTGTCCACATCTGATAGTGCTTTGATCTTGTTTATATCTTAGAAATTGTTTCATGGACTAACTTTGTTGATTATCTTCAAACTGGGACAGGTTTTATTCTATCAGCAACTCAGTTTCCTTCCCAGCAGCAGCCTGCTCTTTAAAGTGCAAATTAAGAACCAGGGAAGAGAAGAAAGGATGGAGCTGTTTGAAGGAGCTGCTGGATGTCAACAGAGGTCAACGCTTTGGTGTCATTTCTTAACTACATATGAATAAATGACCTGACGCAATCCAAAACTGAAAGCTGTGACCGAGAGAGGAGGAACAGCCAAGTGCAGAGTGTCAGCATCCTGAGCAGTGGGTGATGGGCCTGGCCACAGCAGCCCCAGCCCCGTCTGTGGAAGAGATGATGGGGCCCACAGGAGATTCCCTCCTGGCAAGCTGCACCAGAGGCATCTCGCAGTGAGCTGGAGAAGGCAGCCTACTCTTTGCTAAACAACATAATAGCACATGTAACTGGGGAAACACTGAGCACAGCTTATAAAAGTGCATTCAATGAGCCGACTACAACCCAAACACAGGGAATGCAGATGATTCCACTTCCAACCCTTGTGGGTGCAGAAGAGGCTGAGAGGCAGCTCCGAGCTGGTGACTGCTGCAGCTGGCTCTGTGTCCTTGGGAGCTGCTGGGGCTCATCCTGCAGGAGATGCTGAGCCAGGGCTTTCCTCAGGGCTCTCTCCAGCTGCACAAGGCTGCAGGTGCTCTGCCCTGGAGCCAGCCCTGCTGCACCACAGGGCTGCTCTGGTGCCCAGCTCAGAGGGCAGGGCCGGGAGGTGCCAGAGCTCAGCCGCCTCCCAGAAAGAGAAATGCTCTAAATTAATGCGCTCTGTGATGAGCTGCCAGTGTTAGTGTGGCTTTTGAACTAGCCCCAATGCCACAGAGCGATTAAATCTTTATTTTAACAAGATTATTATGGTTTCCTAGGCAATCCAATGCACACAAACAATGGAGCTAACAAAACACCGGATAAAGGCATATCACTTCAATTCCCACATACTGCAAAATATTGTTTGCCCTGGGGGAACTCGCTGGGGAGGATGAGAACACTTCAAGAAACTTAACCCTGAAGAAATGAGCTGGAAACTTCCAATCTGACCAGTGTGAACATGATAGAAACTGTACAGCTGACATACAGTCTCCAGCAATAACGAGTAAGAAGCTTTACCCCTCAGCCGAGGTTTTGCCTGAGTCATATGGAAACTGTTTATAGGCATAAAGAGAGAAAATTTACATATGCACACCTCTATCTTAAGAAACAAGTTTTGCATCTGAGGGTCTGCTATATGATCTTTAAAGAAGCTCAGTAATAATTTTATTGTTAGTCTTTGTGTTACACTGCTTCCACACAGCAATAGTCAACTTCAAATTATTAATCAAATAAACATGCACAGAGATCTCAGGGGCATGATGCCAAAAGCCAGTAGGCAGCTCAGTAAAAGAGTGTGAATTCATCCAGAGTTAAAATTCAAATGCAGGCTATTCTTTCACAAAACCCAAACAGTTCCTCCATCCCAGACTTTGCACGATTGAGTTAAAAATAGATGACTTTTATGCCTCTGTGCTTGACACTCCATGTCCTCTACTCAATCTGCAGCCAGTGTTCCTGGGGAGGACTCACAAACCAACATCACAGCCTGATAAAGCATCCCTTTTTCTGCTCCAAGGGATTTCCTCTGCAACAGAATCAGCAAAATGGTTTGTATCATTCAACTAGCTGCTCCTGCAGAAATACTCGAGAGCACTCTCAGTTTTGTTGTTAAACATCCCTCATTTATGGAGAACTTTGGTCCCACCAAAAACATAAAAACCACAGAATCAGCTGAGTCATACCTTGAGACTCCCTCTCCCACCTGATAAAAAGGCAGACATTCCGCTGCCAACAAAAACAAGCAGCACCTCTTCCACAGAAGTGAAATCTGCCAGACCATAGAGAAAATGGTCCAAGTCAGTCTGACTTGTGGGATTCAGCTCTGCCTTTGCAGCTCCACCTGTGCACCTCCTGCTCCTCCTGAAGGCCAGTGACAGCCAGGCCACAGTGTCACCTCACTCATGCTGTACTCCAAAGCTTCACAATGTAGTACAACATAATGAGTCAACAAGGCAGGAAAATGAGAAAATTGCTTCTTGGGGGTTCAGTGGGGTCCACTCAAGGCACTCATCCTCCTGAGTGCTGCCATCTGGTACAAGAGCTAACCACAAGCTGCTGATAAAGAATTTACATTGCTTTGGTACGAAACATCGCTCATCACTTTAATAGCTCCACTCCCTTTTTAAAAATAAACCTCAGTAGACTTCTGCATTCACCAACTCACCTAATCCATGGGATGTCACTCAGAACAATGCCTTTGTTTCTTCCAAAGCTGATGGCAGTAATAAACTGCATTTCCACAGATGAAATCAATGCATCACAGAAACGTTGCAACTCTGTTTAGAGCAGAACAACTTTACAGAACACTAGTTCATGTGAAGCAAACCCCACAGGGCCCAGGAGCAGCTGGAAAGGAAGAAGCACCCTCTCCCTGATAAACAGATTTGCCTCCATCTATCTCCTTCATGCAGAAGCTAATATGGTAAAAGTTGGAGATCCTGTGACATAATTTATGAAGAGCAAGGATCTCTTGGGTCAGGCTTGAAACCAGTACCTCCTGCTGTATTGATAGCATGGGTTTGAATGCTCAAGGCTGTGCAGGACCTGAAACCATTAGAGATACTATAGTTAACTTGAAAGCTGTTACAGGAAGGTCTCTCAGAGCATTAATAATACTTACCCTGCCAAACAACTCCCTTAGACTCAGCGTGTCTCATAGACCAATCTGTACTCCAGAAAGTACAGCATCTCTGAGAAGATGTTAGCAACAACATATGTGCTCTTGCTTCACAGAATCACACAACATGCTCAGTTGGGACCCACAAGGATCATTTAGTTTAACTCCTGGCCCTGCACAGGACATCCCAAGAGTCACACCATGTGCCCAAGAGTATTGTTCAAACACTTATGAACTCTGTCAAGTTTGTTGCTGTCCTACTGCCCTGGGGAGCCTGTTCCAGTGCCCAAGCACTCTCAGGGTGTGGTACTTCCACAGCAGGAGAGACCCTGAGTGCAGAAGTGCCTGTGGGCCATGCAGGCTGAGCAAGGTTTTTTCAGGTCAGAGACCGGTACTCTTCATCAGCTTCATCACAAGAAGCACCATAGCTTGCATTTTGGGAATACATATCTTCCAGAAGGGTTTATGAGAAATAGACTCCATTGCTCCTCTCAGAAATATGTTCCAGCAGTTAATCTTCCTAAACACACACCTTAGTTTACATCAAGCTGATTTTTAGCACCCAGATTGCCTGCTAGCAAACTGCGAGTGTAACACAACAGGAGCCTTGGAGAGCAGAACCTCCCGACCAAGCTCACTGAAACCACACAGGAGCAGCTCCAGTGGCAAAATGCTTGCTCAGGAGTTTAACAGGAAGCATGGGGTTTCTTCCTTCTCTTTTAGGTACAGTGGAGCTGTACCAGAGGTGAGAGTCACAGCTCAACTCTGAAGCAATCCTGTGTGAATCATTTTGGTATCCAGGAGGAACCAGGGGAAGGCATGTTTTGCACCCATGTCATTCCTCTCATACATGGATGAGCTCTTTTTAAAACATACCAATCCTACAAAAGTATCAGTGATTCTGTGATTTCTGTCTGTTTTTCACATGAACTTTTGCTGCTAGGATCTTTAGGGCCAACGACTGTCTCCTCATCGCATATTTAGACAGCACCCACTGACTGAGCTGAAGCTTCCAAAGGTGCTTATCTGTACCTCTGTCAAGGCATTTCTTCAATCCTGTTGGTCCAGAATCTCTCAGCAACAGAGTGACTATTTACTCAACTATATTTATTTTTTTTCAAAGGATTTTTTTTTTTAAGACCATGTGCTTGTCATGTTTTTCTTTTTGCAGACGGAGCCAAGAAATTAAAGAAACACCAAAACCCTTGGCAAATGGTGCCAAGAAATGCAGAAATGTGTTTCTTCACCCTACACCTCTTCAATGTTTCTCTGCCCTCCCCAACAAGCCCGTTCTCTCAAAGCCCTGGGAGCACTGGTGCCCATGGTCATTACAGAAGTATTCAGGGTGCCTGCCACAGCTGATGACAGCTCTATAATCGTGGTGCAATTGGATCTGTTGCCATGCTTAAGTCAGCTGGTTTGTGTTGGAGGTTTCAGCGTGGCATGCCTTCGAACTGATGTAATTCTCCATGTTTTGTCTGAAAAGTGTGGCAAGTCCCTCTGGAGCCCAATGAAAGAAACCTATATTTTGCAGGCCCTCCTTGGCTGCAGTGATGATTGGTGGTGGGCTGACACATGTAATTCTGAATCTCTGCTGGTCCCTGGGCAGCTTGCAGAGCTTGCCCACAACTGTCAGCTGAAACCCACCCAAATTCCTGCCCGACTAAAAAAAGAGATTCAGCCGTTCAGAAGCAACAGAGAGATCTGCCAACCCAAACTGAGTGCCTCCAAGAAATTAACTCCCATTTGTTTATTACTGAGTATTTGCCACCTCTAAGTACCATGAATAGCTGAAACACATTCCAACTGGGGAAGCTGCCAGGGGCTGTTTTCTTGAAAAGGCCGACGCGCATATTCTGGTCTCGCTGATGCCACTCCTTCCAATCTGGGCCCTCTTCTACCAGACCAAACCCTTCTAACATTATCAGTCTTTTCTGTCTGCAGCTGCTGATGGCACACTGCCTGCTTCTGGGCCACCCTCCTTCAGGACTGGGTGTTCAGTGCTGTTCTGTCAGCAGGCCTGGACAGAAGTGAACATTCTTTCCCTTTTCCCCAGCAAACAGGCACAGCACCACTGCATTAATCTGTATTTTAACTGGCTGTGCCCAGCAGTGTGCTCTCTAGGAGCTGCAGAGTCAAGTTCCTAACTTCTACTTGTCCTCTACAAAAAATAAAGTGGTGCTGCTTCCAGAAGGTTCCAGAGCCTGGGAGATGGACAGCCCATGGCATTACCTGACTAAAAGAACACAGCAGTGATTCTCTATTTCAGGGGAAAATGGCTCCTATACAAGATTTGTACAACTCCAGAACCAGTGGCTAACTTGAAGAGAAAATAGAAAATGGAAAATAAAGGGCCACTCCCTTTTGAAACCTCATAAATGTCAGTAAATCAAAATAAGAACATCCTTGTCTCCTCTCACTGCAGGCAGGTCTGAACATAATAGTAGGATTCTCTGCAATTAATTGCTGGTGTATCCAAAACAACAAATCAACTATTTTAATCTGTTACCTATGTGTGTTTCTGTCAAGGGAAATGTAAATTTAGAGCTGATGATAATAACTTCTGATGACTGGGCAACAGTGCTGTAAATTATTCTTTCCTTTTCCCTACTTTTTAAAGATACTTTTCTTTATTTCATTTTAACATTCAGCTACAAAAAATTGGATAAGTCATGGGAATTTCCACCTTACTGCTATGGCACTAGCAGCAATCAGCTCATGCACCACATAGACTTGGCTCTTTCCTACTAGATCACTACTACAGACAGACAGTTTTAGAAGGAAAGTAGTCGACTAACCTGCACAAAAAAGGCTTTTTGATGGCTGACTTTAAGACCCAGCAAACAAAAGCAGAGATGGCAGCAGCTAAAGGCAGACAGCAAACTTCCTAATGATCTCTTTCCCTTCAGGCAGATTAATGAATATACAATACACAGCCCTGTACTGGAGACACTCCAAAATCCTGGATGTACCAACACCACAAAGGCTTCCCAAGCACTCCCCTGTCACACTGACTCATGCTGCCTTTCACAGCCTAGCAAGTACATGAAATTAAAGAAGAGCAAGTGAGACTGACCTTTAAAACAGAAAAATGTTAATTTCAGCTATTGTTTTATGTATCTTCAATAATTGACGCCCGACCTGGCCCAGGTTGCTCGGGCTCTCCAGGGCTGTGCATGTGAAATGCGTGCTCAGCTCCCACGGCACATCCCGCTGCTGCAACTGCTGCTCCTTGACCTGGTCCCCAAGAACACAACTTGATGCTTTTGACAGGCCTACCTTACCTGTCTGTGCAAAGCAGAAACTGGAGAGGCAGCAATAAAAGGTGCTTGGTGAAGGGTAAAACGAGAATGACTGGGAACGTACCCAGACATCCCTTACATACAAAGCTGCAGGTGTGGTTTGGCCAAGGTGAGTCCTCTGCAGGAGGGCAGAGGTGAAACGATAGTCCCAGTACTGGTGATGTTCAGTGAGGTTTGTACACACACAGAAAGGTTTGGCCATGTCAATAACTAAATCACATCTCCCCATATGGTATGTGCTTTTCACGTGGTTTCTTCTTTTTCAAACTTGGTATGTACTACGCTGCTAGGCTTACTGTATACACGCACATAGATACAAAGTGATAAGCAAACGAAGTATTTGGGCTTTAAGAGTCAGGAATTGGGGCTGGTTCCATACATAATGCATATGTTACATACAGAGCCATGACTAAAGCATTGTGGTAACCTTCAGAGGAGCCTGCAGGTGATGATGCATAATTAAGGACTTGCTAAGCCTAAAGCTACTGAGAAAAACCAATTAGAGTAAAACCAAACCAAAACAAACCCCTATTATACTTAAATCTAGTTTTAGACACCTGTTGTGGAGGATTTATGAAACACCCCTTAAAGCAAGTGAGTCACGAGCCACAGGCAAGTGACAGGCCAGAAACAGAACCCAGCAAGCTGGTGTGGAGCCTGGCAGTGTGCTGGGAGCCACCCATCCTGCCTTAAAAATGGTATGACTCAAAAATCAAACCACAAAAACATGTTTCTTAAGAAATAATGTGTGATGGCAAGTTGACTACAGCAACATTTAGTGTTTTTTCTTCTGTCAGCAGGACACCTGGAATTTTTTCCCTTGCCAGATGAACACTGTCCACAATGAACACCAAGGGCACACAGGGCTGAACAGTGGGAATAACACTTCTTGGTTGCTTTCATTAAAATCACTTACTTTTCATGGTATTTAATATAATTCAGCTTGTGCATCAGACTTCTCTTTGGGATTCATTCTCTGTACCCAGCTGAGAAAACTAATTCTATCTAAACACTTGAAAGAGCTTCCTGGGAGTCAAACAGATGATCAGTGAGGTCTAAACCTGAGGAATACTTCTGTGCACACGAATCTTCCCATGCCAGCTCAGATCTTTGAATTTTTCAGAAATGTTCTGGGATTTGACCTTTTACTTACACCCACATTTTCCACTCTGAACCATTCAAAACAGTTTTTCACAATTAAACCCAAGCACTGCCATAGTTGGAACCACTTGGATGATGAGCTGCTGTACAAGTCAGTCTGTCAAGATGAGTCAGTTTGTTGTAGATCAACTCTGTATTCATGGAGGAACCCATTTAAGTTAACAGCAGATTACAGATGCTTCCCTCAACACGACACAAGCTCTCCAGATAAAGTTATTTTTTACAGAAAAATCTGATTTTAATTGCAGCACAGGGAAAAATGTTGAAGAAAATGAAGAAATGCCCTGAGAAATTACCAAAGGCCACGTGTGAAGCACGTGTGTATTCTGCTGAACACACTCCAACTGTATTTGCACTGAAAGTGGACACTGAAAGGAAAACAAGAAAGGAAATAAATGTAACAGATATAGAAGAAAGTGCAACATATGGAATGAAATGAGTTAGCTAATCAGCATTTTCTGTGGAAAGGCAGACCACATTCACAGCTCAGGTCTGATTAAAAGCCCTTTAGAAGAAAAGCTCCTACTGACTTCAGTGGGATTTTGGATCACATCCAGCAGATCCCAAATGCTGTCCATTGTCATGATAAGTGTGAATATACACCTTGATTAATACTCAAAGTGTCACCTTTTACAACCTTCATAAACAAATACAGGAGGGTACAAAATGAGGAGATATGCAAGAGGAACTGATGAAGGGAAAAACTCAAGGTTAAAAAAAGGCAAACGAGCAAATCATTAATGCTCTTGAGACTGGTGATGTAATGCGGTGATGGAGAACACATCTCAGAGGCAGATGGAAGTCTGAGCTGTGGCTTCAGGTTCCCACACCCTCAGACACCTAAATTCCTCCACCAGCTTCCTGGTTTGCACAAAACCCTTATTCACGAGTTTGAGTTTAGAGAAATAAGCAGAAAAATCACTGCTTGTTGCCCATTTATCCAAGCACATCCAGTTTGCTTTCCTTATGTTGTTTATATTTGTGTTCCTACTTGCTCTTTTGAGATCTCTGTTTCTGCTTCCTGATGAAGTGTGGGCAAGGCAAACTGACACAACAACCATAAGGGTGTCAGCCCGTTCCTAACTCTCAGAACTCGCCTGTGCTTAGCTTGATTAGGAACTGGGCACGGGTTCCTATAGTGTTTAAATTGTTTCTCCTTCTTTTTACTGAAAGTTTTCTCTGACACTGTGAACAGTGTTTCTAGGCAGGCAGGTAATTAAATGCTCATTAAAACAACTAATTAGTGCAGTACCAAAAGTAAGAGATTTTTATCCCGTGCCTTAAGGGCTGGGGTCTTCAGAGGGAAAAGAGTTGATTTGAACCAGAGAAATAAATGAGGGACCCAGGGCCTCTAACAGAGCCTCAAATGAAGCCTAAGCTGCAACTGATGTATGAGAATTATAACATCTACTGTGGTCACCAGCAGATGTTATTGAACAACTTCAAAGCTAAACACTAAGTACAGAAGAAAATAAATATTCTTCTAAGAAAGGGATTAGCACATCAGAGCAAAATAAATATCTAACTTCTAATTGTAGCTCTCAGCATTCTGATTACTTATTTGACCCCTGCTGGGACAGAAGGCCCCTGTGCTGGGAGCTGCACACGTGAAGCTGTACGGTGTGGTGACAAGTCCTGATTCCTGTCACAGCAGCAGAGCAGCGCTGCTGCAGCTGCTGACAGAGCCCCTCGGCTCACGGCACACACACAGGCACAGAGGGCAGCCCACCAGCTCCTGGTGCTTCCAAATTGAAAAAGAATGCAGGGCTCTGCCCCCCGTTAAGAGGATGAGGCTTACTTTGTCAAGCAGTTTTCAACATCATTTGCAAATAAATGCTTTTATAAAACTGCAGGGACCGCATTTATGATCTGATATAAAAATCAACAGATGCCTGTTAAGTTATTACAATGAAGAACTTGTTCGATGGGATTACATTCATTATTGTAAGTGATTTACATCCTATAAATCACTTCTTTTGGGATTTATTTACTTTCCCTTTGGCTGGCAGTGCAACTCATTCTGTTGCTGCTATTTTGGAGATGAAAGTTTGGAACATCTCACAGATGTAGAATGAATAAATATTACATACGAGACATGTTGAGAAAAGCTGTCCTGTTTGTCAAGTGCCTTTGGCTAAAGGAAATTCTGAGTTCTTGTACCATCTGTGTCCATACCCACATACACTCACCACACTGAACCCTCTTCATGCAATTCCAGCCTCAGAGCCAGGTCTGCTGGCTGGGTGCAGCTCAGCAGATCTCCGTGGATTTTGGCTGATTCCAGGCAAGGGAGATTCTTGCTGTACCCCAGGAATGATTTCTATAACTTTATTCAGATGGTGCAACACTGGAAGATGAATCACAGTGACCTGCAAAGAATCTACTGCTACGTCAATGGAGGAGGCGAGACACTAAAAATGTGGCAGCCTGAGACAGAATGAAGATGGGCTTCATGTGTCCTCAACCTTCTGCTTGCTGTGCCAGAGAGGGGAAATCCAGGCTAGGCTGGGCTTAAAGTCATAGGAAAGCACTGCAGGCAGAAACCACAGACATATTTGATTTGCAATCAAGCTAAATCAAAGGGGAAAGGTACCCATAAAGTTTAGATAAGCAAAATGTGATGCAGTGCAGAACATGAAATCAAAATCAAAGGGAAAGTAATGCCAGGGAAAGAGACCTGGAAATGGAGAGTAATTCCATCACAGTCCTAAAGGCTTCAGGTGCTTCTCTGTAATTAAAACATGTCTTCAGCTGAAGCCATCTTCAATCTACAGAATGTAATGGGAAGACACAAATGAATGAAAACTATTTCATGTGTGAAAGGTTGCAAGACTGGTCCTAACACCCGAGCTCTTCCCTCAGCAGCTCCCAGATAAAACTGCTGCTCAGCAGCTCTGTGTGCTCCAGCCTCCTGATCAGGAATGCAAGAGGAAAGCCTGCTGACTTTGAAGATAGGCTGATCACTGCAAGCTTTGTCTTGTCTTCATCCCTTTCTCTGTGCCTTGGATTTCAGTACAAACTTCACGTACCCAGATGCTAAGGCAGAATTTTGAGTGGAATTTCTTGTGCATCTCAGAGCCTCTGAGGAATGGAGGTCCTGTTCCCAGAAGGTGCTGAGAATGATAAGAGTGTTAGCCAGCTTGGATACACAGAGCATGACAGAACTGTATCAGACTTCTCTGGTAGAAAGGTTATTACCAGTCTTTGAAATGCAAGCCTTTAACAGGGAAGATTAGACAGGTAAAAACTGACAGCAAACTCTGAGGAAGTTTCACCTTGAAATTGGCCCTTTGGGAACCATAAGGATGAAACAGGATCAATTTGAAGAAGAACAGCACTACCTTGGTAAACTGACCATGACCACATGGCTTTGGATTAGCAAGGAAGGCCTGCTGGACTCCGTGTGCCATTCTGGGTCCCCGATGGAAAGCTAAAACAACAGAAAACTAGATGAAATAAAGTTCTAGATAAAATATCCATCTGCTGCCCAGACAGACTGAATCCTATTGAGTTCCCCACATTAGAAATCATGCTATGGAAAACATGAGCAGCATCTGGGGAAATTCTCTAGAACTTCAGTTTCCATTTTTTCTTTTTTTCTGAAAGCAGCTGGAATACAGAATAACCCAGGGAAG
Source organism: Sialia sialis (assembly GCA_009812075.1). NCBI lineage: Eukaryota > Metazoa > Chordata > Aves > Passeriformes > Turdidae > Sialia > Sialia sialis. Next base: position 1,989,525 of record VRYO01000710.1, read on the forward strand.
CCAGCAAAAATACTCTGCCTCCAAAAATACCAGCCTGCCAGCTGGGGTTGGGCAAACAGGCATGCTGTCTGAGGTGTCCAGCTGCTGAGTGACCAGCCTGGCCATCCACGGGGTGTTGGAGCATCCAGTGGCAGCAAGGGCAGCCCAGGCTCGCGTGCCTGCAGCCCAACAGCTGCGCTGTGCTGCCTCCTGCATAATCACTGCCATGCTTCTCCTCCCAGAGGGGGTTGGCAACTGCTCCCTTGCCTCCATCTGGAGAAGCAGCTGGACATGACATGCCAAAGGAAAAAAAATTCCAATGGGGCAAAAATAAAAATCTCTTGACGAGACAATTTTTATGCTGGGAAACATTACCAACCCAAGTCCCATAGGATCTCACTAACTAGTAATTTAACCATTCAAATCCAAAGGTGCAGTATTTCCCCTGAAGAAAGAAAGAGCTGGTGACTGGCAGCCCTGTAGGGAAAGGAATGTCTGTGTGGTTTTCCCTCCCTTCTCCTCCCAACTGAAACAGCATTCCTTGGCTTCATGAACACTTACTGGCCCCTCAGACCACCTTTCCTACCAGCTGTTCTCTCCATATTAACCACACACACCCATATGTGGTAGAGGCAGTGGGGACCCACATGGTTGTGCCTGTCAAGGGCAAAGCACCTGGACCCAAGCCTGGCTTTGCTCCCACCACCCCTCTGCAGCCCCAGGCAACGGTGCAGGGGACCCCAATCCCAGGGGATCCCAGATCTGGCTGGCTGTGAGCCTGAGCAGTGCACCTCAACCTGCTTTTTTAGCCAGAGGGAAGGCAGCCCCATCCCTGCTGTGCCACCTTTGGCAAACTGCAGTAATTTGTCCTGAGTGGTAATATCTGATAACACCCCCCAAAATGGAAAGGAACAGTCAGTCAGCAAAAATAACCAGGCTCTCAGCCACAAGGCTGACAAGACCCTTTCTTGTTTCAGGAGGCTGCACTGCCCTCTGCTTAAAAACCTAGAGTCACCTCACTGAAGTCAGGGCTCCTCTGGGGAGGTTTTTCAGGCTTTTAAATACATGGCTTTACTATCTAAGAAAATGAACAAACACATCTGCCCTATATTTCTCCTGGAAATGTGCACTGTTATATTTAGTAAAAAGATAATATTGTTATTTTCAGAAGGAAGCTCTAGGGAACAGTGCTTCAAACCAAAAACAATGTTATTTCTCAAACATCCAAGAATTGTCACCTTCTTTGGGCTGGTCTTAAAACCAGGATTTTCCCCCAAATGACCTTTAAAGAGGGATGGACAGAAGTGCCAAGAAACGTCTTTTTAGGCATGGAAATGAAGAAGGAACACTTGGCCAAATACACAGAGCCCAGGAGATGTGCAGGATCCCAAGGGACCTGCCCACGTGCCCCCTGTGCCCTGCTGCCAGGTACTGTGTGCAGAGCCAGCTCCCTGTCCCCAGCCCTGCTTGGGGAGCTGTGACAGACCCCTGTGTCACTGACACAACTCAGGGCCTGGCTCCCAGTGCAGCACGGGCTTTAGTCACTGCAGAGATGGAAAGCATGTGCCAGGGCAAACCAGCCAACCACGTGTTCTGTGCAAGGAAGAGCTTTCCTCTGCTCCTCTTCTCAACTTCTCAGGATCCTCAAGCAAGAAAACTGGTTTTCAGCTGGAAGTTATTGCAGAAATTTTATGTTTAAGCATCAAGCATTTTAAAATACAGCTTAAGCTGTTAAACCACTGCACCCCTCTGCAGAGGGAGAACAACTAAATAAAACTCCAGTAAGCTCTTCCCATGGTGAACTGGCCCTTCCAGATGAAGGCTGCATGCTGGGCAGCATTTCCCTGTCTTTCTGACACATCTGTGCTCTTATCACCACAGAACCAGCTTTCAATGAAAACAAGGACTTGTTCATTGGACTTGTCTGAACTCTCAGTATTTTGTGTAGATGCTGCTCAGTGAACAGATTCGGTGCTGTCTATGCATATCTGGGACTACACTTCTGATTTCTCATGTTCAGCTTTCTGTCTTTATAAAGTGTGCCTGGTTTTAGAGAGATCCTTCTCTTCCCCAAGTCTACCACTTCCTCCCTCAACAATCAAGTGCAGAGGAATCCCATAGAGTCATCAGGTGGTGCCACCCCAACCTTGTAACCTCAAACAGGGTGCAGTGTGAATGGGAACCCACTTTGGGACTGTGACTGTGCATGGAATACCCTTTCTCCTTTTCAGTTTGAAAATTGCCTCTGCAGTATAATTCTCCTTCCATCAAAGTGAGACTCACCAGAACACACTGCAAGCTCTAGCAAATTGCTGTTTTCTAGACATGCTGCTTTTATTTGTGCAAACATCCCTGCTCCATCTGCTCAGCTTTGGGCACATTATTAATACTGTGGCAACCTGAAAAGCCCCAGCTTGCTGCACAGAGATCAATGTGACTTCAATGGCAAGGGTTTGGAAAGGATCTGGTGCCAGAAGGAGAAATGGGGAGTTTGTCATGGGCTGTGCTGTGAGCTGATAAGTCTGGGGGGTGAGGAGATGTCAAGGACTCACCAAAAGCTGAGAGGAAATGGGAAGCTTCCCAGAGCATAGGAAGGCTGGTAAAAGCAGTTTTTAGTACTGGGGGTGGTTTGCAAACTGAAGTCCTGAAAGTGCAAATGACAGTAGAGCTACAAATAGAAAAGGGTACAGGGACACATGTCTTGATGAACTTGGGATCCTGGAACTATAGTTAAAAGTGAAGCATGTGTTCCAAACAAATTTATAATTCAATTGTTCATAACATGCTCATAAACATTTAGGAGAAAAGAGAGAGTGAGGATCTCAGTGTTAAGCATGTACAAGCCTGTTTTGGGCTCATCAAACTGGCTGGCAGCTGCCATGGCTGGCAAGGCCCAGCTTGCCAAAGACCATGCCAACATCAGTGGCCATGGTGGGAATGGCCCTAGTGTTCCCCAGATCCTCTGTGAGACCAGGCACTGAGGATGGGCCTGTGGGAGTGTGCACAGAGAGACTGAGCCTCTCTCCCCACTGAGAAAATGCTATCTCTGAGGAAGGTGACCTCAGAGGGCTTCTTCCACACCATTTCCCCAGCTCTCTGTGCTTTCCCAGCAGCACAAGTCAGCTCTGGGCAGTGGCATAGAGGCAAAAGGCACAGGCACAGCTTTTGCCAAGGGCTGCACAGGTTAATTCCCCTCTCTGAACATCCCTGCTACAGCACAGGCTCTTCAGAGGCCATGGCAGGGACAAACAGAATGCCTGAGGTGCTTCTGGTTGACCAAGCCTTCCTGCCTTGCTTTATTTCTGCTTCATCATTCAACCCTCTCTGCTTTTGGGAAGCTGGAGCAAAATCAAAGCAGCTGGTATTCAGCTGGACAAGACTAAAAATATGCCTTGTCCCCATATGTGCGGAGCAGGATTTTTTGTAGCTGTACGGAACTGCTTAGATTAGAGGGCCAATCTTCAGCTTAGCTTTGCTGATGTCCAGTACCTTTGCCAACCTAAGCCAGCAAAAGAGTTGGCAGAAAACATGTCAGACTGCTGAAAACCAGCAAAGGTTCAATAACATCATATGAAATCAGAAGCAAGCTACAAAACCCAAGTAAATCTAATAAAAATACTATCTGTTGGTTTCCCTTTCATGTGCATTGAAAGTAAACCAAATTCTTCCACATGACTCTTGCATGAGTTTTGAAGAGGCTGCAATCAAGGACAATTGATTAAAAAGCCTGAATGCTGAATGTGCCCAAACACTTCCACAATCTAGCAAGATATGGGCTGGATAGGAACTAATCTCCCTCACTACACCAGCTGGATGATAAGATCAAAATCTTTATTTCTTTCGAAGTTCAGGCCTCTACATGGTCATGCTATTAAAAACCCCATCAAATTCCAGTATCAGAACTGGAATGTGAAATATCAGGCACATCTGAACCACATTACAGTCTCTTATAACTGAAAGAGATAAGCATATGAATAAAGGATTTAGAAAACAGTACATTTCTAAGTTTTGTATATTTTTTTCTGTTCACAGTTTTATAGTTAAATACTTGTGTTTGACCTTTTTTTAAAAAAATTTATTACTTTTCTTCCTGGATTCCAGATTGTGACACTGCAAGTACACCATAATAACAGGGAATATGCATTTTCAGAAGCAGTAGATAAGGAAAGAGCTTGAAGTCCAAATAACTGGACAGAATATAAACTCAGGAATACAAAACTCTAGCCTGGCTGCTGTATCCAACAGTTTGAACGCTGATAGAAGGATATTACTGACAGCTGCCTCAGCCAGACATCACCACAGAGAAATCAGGTAAAGCAGGATTATATAATGGGTTTGGGTTGAAAGGATGGGGGTAAAGAAGAGTGACAAGCACTTTTAGAATGCTTAGGAGAGGAGAAGAGATAAAGATGAGTAGGCCAGAAAGAAAACAAAATAGAGGGCAAGGAAAGCAGAAGTGCTGACAGCACTAATATAGAAGCAGATGACAGGAAAGGCAAGGAAGACAGCTCGTGGTGAAAAGTAGGATTTATGTATCACAATTCTGGCACCATTCCTGAACATTTCTGAGGGCAAAACCTCCAAAAAGAACTAAATTTAATGTAATGTATATTCAAAAAAGCTTGTGCCCCTCTAGCTGCCTCAGCTGCTGACTCCAAGGCTTCCTCTTGGCCAGCTCAGCTCTCGTGGTTTAGTTTGTGTGAGCCCAGCTGGGCTCCCATCACACATCACCAGGCCTGCTCATTACTGCAGAGGTGATGAACACACTGAGTGCCTTCAGCCAGTGCAGGAGCTCTCGTCTACTTGGAGAGAACAGTTCATTTTTTTATGGGAGTCATTTAGAGCTAAATGCCAGCCTTTCTGTTCCCACAGCTCCTCTGACACTGAAATGCATGGCAAATCTCTTCAGAGCTTTCAGAAGGGCTTGTGCAATAAATCTTAACAGCCTGCTAAAACATGGCCAGTTGCTGAGGTCCCAGTGGATTCATGTGAAATTTGCCTCCCCACTCCTTATAGCTTTCACTAAAGGGAAAAAAAAAAATATTCCCCCTCAAGCCCCTCAAGAGTACAGAGAGAGAAACCCTGTACAACAGCAGCCTGCACATCAGAATACCATTATTGTGGTCTTCTGGGCTACTCTGATAGAACAGTGCTTCTTTGTTAAGGAAAATGTTAGCGGCAGACACTGAACACTTCCTCCAGACCTGAGCTTTTCACTGGAACAGTCTCCAGTGATCAGCCTTGCCCAATTCATGTCATTGAAACACGAGCTCCAGGGCACTTCAAATGCTAGAAGCAGCTGCCAGCCAAGCTTCAAGTATTAAACAAATGTTAGTTAGAAACAAAAAAGAAGTAATCATTTTGTTATCTACAGGTACCATTGAATCATCACTTCTGAAACCCTTCCCAGAAGCTCTGAGGATCCAATGTGCAAAACAGTCTGGAGGGAAGAGCTTTGCAAGCTGGGGCACTGTCACTCATTCAGAAGCTTTGGCTTTCGCCATTCCAACTATTTTCCTGCAAATATTGAATCAGTTGCTAAGGGATTTCACTGGACAATATGATATCACACTGTTATTGCACCAGTGACTATATGTCATCCCTTGAAAACAGACCAGTGTTGTTAAATCCAAACTTAGTCTCTTGTCAATACAGCTGTGGTGGGAAAGGCTCAAGAATCCATCTGGTGAGACAGCTCCCCTCAGCTGCTGAGGCTGCTGGGGTGCTTTCCCCAACAAGAAATGCAATACTGCCCATTGCAGTAGGAAATCCTGGAGCAGGTCGGACAGAGATGAGGATAAACCGTGTCTTGAACAGCAAATACAACCGCTCCACTCTAAGCCAAAATACAGAAGTTGATGGCAAAAGGCACACATCACTTCCCAACAATGGAAGTGTATTAGTAAGAAAAGCTAAACAAGAACTTTATTCCCTTAGAAAATCTGGTTTAAGTTAATAATTTGTGATATGGGGTGGTTATGCATGTTACAGGTAAAGAAACAGTAGTCAATTATTTAATTAATTATTCTTCTTAAGTACCAACCTTTTATTTGAAGGACCCTAAGGATTTCCACAGGTTCTTTTCATTTCATGAGCTTTAACACCAACTGTTTGCAAATAACAACTGTTGCTCTGTATCACAAGCTCCAAGGAATGCCAGTCTCTGCAGCACCAGGAGCGAGTTTCAGTTTCCTGAGTTGGATGAGAAAGTCTGAGAACGTTTTGGGGCTTTCCCACAGCTCAGTGAAAGGTGGAGAAGCAGCACCACTAGGTAACTGCACTTCTGTCAGGGCAAGCCAGATTGGCACAGGCACCCTTCCAAGGGAAAGGGGATGAGAGGTAAGAGCCACTGCTTGGATTTACTCTGCACTTCAGGATTCTGTGTGATACCACAGCCTGAGCTGCCAGAGGGTGAGCAGCACTGCTGCTGGGTGCTGCTGGGAAGCAGTGTCCCAACCCTTGCAAACATGCACCACTGCCCTGTTCCCTTGTCACAGGAGACCAGGGCTGCTCCTGCCTACACATGGTCCTGTTGGGTGCTTCTCTCAGCCCCTCAACTGCCTGATGCCAGGGCTCCTCAGCAGAGGATCTCTTGATGCACAGGGAAATGCTAATGCCACTGCAAATGCTCCAATGGGCACATTTAAATTTCTCTTCTGCAAATCGACCCCTCTTTCTCAGGCATGCAAAGGACTTGCAGAGAGAAAACAGCTGAAGGGTCATGATTTCAAAACTCAGCCACTGTGGGAGTCACCTGCTGGTGCTCATGGGGGGCTGAGGCAGATCTGTGCACATTTCCCAAGGGATTTACAGTGCCAAAGTATGTGAAAGTTTGCACAAGGGTTTCTGGCTCAAATTGGAGCTTCCCCCAGGTCTCCCAGCAGAGCTGGATTCCTCTGGCAAACACTCCCATTCCCACCCAGGGGCTGGGCTGCCCCAGCCACAGCCCTCTTCCTCCTCCTCCTCCTCCTCCTCAGGAGGGCCTGGCTGCCTTGCAGGACAGGCAGCCCACACACCTACAGGTAGGACTGGCCTTTTCAGAGCATCAGCTTGGACCAGAGTATTTATAGCAAGTCACAGATGAAGGGTACATAATTAGTAGTAAATAAATTCCTAACAGGACCAGCCCATTTGTTCTTAATTAGCCTCTATTCACATTCAAATTATTTATGTTACTGCTGTTATTAAAAATCTTTGCAGAGGACAATAAATATAAAGTTACAACAGCAAATGCTAACAGGCGGCGCGTTATACATGGATGCATTTGAAAATCTCCATGCAGTGTGAAAATGACCTTCAAACCATAGGAAAACAATATCTGCATTTCTAATATTCCTTCTTCCCAGCCAAATGGATTTCACTGTACTTTTGGACACAGTCCCCCTCCCTCTGAATCATTTAATGTGATGAAAATGATTAGGATCACTGATTTGCTCAAGTGACTGAGTTTTTCTGACATCCCTCTCCAGAGGGGGAAAAAAAAGTCCCCAACAAAGCACTACCCCCAAAACCCACCACCCAGTCCAAAAAGTGCCCCACGCTCAGAGGGTATGGGCTCACAGTGTGACAAAGACAGCCAGGGCAGAAGTGCAGCTGTTTGACTTTTGCAAAATGCAAGGCATGACCCTGTTATGATTAAAGCCTTTTAGCCTGGCTCTGTGCTGGAGCAAAGCAGGGAGTTTTTCAGGGTGGGGATGAAAAAAAGTGATCAGAAAGTTCTTGCTACTGAGTCATGACACAATGGATAAAAATAATTTAGCTATTTCACATGCTTGGAAATAAAATAATTTCAGCCTGTGGAGATAAATAGGAATTATCTAAATCAAACACAGAGAAAAATCTGATTCTGTCTGGTATTTCTTGTGTTTAAGTATGCAATACTGTGATGGGTCACTCCTTCAAAATCTCCTAAACTTGATCCAGCTTCTGCGGGTCTGGATTTCAGCACCTCATCAACTGTTACATTTGTAACAGTAAGAGTAATCTTTTTCCTCTTTCCTAAAGATTGACCATTGCTTACTTTAATAGTTACCCACAAAAATGGGAATTTTTCCTCTGAGCTGAAGGCTGGCCAGTGTTTCAAATCCCTTCCTATCTTGGCAAAGCTGAGTGGAGGATGCAGAGCCTGCTGTGCCCCAGGATCACAGCCCTGTGTCCTGTCCTGCTGCAGCACCAGCACCCAGCCAGCAGCCAAGAAACAAAAAACCAGAACACCTGCTCTGGGCTGCACTTTGTAAAGCAGAAAAGCAAAGAACAGGCCACAAAGTCTGCTCTGCAGATTAGCAGCACTGAATACTGCTGTACTAAACACCATCTATTTTACAGCACAAATTAGCATACCTTCAAGGGTATTAAACAGCCATTAATAACTTCTCAAGAAACCAAGTAAATTAAATACATACCATCCTTTTTGACACATCAAGGGCAGTACAGCAGAATATTGGTGGGCAATGAGGAGTAACATATATAAACTGACTGGTTTTTAAAAAAATCAATAGAAACTTAATCATAGAAGTATATAACCAACATATATCTAATCCACTGAGATGTTCACAGGGGAATTTCAGTTTCAGCAATAAACCAAATTCATTTCAAGTTAAACTAATATGGACATCTTGAATTTACCAGTGAAAAATGAAAGTAGTGTGAACTTTAAGTTTTCAAAAGCAAAAAGACATTTAATAAAATCTCTCTTTTTGCCATGGGACTAAGGGAAAAATCCAATAATGTATTAGCCATGCAATTCTGGTAAATTATGGATTCTTATTTACAACACATTGTAACTTGATTTTATCTCAATATACTGTAATGATTTTCTGTTATATTGTTAATCATTATAATAACAAAGAAAAATTATTTCGTTTATAACTAAGAGAACACAACTAAGCATTGCCATTAAAGACAATCTGTGGGTATGTTGCCCAAGGCTGGTGTGATCATTACTTTCTATTAAATAGCAAGTATGGATTATTTTAATTGGAAAATTACTTTGAAATAGGAAAAGATGACAAACATTTTCTATGGAAACTTGTACAGCTGGGAAAATTTCTTAAGAAAAGCATTTTCCCAAAGCATTTTTCCAAGGAGGGACTGAACCTGAGATATTTCAGTCTGGACAGCCTGTGAGAGCGACCCACAGCTCAATCCCTCATGGCAACCCTTCTGTTTTGGATTTGGGTCAGAGGATCCTGAGGATGGTCCCAGCTCCTGAGACACAGCAGTGGAGCCTTGCAGCCCCACCAGCAAGGATGGAAACATCCCATAGCTCCTGGCAAAGCTTCCAAATAACAACTCTGGGTCTTGGCCCAAATGTTTAATTTGCAATTAAATTTGTAATGTTTAATTTGCAGCTGAAAAGATAAATATGTTTACAGAAAACTGATGCAAGTTTTTCACTGTGCTCACAGTAATATTCCATAAATTTGTGCCTGTTGTCAGGTGACCACCAAAAGCTTCAAGGTGCTCACTTTGTGGGTGCCAGGTGGGCAGCTAAAGGGAACTTCTGACACTTCTGACAAGCCAGGCCTGTGCTGTACCTGCCAGGCACCCTTGGAATGCTGTGTGCACCAGGCTGCACCAGGCTTGTCACATCCAGCCTCCTGCCAGCAAAACTTCCTCAGACCTACTCCTCTGATGTCTCACAGGACTAGAAATTGAAATCAGCATTGTATTTCCAGCTAGTAGTGTACTGTTTTTTTAAACTCTGAAAATACATGTAATATTAGGATTGCTCTTCTTCAGGAGACAATGTGATGAAGGGCATGAACAGGAAACACGATCATAGTAGTGAATAAAGATTGAAAAGCCTCCTGACAATGAAAGGCTCCTATGGAACACTAACACTCAGTGATAGAAAATGCTTCCCAGCCCATGGAATGCTGAAACAATGCTGACACAGTTGAAGGGAACACTGCCTACATCTGTTTCTAAATTTTCTTCTTTCTCAATTGTTTTTGGTAAGTAGCTCTAAATTTTAGGGTATATTTATCATACATGTCTCTAGAAGTCCAGCCCACCTTGCACAGGACACCTGTGCCTGGCACACAGCAAGCTGCTCCAAACACTACTCCACAGGGATCGAGTCCATGCTCTGAAATCCCGCAGTAAGAAACAATTTCAACTTCTAAAGCCCACCCATTGATCACAACACCATCTCTGTTTGCTTCAAGACTCAGCCCAGCCCCAGGATGGGGCCAGGACAGTGCACACAGGTATCCAGTGATTCTGGAAATACCTAGAGCTGCACTCCACAATGGCTTCTGGCACGGGCAGGATGGCCCTGGCTGTCCCAGCCTCTCCACACAGGCACAGGGCTGCCTGTAGCACCCACAGCTCCTTCCTGCTTCAGGGCTGCTCTGCACAGCTCTCAGAAACCCTGTGCTGCTGAGAGATCCATCTCCCATCCTGGAGACCCAGCCCTTCCAGGCCAATGTCCCCAAGTTATTTGCTCAGCTCTACTCAGATTGCACACTTTTCCTGTCTGTGAAAATAACAAGAAACCTCTAAAAGAAGCCATGAAAAAACCTTTTCCGTGGCTGCAAGAAGAGCCCTGTGTGAACAGACCCACCAGACGTGTAAACAGCAGGTTGTGCACCCAATGTTTGTTTTTCATCTCCAGCAAGGAGTGTGCTTAGCGATGAAGGAGGCTGAGCGGACTTTTATCCAACCACTTCTGATCTCCCGATTTCTCCTGCACATCCTGAACTGCCTGAAGGCAATGTAGAAAACCCCACAAAAGGCATAAAGCACAAATCCTCAAAGCAATGTTTGTTACTCTCACAGTTGTCTCGTGCTTTCTTCCCTCACTGCTCCCTTTCTCCGCCCTCTTCTCCCACTCCCACTGCTCTGCAATTCATTTTATTTCTTCAAAAACATACTCCCTACTGGGTACATGCCTATGTGGAGCTCCAGTGAGCTACCAGGTCATCTGACAGACACTCATCGTCTCTCTTGCATCCAGCCTGTTTTCCTGTGCTGCTGCTGCACGTTCTTCCAGGTGAGGCAGTACAGCATCACCTCCACGTGATGTACCTCTGGTGTGTGTCTAGGCACTGTAAGAAATACGGAGTTTTAAACACTCCATAGCTGCAGGACAAGCCTACACTTCACATCTTCTCAGACACTTCTCATATTTTCATTCCAAAGGTCCCACTCCTTCAAGACAAAGACCTGCCAGGGACCACAAGGCCACCTGCACATGCTGCATCTCCCCAGCCAGCTTCTCCCATGAAGCAGTGCTGAGCTCCACCACAGAGCCGGTATTTATAGCCATACCTCTCCCAACTTCTGTGGTCATGCAGTCCTGGAGGCTTTGGTTAGGGCTTGTCTTAACTTCTTACTCCACGAGAATAGTAACACCTTGTTTAATATTTCATGCATGCCTTAAAAGCCAAGGGGCACCTCCCTTTTTCCTGCTCAAGCACCAGGGGCTTTCCACAGGGCACCGCAGCCTCTCCCTGCTGTCAGGGGGGAGGGCTCACTCAGGGATGTTGTCTTTTGGAGGCTTCCAAGGAGTGTCACACACAGCCAGTGCTGAGCCTGTCAGAACCACATCTCTGCACTCCAGAACCAAAAATCTCTGACAGACCAAAGGTAGAGTCAAAATGCAGCACTATCTCGGGGTAGGAGAGACCTTAGAAAATCATCTTTCTGCCCCTCCTTGAAGCTGAGAGTGAGAAATTTCCTTTCTTGTCTCTTCTGTGTGGTTGCTTACTAAAAAGACTAATTATCATGGAGTTCCTGTAGAAGGAGGAGAACATAACCTGAACAGAATGGCTGTGCCAAAGTGGTCTTTCTGCAGAGCCTCTGAAGAGCACTCCATAGCCCAGACACACCCATGCTCCTGTGCAGAATAAAGCAAGGAGGGGGCTCTAGAGCCAGAAGCAAAATGGACAGGGGAAGGGTATTAAGAAAAACAAGGATACAGCAAAGAGCTTTACAATTACATGGAGCTGTTTCTCTGCAGAACTAGCAGACTTGCCAAAGATAACACAAGGGGAGAATAATTATATTTCCTCACTACTTAGAAAAAATTCAGATGAATGCAGTGTTTTCACAGGGTGATGACCAAATTTCTCATTCCAGCAGTAAAGCAGTAACAACTGAAATAGCACATTTTAAAAATCCAAACCCTTCAGCTACTTGGTATCTGCAAGTGCTAAAACTGCTGTAACTTTTATAGTTACTTTTAGTAACCCAAAAAACACTGGACAAATTTCAAATGAAGAAAACTATGAACGCTGTACAAATTCTGAAGAAGGTAAATGAGCAGCTGCAGCTCTGCCAGCCTGAAGCCAAGGCCCTGCCTGACCTGAGGTTTGACTTGTAAAGAAATATAGGAAGATGGTAACTTACATGCAGCCTGTCAAACCAACTTAGGGAATTTTCTTTTGACAGCTCTTTTAACAGAGAAAACAGTGGTGCCAATAATCAGTAACTAGAAGGTAAAGAGGATTAAGCCACACTTATTAATTGTGAGAGTAAAAGCAGCCTGCTACACAAACTGAAATCCCCACCACAGGAAGGGTGAGTCCAGTCCAACCATACAAAAAAGAAAATCTCTCCCTTGCTTCTTAGTCTGGTCATCAGTCACACCGGAGCAACGAGGTCTGGATCTCATCTAAAAAACTCCTCATGCCCTGCTGCAGAAAAGAACCAAGAGCACAGAAACACTTGAGGGCTGGGAGGATGCTGGAGAGAGGATCCTTTGGCCCCTTTACATCCTTTTTAGTTTTCTAAGCTTCCTCTGCAATGCCATTTCTTTGTCACGATGCTCTTACCCATTTACAGTCTCTTTCTTATTCTTCACAGTTTAAATTTACCACCCTCTTTTGTTTTACATGTAGATTTACTTAGAAATTGGCTGTGATACTCTCAAAATACTGCACATTGCTGAGCTAAATCTCACTCTACACTCTGCAGTCCTTGCTACACCTAGATTTGATCCTAGAAAATCACTCCTATGCTTCTGCAGACCAGTCAGCCAGGTTCTTACTGCTGCCAGACGTGGATGCCATTGGTAATGTATATGTGTTACATACAAGGAGAAATCAATGCTGGGTGCTGTACATCTGGATCAATAGCATGGAAATAAAAATGGATTCTGGATATATGAATAAAAACATATATATATACAACAAAGAAGAAACCAGAAAATCTTTAAAGAAACTCATAAAATGACAGGCAGGAAAAAGCAGCAACTGCACCACATAAAGGCCAAAATTCATTTGCAATGTGACTATTTTTAGATACCCCATTTTAGTTACTAACCTGCATTTATTCTAACGTGGGGTTTGGTGGTTTTCCTTTTAACTGCCTGTGCAAGCTTTTTGGTCAGATATAGTAACAAGCACTCACCACAGTAATTTTAATTAACAAGCTCTAATAAAAAAATTGCACATGTTGCAATATAAGCTCTAAAAATACCCATGTGCATCCCCAACCTGTGGCCAGATTGCTCTGCAGTGAGGTTCCCCAGGAGTTCCTTGAACATCAAACCCAGCCCCAGCAGCACTGCCTGGGGTGGCCCTGGGGCCATGTCCTCCCAACCAAAAGCTGCCCAGCCCTGGCACTCACACCCTGTTCCATCCATCACAGCCAGAGCCTCCTGCAGACCTGCTGCACCCAGGTCTGCAGAGAGAAGTGCTGCTCCCTCTTTTTGGGTCAGTCTCAGCCACTTCAGCTGGAGCCAACCTGTTAGAGGCTACATTTGGCACAATCACAGTTAGGTAGCTGTGCCAAAGAGGGGAAGAAACAAATCCCACTCTTGTCAGAACATTCCAGTTTTCACTGAAACCTTTCAGTGCACTGATGTTTGCCCCCATTTTTTTAAACCTGTGAAAGGCCATTCACTGTCAGTGTGGGACACTGAGCAAGAATGGAGGGAACAGTTACTTTTTTCACCAACTCTATAGTTCCCAGACCTGATTCCCTTTCCTATGGGAACACTGCACACTTCAACCAAGGCCATCAATCCCAGTACAGAAACACCCCCACCCACTCCTTCCATCCCATGTCCTGTTCTCAGGCTTGGTCCTGATCTCCTGGGGCTGAATGGTCCCACTAACATCAGAAACTGCTGCCAGGAACAGGAGCTTTATCAGTTTAGTGTATTTCCAAGCATGTCACAAAGACAGAAAGCTACACAGGGAGCAGCTTTTCTGGGGACAGCCTTTCCAGGCCCTGCCAGCACAGCCACTTTTACTGCGTGTTCTTGATTCCCACAGCAAGGGATTGGAACTATCTGCACAAAGGCAGAGATCCTGAGAAATGCTGCAGGGCCAGAGCTGGGACAGGGGAACAAATCCTGCAGTGGCACAGAATCCCAGAATCTCAGTGTGCAGCCCAGGGAACAGATGCTCCTCACACAGACCAAAATTCTTTAGAACCTGTGCACAGTTAAATGGCCTGGGATACACAGATGGTCAGTGGGGACTGGGTAGGGCAGTGTGGGTGATTTCTGCTGATTGTGTTGGTCAGTGCATTCCCCACTGGGACTTGCCTTTCTCAAAGGACAAAAAAATGGTTTCAGATAGGTATTATTGCCCACATCTTTCCCATCACAGGTATTTTAGACGTGGTGTTGGTCACTGTTCTTTCCTCCTAACAGTAAATTATTTCTCAGTCAAGGGAAACATGCAGAGAAGGGTGTAATTTATTTAACACATTCCAGAAATATCCAGCCATACCATCATGTTTAAGTGTTTAGAAGAACTAAACCATAAATGAGAGAGGATCAACATGTGCTGAACAGAAGCAGAAGAGCTGCTGCTAGGTTTTGTGAACCTTTCCACAGTTTGGAGAACTTCAGAGAATTACACCCTGAGCAGAGAAAGCAACAAGCTCCTGGAAGCTTTTTCTGTGCTGTACATTGTGCTGGCATATGGGAATGTCATACCAGTGCTATTAGCCAGGACTCTTCTGACATGATGTAAAGCATATAATAATTATACAGCAAATATGACGAGATGGAATTGAACCTGATCTCAATTAGCAACCAGAAGTATCCTTCCAACTGAGATTAATATTGATTAAACCATAACAAGACTAGTACTTGCCAATAAGAGCTCTATAAAATCAAGGAAAGGTGAGGCCAACCTCTAAGTTGGGAGCACTTTGTCATGAGCTGTAAAGACAAGTGATTGTCCTGTGGCCCAATTTGTCCTTTTCAAAAATGGAAGTTTGGCTCTGTATAATTCAGGAAATTACAGTCATTTCAGTGGACAGCTAGTCTGGCCAGGAGCCCAGAGCAGAGATCAACAGCCTTCAGGAGACAGCTCTGTCTTCCTTTCAGCTTTCCCCATCCCTGGGACAATATTAATCACATCAAATCCCACTCCTCTCAGCATTCCCCACTCTCAGAAATGCAAGACATGGTTCCCATGACTGTTGTACCATACTTCAAAATATAGGTTTGTGCTTTTTAATTTCCCCCCTTGCACCAAATTAAGGTGGATATTTTGGAGTTGAACAAATATATTGGATTTATTGGCCCTTCCCTTGAGTGAGGTATAATACCACCAGTCCAATCCCACATTCCCTTTACATGGAAATGATTGGATTTATTGCTAGCCATTTTTAGATGATATTAAGTCAAACCATAACAACTAAGCATCCTTTAGGGCTTAGTGCAGATTATAAAGTGATGCTTGAAAAACAGACATGCAAGGGTATGAGAGGCAACAATAGAAAGATTACAACAAATCTTATTTTCAAGATTCTTGATCCTATTTAAGTAATGTTTTAAGATGCTCAGGCCAACTTCAGAAAGATGCTATACAGCTCAAAATACACTGAGTGCTACTATTCTTCAAATGTAAAAATACATACACACAAAATTTATTGGCAATTACCTGATAAAGTCAACTTCTTTTAAAATTTTTGTTAATACTTCTCTGATATAGAGCCTATCTGCAAAGAACAAAAACCAGTGTGACAATGGTTAATTTTCTTAAGATGAGAGTAGGAGGCAAATGAAGCCTGGAAACCTCTACATCCCAATAAATACTGGGATGGGAAACAATTAATGCCCATGTGCCAAACCCAGAAATGTGTCCCCAAAAAGTGGCTTGTGTGCTTTCTGATACAGTAGCCACATGGCCCTGGCCAGGCAGCAGTGCCACAGCATTTCAGCAGCACAGGCTGCTCCAAGGCATGTCCTGAAAGACAGACTTTGGCTGTCCTGGTGATTTGTCAGTAGTTGAGTACTGGAATAGAAAGAGGCACTGAGAGTCCAGGAGAAAGAGGCCACAACCTTTCCAAGTTACTACTGGAGAGATCAGCTCTAAATGTAAAGCAAGAAATATTACTGCAAAGATACAGCTGGCCCATGACTACAGGCACAGCCAAGAAATGTCACCTGGTCAAGGAGCTTTTCCAGCCTTGTGAAATTTCACCTATGCACAAATTTACAATTCTTCACATTCAACAGCAGGCAAGTATCAGCCTAACCTGGCGAGGATAATCAAATGTAACACAGAAGTTTATCAGCAAATAAACAAGTCTGGCTCCAGCAGCCACAACAAGAGAGCATAGAAAGGCAGGAGAAGCAAGATGATTTTCCACTGGGTGCAGCCCCTGGGACTGCAGGTTACTTGGGACAAAGGCATTACACCAGCACACTGACATTCACATGCAACAGAGTTGTAAGAGAGCAGTAGCTGCCCAAGGATGTACTCATGCTTGCTAAGCCTCTAATCCCAGCTTTGATTCCTTCTCCATCCATAATCAGTTCAAATACAGCTAGAATTAATCACTGTTTGCAAATGTAAAGGCTGCTTTTCTTCTCTCTGCTTAGAATATGCCTTAGGTCACACACAGAGCCAGCACGGGTGAAGACATGGGCCAGACCCCTCAGAGTCTGACAGTCCCCTCTTGCCCAGAACACAATACAGAATGTTACTGCACAGCACTGCTCAAAGCAATAAATAATAATAATAATAATAATAATAATAATACAGAAATGCTAAATCCTACAGTCCTACTTACTCAGCAGTGGCTGTGACTGAGTCACTCCTGCTCGTTCCCTGGATCCATCTCTGAACAATTCTTACAGCCCCTCTACAACACCTCTGCTCACCCTGACTCTGCTGTAGCTCCAGACTATTCTCACTGACCTCCTCCCTCTCTGGTGAACTGTTCCTGCACCCAGTCTGTTCTTCCCTTGACACCACATGGGTTGGGGAGAGGCAGCTGTGAGCTGGACAGGACAGTACCTTCTCTGGAATGCTGGCCAAGCTGATGCTCTTCCACACTATGATCCTCGTACCTTGCTCTGGAGCTCCAGTGAGCATTTTGGCCAACACAACTGCAACTGATTTCCAGCTTAGATCACCTTCACATCACAGTGACCATCAGCCTTCAGTCATTAGGTTTCCCAGCTTTAATGCTCCCTTTGAAACTCCTCTAGATGTTATTATATTGCACAAAGCTTTGTTTAGATTATCTCAAAGCATCCCATTTCTTGCTATTATAGAAAGTCAAGAAACATAATATGAGCAGCGCTCCTAAAAATGAGATTTATGCCCAGCTGCACTGTGCAAGCAGAATTATGGCACAGAGAAAATTACAGGCAATAAATAAATGTGTATATAGATAGAGGATGTCTTTTAATACATATCTGAAAAGCATTCTTTGGAATGCTTAATGAGAAACCTATTTCAGATCCTCTAAAACCATTTTCTTAAGACTTAGTTTTGTACTTAAAAAGAGGTTAGTGGACCAGCAACCAAAGTGCTTTTCATTTCCATTTCAAAGGATTCCAGTAGAGGCAGATATTTTCAAACACTGCACTTGCAAAATACCGATGCTCTTAAACCTGTACGACAAACTATTTGCATCACCCACCACAGAAAATCTCAAATGTCATTTGGAATATCACTGGAAGTGCAGAGGAACAGTGGGCATGCCTCCAAAGTACAGGTTGCATCTATAGATCCTCCTTCAGTCACCCTATGGGGTTTTTTCATTCTCCAGGATCATGTTCCACTTCTGGAGCTGACTTCCAAACAATGGACATTGCTAGGAGTCTACAATAGTAAAGACTTTTCATCCTTGCCTTTCATGGTCTTACAAAGATCCACATCTTATATAGATAGACTAGGATCATTCGATAGATCTTCCTACTAAAACGACAGCTGATACTCAGAGATGATCTGAAGAATCCTATCCAGCAATGTTCATCATTCCCCACTGCTGCTTCCTCTTGCCAAGAAACTGCCCAGGACTAGTGAGCATCTCTTCCTCTCACCACCCTCTGCTCAGGCACATCGCCAATCCCACTCACTCACTCACCTCCTGGCTCCAGAGCAGGTTGCTATTCCTTTGGCAGCCCTAGCACCCAAGATGGACAAAGACCAGAATAAAACAGCAAGAAATGCACTTCTATCTCTTCAGCAGCATGTCTGTCCCACAGGAACATCACAGCCTGTTTCTCAGATATCTAAACAAGTCAGATATCTAAACTCCTACAAGTCAACAGCCAGGTGAGAAGAACACCCTGTGGTCAGGGCACTCAGCCAGCATGGACAAAGACCACAGATGGAGCACAAGAAGGAATAAGGGATGAGGATACAGCATCACACCAATTTCACAACAAAGAAGAGGTGGAGTTTGAGAGCTAAACCAGGCAACTAATGAAGCCTGACATATTTAAGTTGAAGGTATGATGACAAAAAACCTAAAGACTCCCCATGCACCAAGAAAATGAGCTTGAAAAAGCAATGACCGCCTGCACTTTATAATCTCTCAGCTGCTGAGATTGTGAACAGTGGCACTTTGTAATCTTATAGGAAAAGCAGCTCTAATGCCATCTGGTCATATATTTCTGGCCAAGACCATTTAGTGGAGCCTATAATGAAAAAAGTTGCACATCCTCCTAAAAATCTGAATTATGCCAGCTGTGCCACAGTGTCACTTGTGCTTTCAAGGAGAAGGACAGCTGTCATTCCTTTTCTCTGAAAATAGCAAGCACACTGCCTTGCTTAAAAGAACTAATTTTTCTTGGATCGCTCTAAATTATCCTACCTGTCTCTAGGAAAAGAAAGGGTGAAGCCCCTATTAAGATTTTTTGCTTGATTTTTGCTGACATATATACAGGACTTGGTTCCATATCCGCCTGTTGAGCTACTGTGAAGAAGGTGATATTTGGACCTTGACTCTAATCTGAACTGAAGCCAGCTCTACAGCCTTGGCATAAAACCAGTTTGAAGGAGGGTGCAGTTAGGCTTGTCATCTTCACCTCTCCTAACGAATGAGACATCTCATATTTTAGATATTACCTCAGCAACTTCCTGCCAGCTTTAAATTGCTCTGTCATCTCAGTTTAGCACTTGTCATTCATGCTAATGTAAACTAAATGGTACCTCTCCTGAAATATGTGAAAGAATAAATGGGATTACAATGAGGGCTGCAGAGCATAAAATTTCTAATCCATGAGCAACTAATTGCTGCAGGTCTTTCTTGGTACTTCCATCCACCAAGCCTCCATTTTAACCCCTGTCTTTTCTATTATGTTATTTTAAGGTCAAATCTTGTTTGCCTTAAGCACATAACTATTCTCACTGTCTCCAAGGACCTATTTGCAAAAGCAAAGATATGTAACCTGAAATGATCAGGGAAAGAGAGAGCAGCATGAGCTGCTGTAGCAAACCCGTGCACTCCCAGGACAGCGGGGCCGAGGGCGCGCCTTCAGAACCACGTCCCGTCTAGACTCCTCCAGCCGCTCCCAAAGCAAAGCCAGGCAGCAGCAGGGAGAATTATAGCCCAATACTCACTGTGACAGCAAGGAAATAGCATTGGGAAATGCTTATTTTAATGACAGAAAAATATTTGCCAGGCTTGGGCTTAGCAGCAGTAGAAATGTTATTACTTTCGAAGCTGGAAGAGTAAATATTTCAAGGGCTATTTTTTGACACCTTCACTGTGGCTTGATTTCTGCATCTATTAAGAAAAAGTCTATATAGCCTGTGGTGTGGGAGCTTTGCAAATCTTTGCATAAAACTCCATTTTGTAAGGCACTAGTGTGATAGCACTATATAGAATTTACATCAGTCTGAAGAGTCACAAAAATTCAATGTACCTGAAAATACTAAAGTGCCCTTGTTTTGTTCCTGGAATTAATGCTAAATTCCATGTCTTCTTCATTTTATTATTTCTCAGAGCACATGGAAACAAGACAGAGAAGTGTCCCATGAAGCACTGCTATGTAAAGAGGCCTGGGTGTGTACAGTTTCCTTCCTAATGTATAAATTTGTCTTCCTTTTAACCCAAAAAACCTTTCAAATATTAAGCAGATAGAAAGCTGTATTTCCTAGCAATTTGCCGTTTCATCTTCCCAGCTTGCTTATGTCGAATGAAATCCATTTCAAGATACCATCACTGCAAGCACTTCAAAGCCTCGGAAACATCTTTTAATGGTCATTACTGCGCCTACCTTGGGCCATCCTAAGCCTCCTACAAATGCCCATTGATTTTGGTGGGAGTGCAGAGCACGGAGCAATGACACTGAAGATCATCAGCTCCATTACACTGCCCTGAAATTAAACAGAGTAGAACCAATTTCTGTGCTGTAAAGTTCCAGTAACCCAGAAAATCCTGGGAAGTGCAGAAAGTGGAAGGCTTTGATGGATGAACATTTGCAAATGGAGGACCATCTAGCTCTGGAAATTACCTCTGAGTTATGATGATGTACTTTGGCATCTCCCTCATTATCTGCAGCAATTTTTTAGTCCAATTTCTGGGTTCAGGGCTTTCTGGAAAGGAAGTCAGTTCATTTTGGAATAAAGAGGAATAAGTATAAAGAAAGACGAGGTAAAGATTTGTCTACAAAAATGCTTCTTAACATGGATTTCTCCTATTGCTTAATTCTCAACTGTTCCTCTTTAACAGAGCCAAACTCTGTTTTAAACACATAAACTTATCTTTCCTCTATCCTACTCCTTCCATGCATAATAAAGTGCATTCAAGGTACTTACATGGCTGTTGTTACTCAAGGATGGGAGCTCCTCTTTATCTATCTATCTTTGTAATACCTGGGGGAGCTGGGAAAGTCCTATTATACAGTCTCAGGCTCAGAACATCAGAGATATTTAGGGACCTGCCACTGAGATAAATGGGATTAGCTGCCCCATGGCTTTTCTGGCTCAGAGCCTCCACTCTGTCCCTAAAATCACAAAGGACATCTTAAATGAAGCAGGAAACCACTCCTAAGAGTCTCACTACCGAGGCTGTGGGGCTCATTTCTGGACCAGCTTTCTTGTTGTGATTTAGCTGTATGTTGCTCAAGGATGAGGTGTTAGATAAGGTAAAACCCCCGTCCCTGATCTCCTCTGTCTGTGAATAACTGAAAAGCTTTCAGCACTGCTGGCATACACAGGCTGCCAAGCACTTCGGTGTGTTCTGCTTTACTCCAGGTCAGTTTTCTCTCCCAAGGCTCTACGTAAAACTGACAAAGTAACTACCAAATCTCCTATTTAATTCAGCACTCCTGGATTCTTTCCCTACAGAGCAGCAAAAAGACTTTTATTGCCCTCTACACCTGACTGTTCTTCAGAAGCACTGGTTCTTCTGCATTTGCTCCTGCAAAGCAGAGCGTGCTGAGGCAAGGGCTGGGTGTATGTGAAGTGTCTGCACACCCCCCTCCTCACCAGCACAAACACCTGAGAAGGAAATTTCCATCATTTCTGGGAGACTCCACCAGCTCCCTGCCCAGTTCTGAGCAACAAACATACAAAACACATCAGCCACTCACCCACATGGTACAACAGGAGCAGTGTAGCTCCTGTCCTCCACGCCTGGGAGTTTGTCTAAACATAGTTTGCTTCCATACACAGGTATCCATTTCCAGCACCAACTCCCCAAAAGCAAACAAGTCTAAGAAAAGGTAATAGTACACAATTGTCATAATGAAACCAAACCTCACTGTGTCAGAGCTGGGCTTTCTATGAGCACCTTTGGTTGGTCACACATGGAGCTCCCCTGACCTTCTTGTCTTTGAGGTGTCACCATGAGCACCCTGGCCTCCTGATGAAACGATACTGTGACCTTTAGTGGCCAAATATTCATTAGAACAACACAAGTGGGTATTTTGTTCTAACTGTGGCCACAGGAAGATATGATTTTTTCCTCCATGGTCACTGAGCAGTCCACAGTAAGCCCAAAATAATGTTGCATCCTAATTACCACAGACTCTTGAATAAAGAAGAGATGGTATTTTCCACCTGCTCAAAGCAATTACCTCTTAAGATATGCGTTAGTTCCATCTTTGCAGGATTTAAATTAAGCCAAGTATTAAATCATCCAAAGCTAACTACCTGAACATTTTCAATGTCTTTCAGCATCTTAAAAACAGTCTTTGATGCTTGTTACTTTAAAGGCACAGAATTTTGTCTGAAAATTGACCACCTAAATTCCCTAAAGTGGAAGCTGAGAAAAACCATACTATCCTTTTCCAGTGTCAAATTAATATTTTAGGTGGATTTTTGTATTAACTTGAAGTGGTCTAGAATGTAAAAAATGGGGAATTCTGTAGAAGGCTAAGAAACACAACGACCATGTGCATTGAGGTGGAAGTGATGAAGCTGAGAACTCCTTTAGGGATAAAGATGAGAACTGCCTACATAAAAGATAATATTTTGTTTTGGGCTTGCACTGATCACTTTGCCTTAGATGTTAACATGTTAGCCTGGCCATGACTGCAGTCCCTCAGAGTATGAACACAGGTCTCGTTCAGCAGATCAGCAATTGCTTTAAATCAGAAATTACAAATTGGTCCTTAGATACTGGTTTTACTAATCTGAGCATGCTGGAAACTAATTCTATTCCTAATAGGAGTTCAAAGTACAAACTGCTTCCTTGCCCAAATTGCCTGTTTGCAGCAATCTGAAATGGAAGTATTTTATCAGCTTAGCTTGACACAGTGAATTTCTATTATCAGAAGAAAAAGAGCTCACAGTACCTGATTTCAGGTTCCAAATAGTTTCAGTTCCTTGTGACTCTGGAATTATGGAGAATATGTACTCTATTTTCAGTTTACCATCACTACAAAATACTCTAAATGTGAAACTCTATAGATAAACGTCTGGGCTTACATACAAAGAGGACAAAACTCCAGTGAAACAGTTAGCAAACTGCAGAAGAGACCTGAGAAGATTTAAGTGTGCTGTTGGTGGCTGCTTCCTTCCTGGATTGCTTGGGAAGCTTCTGGTACCGAACACAACAAACAGCACAGTCCAATTCCCAAGGTGGAAGTGCTCAGTCAGGGTGCTGTGTCCCATCAGCCAGGTATGACTGGGAAGTATTTTATCCCTGCTGTGGTCTGTGGTTTGTGCAGTATCACCTGCTCTCTCAAGTGCCTGCCTTTTCAAAATATATTGCTCTACAGAGACCTGTAAGTTTTATGACAGTGGAGATTCCAATCTTTATAGTCCTTTTAATGAAAATTACCCATCATACTTTTAATGGAAAAAGACTAAACCTAAACGGTGTCTGCTGACAGTGTTCACTCCTAGTTCCTTCAAACTTTTTCATGTTGTAAGTAATATCCCTGTTCCCTCTGTGCCTCTATATCCCAACCTATCCCCTTAGATGTTCAAACATGACTGCTGCTGATCAGGCTGATTTCCCTCAACTGCTGTCTGCCCAAATCTCCCTCCTCTGTGCTCAGGAATATGCTTGAATGGAGAGTATGCAATTTACTGCTTACCCGTTATTTATACATTCTCTTGGTGATAAGCTACCCCCATCTTCGAAGCCAGGTCACGTTCCACAGAGATTCTTTCTGTTCTAAAATTTGGATTGTGCATAGCAGCAAATTCTCAGCCCTTACACTCAGGA
This sequence comes from Sialia sialis, assembly GCA_009812075.1. NCBI lineage: Eukaryota > Metazoa > Chordata > Aves > Passeriformes > Turdidae > Sialia > Sialia sialis. The sequence goes on from VRYO01000710.1 coordinate 2,013,336, forward strand.
GGGACAGTCTGCTAAAACTCAGCCTCTCCATCTATTTCACACCTATGTCTTAAGGTGATTTTGCATCATACCCACACGGGGTCCACTTCAGGGGCCATGGAGTGCCCCTCCAGCAACTTCAACAGTCTCTGTGTCAGATCCTGCCACATGTATGTTTATTTAAACACAAGGGAGGCTTTACACTCCATAAGAAGGGCCATGGGATTAGGAGGGTGTCTGTTCATCTTGCAGTGAAGAGCAGAGACACCAGGGAAAGAGCTGCTGTGAGGACAGGACAGTTTGCATTAATGGCCTTTTTTTGGTGGTGTCAATCTCTGCCTGTTGCAGAGAGAAGTCAGAGATTACCCAAGAGGGATGTATGGCCGTGCCCTTCAGTGCAGGATGAGCTAAGTGCCTCCTCCTCATCCCTGTGCCCCACCAGCTCCCACAGGGAACCAAGAGCAGGGTAACGAGGATCTCTGCCCCCCAGCACTGCACTTGGAGCCTCATTCTTTAGAAAGTCTTGCCACAGGGCTTACCTCTGCTCTAATAAAGACATCTATTCCTACAGCTGTACTTCTGCTACTGCTGTTCACTCAGCAGTTGGGTTGGAGGAGCTGATTTCTCAGGGTGACTCATTCCACCCTTGCTTCACCCGGGCACACTCCCTGAGGCACCTGGTATCTGGGTGGTGAGGGCAGGCTTGCAGCAAGCTTTTCACATTTCATGCTGGCTACCTCTTCCCTTCCCTCTGAAGATGCCTGAAGCAGGTGCCTAATGACATCTACTCCAGAAAAAGTGTCCCAAACTGCGGCCCCAGACACTGCCAGCTCCTCCAGGAGCATTACTGATCACAGCACTGCTGACCAAAGGGCTCCCAGCTCTGAGCCTGCACCACCAGCACCTGGGATGAGTCAAGAGAATGATTCCACAGAGCTCAGGACTGACGTGCAGCTGTGGCACAGCAGAGCTGAGTCCAACAGGCTCCGAGCTCAGTGACTACAGACTCAAATAACAGAGCATCAGATCCTGCAAACTCATTTCCCTCAGCTCAACAGCCACTGGCTTCTTCCTCTGTTTTACACACAGCAGACAAGGGCTTGTTCTATTTCTTTTGGTCCCAAGAGATAGAATTCATCTTTGTTACTGTGTATTTAATTTTCTGGGTTTCTTTCAGAATGATAGTCTGTCACAGCTCTATTCCCCAGTGCAAACCTGAAAATCACTGGGCCATGTTCTAACCAGGTTACATCAGCTTATTCAGTGTCAAAACTTGGCTCAGTTTTACAGAGAAGTCTCTTTGGTGAGTCAGCTTCCCAGAAAATCTTCAGAGATGTTAATCCACAGGCAGATCCCACTCTGGTATGATACATATATGGAGTTTCCCTTGGCTGGGAATAAAACAGAACTGCTTCAGACACACTGTGCTTCACTTGTATAAAATGTCTTGATTAGCATTTCTTGTTTTGTTTTCAGAAACAAAAGGAAATAACAACAGACTCCAAATCTCTTTCTCATTCATAGCCAAAGCTGGTCTGAATAATTAAAGATAATTGTTAGCTTCTAATAGCTTGGCATTTTTCACTGCACCTTCCAGAGAAGAGAAAAATCCAGACAGAAGAACTACTGAATTGTGAATGCTCACTCAACATTCTCGGTGGGCATCTGAATCTTGTATTTAAGCCAGAACAGTAAGTAATGCAGGCAAGAAGCACAGAGAGCAATTGCTTACGGGTGACCAAAGGTAAGAAAGGTCAAACGTTTATTTCCTATGTTGCTCCTATGCATGCAGTGCCCAGAATCTTTTAATTATATTTCATGGTCCTCTGAACTTGTACAAGGGCATAAAACATATTTATAGCTCACTTAAACTCTTAGTAATGAAACAGCCATCCTACACAGGACCTCTGCTAATCAACTGAAGACTTTCTGTGCGCTAATTTAAAAAATGTAAAAAAGTACTTGTTCCTTCTCCAGCTGAAATGCTTATCACAGTCTAAAGGCAGCAACAAAGAAAAGCTATTTTCTTCTTAGGTAACAGTTTGAGTCTGTATCAGTTCACCTGTGATGTCTGAAGTACAATTTCACTGGCAATGCACATTCATTAGAAGTGTTATTATAGCACTGGAAGCTCTCAACCACACTGTAAAAACACCAACAAAATATAATGAAGAGATCATCCCTCTTTAAAGCTTTTCCTGCCTAAATGTGTCATTTTCTCTTTTAGACAACAACAAAAAAAGAGTAATCAAATAAAGAGGTCTCCACTTAACTAATCATACTTGATGCAAATTCCTGATGAGCAGACTGAAAAGCTCCCAGTGTAATTATACACCTCACAACAAAACTACCTGGCACCAACCTTCCATGCTGGGAATCTGTTTTGAGATGAATTTTAGGGAAGAAGATCAGCCAAACACGTTACTTATGTGTGAGGCTGAGATTAAGGAAGGGAGTTGGTGCTTTACAACAGGACCAGCTGCCCCTGCTTTTCTTTTTCCCTAGAAGCTGCTGGGCCCTGGCACGCTGGAGTGGGCAGTGAAGGCAGGGAGGGAGCCAGGCTGGCACCTCCTGGTGCAAATGGGGCCTCACATTAGATTTTGAAGACTCCAGTCAAGGCTGCCTTATAACTGCAAAGCCAAACACCCCCATACTTAGGGATCTGGGAAAATTCAAGCTGCTGGTGAAACCTTAATTCAGCTCCCTGATGCACATGCTTTATGATATGATCTTTAATTAGTCTATGAGGAAATTAATAATTATTTCTGAGTGTAGGATTTGGCTGCTGTACAGTAAATAATGCCCCATGCTACCCAATGAATGGTGATGATTCAGCAGACAACATTTCTTGTGTGTCCTGCAAAAGGCAAGGGGCCTGTGAGGAAAAAAAACAGAGCGGGATCACGTCAATGAAGAGTAAATATCAATAGTTTATGTGTGCCAGAGAGGGAGGCACAAATTAAAACTGCAAAACCAAAATCTCAGTTCTTGTCTTTTGTCTTCTGGCTTTTTTGATATGGACTATGGAAACATAAAGATATTCAGTGTTTCTTATCTGTTGCTTAGTGTTTCATATCATCCAACAGAAGGTGAACTGTGCCCCAGTTCAGGGACCTGGTGGTGACAGGTCAGGCACCACCAGGAAGGCAGATGCACTACTGGGATGGGCTTCAGTGTGACCTGCAGCGAGCTCCACACAGCCAGGGGTGAGAGGAAAGCTGGGCTGGCTTAGCTCAGCTGTGCCATCTCCAACCTGACTGAAAACTGCATGGCAGACACAAAAGGCAGAGGATGACAAATCCTGCAGAAACAAGATCAGTTATGCTCCTTTCAAAGAGCTCCTCAGGCTGGACAAAGCTCAGCTTTGAAAAAGCCGTGTTTTTTCAGAGCTGTGGCAAATGCATGCTGACATGTAAAATACAGGCTGTGTTTGTCATGGGTACAGCCAGCTGCACAGCCTTCCTGCTCACCTGCAGGTGTGAGGGAGGAGGATCAGTCCCTGCTGCAGCCAAAGCACTCAGCACTAGAGGAGGAGGAACCCTACCTCTCCCATTATTACGTGGAGAGCAGACACAGACAAGTCCTTATTTAGAGTGAACCAAGACAAACAGGATGCTCCACTTTGCCCTCAGATGTCACTAATAAAGCACAAGGGCAGCATATTGAGGCTGTACATTATTCTTGGCTATTTCCATCTAAGTCCTTGCCTTTCTTAATGACTCGGAGAGCAGGAGCAGGGCCACAGGCATGGATGGGTGCATCAGAAGAGAGCTGAAATCCTGCTCCCAGAAAAGTAAATTCCAGCCATTTCCTCTGCAAGAAGTTTACTACATGCTGCCACACAATACTTTTATGGGCATTCGTTACTCCTCAAGGACTAATTGATTCATTTTTAGCAGCATTAAAACAAGGCTGCATTTTACAAGGGAATCTCTCTACTGCTGGGGCTGTAGGAAGCCGCTCAATTATCTCCAGAACTCTAAAAGCTGAATCCAGACTCAATACTCATCTTAAATTGTAACAAACATAATTTCCCCGAGCCTTGATTAACCCACAGGCTGATCCCCAGCTCACAGCTGTCTCAGGTTTTAGGAGGGAGGTTGGGAGTGCTGGTGTTTGTTTATTTTATCATTGCCACACAGCTTGGGAACCTGCAGAGCAGAGACAGTCACCACTGGCTACATTTCTTGCTAAACACCACTGGAAATAAAAACCAAAAGACTGAATCCCCCTATACTCAGTAAAGTTGCTCCTCCTTTTTGTATCTGATGTCTCCTTTGTTTGGAGCTTCGTTTAAGAACAGCTGGAGACCCACAATTTAGCATTCTCATGTAACTAGATACTTGTGGCATTCCAGATCAAATTAACGGTTATTACCTCTCAACATGCAAAAATACTGTAATATTTATTCCCAGCAACACCAATGAAAGAACACAGCAATTCCTTTCAATGGAAATACACACATCTATCTACATACATACACACACATATATATATTATTTTATATGACCCTCTGCCTTTATCAGCACCTCAAGTCACTGAATTTAAATGAATTCGCAATCTTAACTGTAGTGCTTTGAAAAATACATAGCAGGTATAGTGAACAATGTGAAAATGTACAGCTTGGAGATGCAGTTAAGACAAAGGGAAACAAGCATTACAGCAGTACATGAAAATATAAAGCTGGGTAATCAATAACAAGGTGCTTCAGAGACAAAAAATGAATCCTTTTTATCTTCCCTACTAATGAACAGCCTCACTATTACTCTCCTGGCCTCGGGGTGAAGAGCGTGCTGATGTTACCTCTTGGTCAGCAGGAATCACTGTTGAACAATGTCAACCAACCTCCTGCAAAGGGTAGATCCTGCTGGGAAAGCAGCGGATTAGAAGGAGTATTACTAAAGACAAATCTTTAAAACCCCTGGTAGAAGCTGGGTTTTCTGATTTCTGTTTTTCTTTGCAGTGAAACAAATTCAGCCCATTGGTGTCATGGCCAAACCTCCAGGTTTAATGAGAATGACTCAACACTACCTGCTTTCTTGGGAAGTAGCTGTGAACTATGGGGTAAAATCAGAGTTTTCTTTCCCTCTATCATAGTTAATTTCAGAAAATACAAGAAATAGAATCAAGATACCCCAACATTTCCTGGACAGGAAGCGAAGCACTGGAAAAAGCTCTTCACACATTACACCTTTTGAACTGTACTTTTAAATGCAAGAAGCTGTGTTGGCCTGAAGGGGGAAAATAAAATAAGAATAGGAAGTGGGGAGAAGTGAACAGTTTACATCCTTAAGCAGGTTTAACATCCTTAAGCATTTAACAAAGGTTAAATGCTCATCAGCGAAGGTATTCAGCCTCTTCACCACAAAAAGAGCTTATCTTTGAGTCTCCCTGCAGACAATCAATTCTCACCCTGTTTTTCATAGGCACACATCACCTTCAAGCTCTTACTGGCACTACTGATGCTCATATAACATACTTAAAAAGTAGATCAGCTCCTCTAATCACAACAGGTTACCCAACACCAAAAAACTCTTACATGCTTGCCCCCATTTTACACAAGTTGTTTGCAGACCTCCCTCATGATTTAGATCATTACTTCCACTTCAGAAGGGGTCTTGCACAGAAAAACCCCGAATACCAGTGACCAGAGAGCATTAAGAGGCAGTGTCTATTCCCTCTTGGGCTGGGGTGCTGAGAACAGATGTCTGGGTAGATGTTGGCTGATGAACCCCTGTAAGACAGGGAATGACATGATGCCCTTTGCTGTCTCACCAGAAGAGGATCACTGATGAACTAGAGACTTGTGGTACTGCTGCACCTCACTCTACATCCAGGGACTTGAGCTCTGCTCCCATCACTAGCACAAACCTATGGTATGACCTTCCACTCATCTCTTCCCTCCACAATCCACTTCTCCAAACCAGATATTTGTTTGTTTGTTTTTGCTTTCAAACAAAGTCCTTGGACCATGGGTTGAGGCTCAGACGGCAGGATGCCCTGCAGTGCATTACAGCAGTTCTTGGCTCTATGGATGTGCTGCTTCAATGGCAATAATTAATAAAGCAAAATCAACAGTTTGCTGCAAGCAATTCTGGTGAGAGAGAACAAAGTACTTTTATCATCTCAAATGAGAACAGATATTGTAATTATTTGAAGTACTCAAAATAACCCAAGTTCCTATGTCAGGACATGCCACATATTTCAGTAGCATATTTTCCAGCTCACTGTGCATGCTGATCTCTAGGTGGGGACAACATCTTGTTGTTGGAGACCCCCATGCTCCCAAATACCCACAGCACCTGGCTTGGAACAGAGATGAGATTCTTGGCAAACATCAAGTTGGAGCAAAAATATCCCCTCAAGAGCTCATTCTGAGCACCTACACTTCTTTGCAATATAAGCAGCCCAGGAAATCCTGTTATTTTCCTCTTAGGAGAGAAGAAGACATCAGAAAGGTGAAGGGTGACAACTGCTTTATGTGAAGCCAGTAAACAAGCTGGAAAATAGCTGAGCATAAAGACACAGGCTCTTCTGCAGAGAAACCTCAGCTGTTCATCTCCCATTCCCTGCCCTGACTTCCATCCAGCCATCTGGGAGTAAGGCTCTGCAGCCACTGAAGGCAACACCAGCACCTGTGATAAAAGTTAGGCTGCTGGGCTGCTTACTCTGTGAGATTAGAGCTTTTAAAGAGATTCATGCACTGTCCTTGAATGTTAAAATAAACTCTGCCAACACTTTCTTCTGAGATTACTATCTGGGCATCACTAATTTCTTGCAAAATATGCCTGTGTTATCCCGTATCTTTGAAGAGCAGGTGCTTTCTTTTATGTCCCCAAGCAGATGCACATTTCAGTGTTCTCTGAGCACTCAGAGGCAGCTTTTTTTGAGTGTGTGACAAAACATGGTGACAGTGGCTGAAACCAAGATACCTGATGTACCTTTTCCACCTAACCTGACTTTTGCAGGGACGAAGCAGCTCATCTCTTGGGGTGTGCAGGCCCTTGCAGGAGGCACCCCAGTACTGTGCTCTTACCCCATCTACTGTGGTGTTTTGTTCTCTTTTCTTGCAATAAAAGAGAATATTGTGCCTGTGCCATCTGTTAAGTGGAGTGCTGCATGTATATTGCAATATACCCTGCAGCACAGAACAGAGCCTTCCAGATTAAATGTGAAGAGAAGTGGCTGTAAGGAGACAGAAAACTCCAGGTGCTGGAGCTGTTACAGGTGAGCCTAAGCGTTTGCTTCCCCAAGGCATCGACCTGTCAGGATTAATCTTGTCAGCCCAGGAATGCGCCTCATAGACACCACACCCCATTCCAGGAACCCATAAATACCAAACCAGATGCTCAGCACCACACATGAAAGCATCTCCTTTCTTCTGACCATGACTGTGGGGGGATGACAGCCCAGCTAACATCAATCCTGTCTTGTGTTGGGCTTTTTTTAAGGTGGCTCCTTGTGGGGAACAAGATATTAAGTGAGCATGGGTGTTTGCTGCTTTTCTCCTACGGACACCTCCAAGGGAACCCCTTTAGTTTTTTCTCTGACTTGGATCCACCTGAGACTGCTTTTTTATTTCAGCTTAAAGGAGGTAGTCTACCTGTCTGTATTGTCCCCAAAGCAGCCCTAAGGAAAGGAAGTCTCTGGGAGCCAGAGGAATAATCTTTGATGGCCTCTAAATCCTTTAGATTGATGCATCCCAGAGGTAAAGCTGTAGGACAAATGGGCTTCTTCTGAATGATGCTGCCCAAGCACCATGCAGTAAGAGGCACAAAACAAGGGTATTTTCAGTAGTGCAGTTTTACCAACAAGGTTCCCCCTGGCTTGTCAGAAAAATGCCGTGCAGGTGATGAACACTCAGTGAGAGAGATTCATTCCCAGGTTTCTCTTTTTTTTTTCCTCCTATTCCTTTGTCACGTCACTAGAAAAAACAATAAACATCTTCCTGCCCTTAAGCCCCCCTATAACTCAGTCTCCCTGACTCTGCCAGCTTTTTGTTCTGGAGCTGAAATGTCCTAGGCCCATTCATTCTTTTCCATTTGGAAAAAATGCCCAAGCACAGGCACTGTTTCATAGTAGGTGTTAAACTGGGAGACAGCAGGCAGCCAATGCAAGATTGATGTTAGGAAAGACAAAGCTCAGGTGAGCTATGGAAGCCATCCCATGTCCCCAGCACATACCCAGAGGGACAGCTGAGGCTGCTGTCACCTGGGGTGCTGGGAGTGCTGCTGCCTCCCATCTGCCCGATGCCCCAGAGGTCAGAGCTCTCCCACAGTGCTGAGCCCATGGCCAAGGCCACCAACTGAGCCACACACCACAACTGGCCTGGGGAGTCACCACAAGAAAGAGTGCTCCCAAGGAATTAGGGCTTTCTGGATCAAAAGCAGTACATTTGTCCTAACTCAAATTCCTGGCCCTAGGGAGCAGCCAGTGCTGATGCCAGGGGCAGTGGGAGGCAGACAGCTCACACAACACAGCCTGTGATTGCTGGAGCAACTCTGCTCACTCCACAAGTGTTCCCTTCCACTGCCTCTGAAACAAAGGAATTTATTTCTAACAGAGCAGTGTTTCCATATTTTAAGGCATAACCAGCCCTTTCCTCCCAGTTTCTACAGAAAGAGTATCTTTTAGACAGCACCTCCTCAAACCATGCCATGCCTCCAAGAAACACCCAGAACCCAGAGCAGTAGCAGCAGAGCACTGCAAGTGTGGAGCAGTGCTTTTGGGACAACACATCTGGGGACACAGGCACTGCAGCCCTTGTGACCCAGATACCCCCCTGCTTGGATCTTGTGTCAAACATTTTCTGCACAGAGAAGTCCTGCATCTCTCAGAATACATCTTTTGGTGCATGGCCACCAAATTCAGGTACTTTGAAATTTCAGGTCACTAGGTTCATGTTCTCATCAACTGAGAAAATGCCAGCAAAATTCAGATTCAGGTCTGGATTTTGTAGTCCAGGTTTAAAGCCATCAGGGTAGAACAGCTCTGCCTGCTGGGCTTACTCCACAACCTCCTGATCAGCTTCCTTAAGCATCCACAGTATATATGAATGTAAATAGAAATATTATTATATGCTTGTCTCCAACAGTGCTTTTCGGGGCCACAGCTCTAGGTACTGAGGGTTATATAACTCTTCCTCTGACAAAGACACATTTGGTTGAACTTTAAACAAGGGACCTTTAGAAATCTGTAAAATTTTTACCATCAGTGTGTAACAGCTTCTAGTACTTTCCCACCTTGTAACATTTAAAACAATGATTCATCTTCATAAGAAATATGTAACTGTCTGAAACTAACTCTCAAATGCTGTTAATTATCTGCATGGTCTGTGTTTCTGTATGCAGTTTCCAGCTACCAAGACTGGACACTATGAAAGCTTTTACATGACATCAGCTTTCCAATGACTGGCCAGTTATAAAACACAAAATTTTTAATCTGTATTTGATTGTCACAGCTTAAAAATCACAAATTTTATGAGAGTTACAAATCATTTTTAGACTGTGCAGAGTGGACTAAAAGCCAACTTTTTTTTTTTTTTGGCTTGTTAATATTTCCTGAAAACATGAAACAATTCTGAAAGGACAGATTTCCTGGCTCACAGCTAAAGGTCAGCAGTCACACAGGGACTGTTTTCTAAGTGCATCAAAAGGAAAGATTGGCGCAACATTGCAGTATTATTAAAAAGTGATTTAAGTGGGAAAAAAGGGAGAAAACAGAGAGACAGACTAGGATTAGACTCTCAACAACTGAGCTTTCACAAAGATTAGAAAAACAGCCTTGTTCCTTGCAGCCCCTCACTGTCACCCCAAGCACTGCTTGCTGTTGCTCCCTCTTTCCACCCCTCTGCAGCCATCCCTTACTGCACAGCCTTGGAAAGGGATTGCTCTGACCAGGCACCGCAAATCACTTCTAGAGCCTTTCCTGCAGAGCCCAGAAGTTTTTCCAGGCTCATTTCTGCAATAGATTATGAAAGTACAAGTTTAATTTGTATAGGGAAGAACAGGAGTTCAGAATTCCCGTGACTGTGAGCAACACTGACATGCAGTTGTGTGATAATGCAATAAAAAAAGCTCATTTTCTGCAGGAATCTCCCCCTGAGCAATGTCTGCATCTTGCTCTCAGCACAACTGAAGAGCCAAAGTCCTGTTCTGTACCTGTCAGAGGGGGCACATCCAGCTCACATCTGTATCCAGAACCACTGCATGGACAAAGCTCCTTGTCAATGTATTTAATTTTGTAATAATAGATATTGAAACTTCCCCAGTCACTGACAGGATACCAGTTTGAAAAGAGGCACATTCTTCAATCAACGTGGAAGCACATTTAAAACAGTATTTAGTACCAGTCTCAACAGAGGCTATACCCCAGCTCCCTTTAAGACCCCCAGCTTGTTTTTATTTTTATTATTCATGTTTTATTTTCTAAATATAGGCTATATAAAAATTCTCAGGCAACTAAATGCCAACCAAAACCAACCCAGCAGCCTCTAGTAGGTCTCTGCTACAGGCCGTGAGCCCTGGGCCTGGGCCATCAGAACTAACAAAAAATTTGTGCCTTTGATCCTGCTAATGAAATACCTCTACTCTGACCACAACGTCCTCCCTAGCACTGAGTTATCAAAAGCATACACTCCCATCACTCATGGTCTGTGCTTCTGGCTCTTTTTCTTTTTTGGTTGTAGAGCAAAATGCTGCCTTTTCTGTTAAAAGGTCAACAGCAAGCCTATGACCACATGTACAGCTAGCAACTATACATGTTGCAAGCTATACATGTCCCCAGATTTTGCTAACTACAGTAACATAAAGCAGAACATCAAATGTGCTGGTAAGCAGCTAAGCAATACTGTAGGCTGTTTAAATTTAGCCCTGGCAGATCCTGGAGGAAGGGCATCTCAGAAGCCAAGTGTCCTCTGTTGTGCACAGAGAGCACTCATACTGTGGGACCCCATTCCACACATCTCACTTTTGAACACAAGGCTATGCCTATTGCATGTCATCTGTATCGCACATGTGCATTTCCTCTAAAAGTACTGTGCTATGAAATAAAGGACACTCAGCTCTCAGCCACAAAATGATTGTCCCAAAAGTAGCCAAGGAGACTGAAACAACAGAGTCTGTAATTCTTTGCAAAAGCACAAAGCTGCAGTTCAGAGCAGAGGCATGCTGACAATTCAGGGCTTTACAGACCACAACCTGCAAGGATGAATTATTCTCCAAAGCAAAATGTTGACCACAAGCATGAAGAACATTACTTTAGAGGCAGATTGCTGTAGCCTTGCTATTTTCTATCTGGAGCTTGGGGAACTTACAAGTAGAGACTATTGCCATGATCAGCAGTGAGATTACAGGAGCAAGATTTGCTGTGATGACTCCAAAAATAAGACAGCCCCAGGCCTAAAGTTCAGTGTGCCACACCTACTAGCAGAGAATATATGAATAATTTGATCTCCAGGCTACAGATACTTTGAGAAAGGGTTGGACATCCCCATCCAGTGGAGCTCCTCTACATCCTCCTAAGGCCAAATGAAATCGCTAATGTGAAGACAAGCTGTGCCACCCACAAGCTGCACTCCAGGCTGCTTCTGAGGAAATCCTACAAACACAGGCATCCAGTGTCAGCAAGACTAGAACTCATCAATTTGATATAAAAAAAGCTGCTTTCTTGAACAGCTCTAAGCAGCACTACCTGCAAAAATTCTTGTTAACTGTGAGATTAATAACATTTACTGGAAGCTAGGGCAGTTTCTGTGGCATTGTTTCAGGAGCTGAGGAAATCCCATTGCCCCATCACCAGAACTGTCTCAATTTCAAACCATCTATGCAGTAGCTAAAGAAAAAAATAATAGTACTATTTAAAGGTAAAGTCATGGTTGAAACTGAGACACAATATGATGATGTTTTTTAATCATGTCTTGCATAAATTATAAACTCTGTATTGATTGCAAGGGTAGTTAAGCAAACTAAAAGGGTATAATGGGAGCAGGAGACATCTTCCTGACCTGTGGGCTCAAGTGAGGTTGTTCCCACTACAGAACACCAATGATCTGTGCATTATGGTTTGTTAAAGTAATACTTGGCTTATTGAACACTTACTTTGTTTGATACTTAAAAGAAACTTTGGTATGTACCACAGAAATAAAGGTCTATATTAGTAAAATATTGGGGAATAAAACCAAAATAAAATAAAACAATGGAGAATAAAAACAAATGGCTGTAACTGACATCTCAACACAAGCACCCCCTTTTTATATGCCTGGTTTTGCTTACTGTTACTCTTGTTGTTGTTGTTATTATTATTATTATTATTCATCCACCAAAACATTACACTTAAGACTAAACCAGTTCTTCCCTAGGAAATTTCTGCTTGTTAGTATAATCCTAAAAGCTTCCATCAAATCTTGCACTCTCTTACATGACAGATGCAGAACTCTGCTCTTTTGAGTAGCTGTGGTGAAAAAAAGAGCAGATATAGCAGGCAGTGCTGTGACAGGGAGTGGAGAGGAGGGTGACAAGCACTAACTACTGTGAAGGGCTGGATTTCAGAGCTTAGGGATTGTGCTCAGGAGCAGCTACATCAGGCCCCATTCAGACACCAGTCTGAGCAACCACCATTGTCAGGCTCTTTTAAAAATCCTGATTGTCATCTTTTAAGGTGGGTGAAAATCAATTAATTTTGAGCTTATAAAGGAATGCCTTTGCTGTGGCCAACCTTGGCCACACACACAATGCCTTTTGTAGAGAGGCACTGCCTTTTTTTCCTATTTAGTGTAAAAGCACTTCATCTTGGTTATAAGCCTGAAGGTCAGGCTTATTTCTTTAGAACTATTATTTACTACTTGAATTTCCAGTTCCGCCTTTCTGGCTATTACAGCTTCCTTCTCTGACTCCTTTTCACGGTAACTCCATATGATGACTGTTGATAAAGTTAGGAGGGCCATGATTCTAAATGTCTGACCTTCTTCAAAATCTGATAATGGATACAGTTTCTGAATCACAGGTCATCTCAATTTTGCCAGTAGACCATTTATTTGCAGTGGCCTTCAGACCTCCAGGCTTACTGTGCACAGCAAAATGGATTTTTCAAGGAACAATAAAAGTAAGAGAGCCATCCTTAGCCTTTGCTTTGCACGTTAGGAGGGATATTGGACTTTGGAGAGAATGTCCACAACATTTCATGCACCATATCTCTAAGAGCTTCCCTGCTCTGTAACATTTCCTGATGTTTGTATGAAGCTGACAGCTATAAGCATCCAAAATGAACTAACCTCCTTTTCACTTGCAACCTACATGGAAAGGACAACAAAAATCCACGTCTCCTTAAACTCTCCCCACCTACTGAGGACTATCCAGTCACCTTTACCATATTGTTCAACTTACAGTTCAAGGCACAGTGCCAGGTTTTACCTCACTGACTCAAATGCTACTCTACTGGGATAAGAGCTGATTACAGCATGTCTGTCAAAGCTGTGTCAGTGCCAAGGCACACCAGGATCTGCCAGCCTCCTCCAGTGACTGCTCTGAAATGGGGATCTCAAATTGCCTTGGTCTTACAGAAACACTTCCAGAGGTACAATTCCTACCACTCCAGCAGGTCAGTGCTTCACACAAACTGTTGAGCAAGATGCAGAGAAAAGCATGTCAAACACCAGCCCCTGGCTCCAAGAGTGCCTGGAAAACTGAGCAGAGACTGGATCCTGAGCAGAGGGAACCAGCTGGGTTTTACTTACTGTCAAAACTTCTGTGCTGTGCTGTTAGGGTCGCCTGCACAGAGCGACCTGCCTCTTTCATCATGGCTTCAAATTCACTCCGGCTTTTGTTTGCAAAGTTCTCCTCCATCTCGCTGGTGCAGCAGGTGTAACCTTGTGGGCAGATTCGCAGGTGCTCCCCTAAAATGAGAGAAAACACAGTTTAATAGCCAAGTCTGAAAAAGGGAGGATTTAATGCTGGACAATTTCAGTTTAAAAATATCCCAGCTCCATGGTAGCCTGGATCTCATCAGGTCTTTCTGTCAAATTTACCACATAATTTGAGTTCTTCTGCTTTAATACAGTGGTTGGTGTCAACACAGGCACAAATTTTCTCACTGTTGATTGTGAGGGAAGAAAAAGCAAAGGAGAAAAAAAATCATATATGGAGCAAGGAGAAGGGAAATACACGTGCCTCCTGCTCAGTCTCTCCTAGAATCCATCTCAGCCTAGAATCCCAGAATACATGGAAGTCTAATTAAATGACAGCTGTACTCATTAGACTTAAGATGTATATTAGCACAGCTGTTTGAAACTGCTTTGTCAAGAAAAAAAGAAACAACTCCAAAGTGCTCCCTGCCCTACCAAATCTATACTGAGAAGGCATTTCCTTAACCAGAGAGGTGAGGCTAGTGAAAAGTGTTCAAGACAGAGATGTGATAAATGTCAGTGGAATTTAGGTGGCTAATTCTCCTCCATGTGTATTGAAATTTTCAGCAAAAAATTCATCTCCCAGAAAGAGACAAGACCACCCCAAAAACGGTTGCTATGACAATCACTGATTAAATATACCCTTTGATATAAGGAAGAACAGGAAAGGTAAGAGGACTCAGCAGGCAAATTGAAAAATTCTCCAGTATGGAGCTTCTCCTTCCCTCTGCAATTTCTTCACTGTGGAGAAGCAAGTGCTTGCATAGGCAGAGTCAGCAACATTTTAAAAATAATTGCTCAAGCTCTTATGAGTCCTTACAAAGACATATCCACCTGCAAACACACCTTATGTTTCTTCTTACCCAAGAAATGAGAATTCATTTGAATGAAATCAAACATTTATTAAAAAAAAAAAAAAAAAATACCCCTCTTGTTTCAAGCATGTTCTGAGATAAACCAATCACCAAGCAGTTACCATGTTTAAGATAATTTGATTGGGATTGCCAGTGATTTTGCTGGTACTTTTATAGGACTGCTGTCTTAATGCCATAGTTGAGCCTAAACATCTTTAAAATTGTGTTTTATCTTGTGTGTCTCAACAGCTTCAAATCCTGAAATTGCACCGTCTCCAGAGTTTCCCATGTAAGTCCTTAGCTATTTTTGTAAAGCTCTTAGCAAATGGGTGGTAAAGGGTCTCTGAAACTGGGCATGTGTCGTACCCTTGTGAAGGTTACCTCATTAGCAGCCTATGAGCAACTAGAGTATTCTGTAGTTGATGTATTTTAGGCAGAAGCCATTCAGGAGGAGTTTGCATTTTGCTGGTCCTTGGATTCCTGCTCACAGATGAGTTTTCCAAGGGCAGGCTCATCCCCACCCTTGAGCAATCTCTGCAGGGTGTGGGGTGAGCCTGCCCTTGGCAAACTGGTTACCATGGGCATCTGCACTGCCAGTCTTCCTGTCTCTGTGACAGGAATTGCTGCTCACCAGCTTCTGTAGGAGAGTAACTCCCATCTTCAGCCTTGTGTTGTGCTGCCAGCAGAGAAGAGTGTCAGGGTGGTGTGTCCTGGGGGCTGCCTGTCCCCCATGGGACTCACTTGGTCCCCAAGAGTGCCCAGGCACCATTGCAAAAGCAGCAGGGAAAGCAGCAACTTGCTTCAATATAAAAACTCAGAGTCAAATATAAGTATCATGTGGCTCCTGCCTGCACACCAAATGCAAGCTCAGTTGCAGGGCTGGCCTGAGCCTCTCCTTCCCTCACAAACAAGATTGTTCCGAGTCATTCCCTGGGCTCCTTTCTGTAGAGCTGCATTTATCTGCACAGCATCAGGGCTATTGACATGTGACAGACAGGCAGGAAAAGGCAGCTGTAATTTTTTGACAAGACATGGCTTTGATTCCTGTCATGGCAAATTAAAAACTTTTTCCTTCTCTGGCCTTTCCCATCCCATTTCTGCTGCCACAGGATTTCTGGCAAGGACAGAAGTTTTGTGGACAGCAGTTTTACTGTGGGACCCTTCCTTCCATGAGGCCTTTGATGCCCTCGGGAAAAAGTGAGGCCTTCACAGGGCCTGGCCTCTCTGAAAAGCCAATCAACAAAGAAATGGATCCCAAGGCTTCCAAAAGGGCTTTTCCCAGCTCAGCTGATGGTGAGGTTTGCTGGTGAGATCCTGGTCATGCTCAGAGGCCTTGCAGTCAACAACAGGAGCAGTGCTGCCATTTTCTCTGGGTGCCATTGCCCGCCGGAGCTGGCAGGCTCGGGCAAAGCCTCCAACAGCCCTTTACAAATTCCCTCTTTTGGGAAACCCAGTCAAACCAGTGGGAACCCTGGGGATCTCTCATCTCCTGGCCTGCTCCCAGCAGGATTCAGGCAGGAGGTCTGCCTGAAACCAGGACAGCAAACATGGACGTCCCTGCAAGGAGACACCAAAGTGTGACACCAAGTGTGCCCACCAAAGCAGGCTCCCTGTACCGGGGAAAAGTGTGGGGATTGACCCCCGGAGGACAGGGGGGGAGGAAAAGCCCCGTGCCTGAGCTCCCTGATGGACACTGAGCAGCAGCAGTGGTGAAGGAGTGCTCATTAAAACGGGACATGTCCGGACAAACGCTGCGCGCTCCCAGCCCGGGCGAGGCACAGCGTGTTTGGGCAGGATGGCTCCAACCTGTGGCAGCACAGCCTCCACACAACCCAGGGCAAGGGACAGGGCAAAACCAGGCAGAGAACAGGGCACAGTCGCACCCGTAGCTAAAATTGGTGAATTTTACACAAATCTGTGAGTTGAATATAGAACTGTCTCCATTCTTGAACTCAGAGCGGTTTCAATCCCTTTTGAAGCAGCTTTTATCTTTGTGTTCTACAGGTGTTTGTAAGGTACTCAGCAGGTGTTTGTGTGGTGCTCCGCACCACCATACTCTATCTCAGTGGGAAGCAAAGTTTTCATCATTCATCTCTGTAACTCAAACTCAGCACACACAGAACAGTCTTACAGCACTGTGAATACGCTTGCTTTCTTTGCTTTTTAACCTGACCCACTCTGGAAACATTCACTATTATTATTTAACCTTTTTCTATTGATTCCAAAATAAATGTGCTCGAGACTATATTTTGGTTCTCCTTATATTTCAAAGTCTCTTTGTTTGCCAACTTGCCTTTGTCCTATTGCTGAAGCTTGCACTATAAATATCTCTGGGTTCACTTGGCAGGAGACATCTGCACATACCTAGGGAGAACCAGAGGTGTTTTACAAGGAGTAAATCTCCACGATACAGAGTGTGTTCTCTCCCCACTGCTGTGCCACACAAGCTCTCCCTGTGTACAGCTGACCTACTGCTCACCACTTTGCTGGACAGCATGTGCTCCCAGTCCTACAAGAGCTTTGCAGAAAGCAGAAAGGCAGCATAGGGAGGGCTGCTCAAATCTCCTTAGAGATGACAGATACGCTTCCAGCAACCAAGGCCAGCTCTGGGTCATGCTCAAAGAAAATTGCACTATCCCAAGTCTGTGATTGAAGCCCAGCCATCTCTCCTTAGCCCTAGACTTCCACCCCAACCCTGAGCAGGTCTGGCAGAGGAGCACGGATTTGCCCTGGCTGCACTCAATGGCTCAGCTAACACCAGCTCTGTGCTGCCTTATGAACCCTGGATTTAAGCCACATTTATAGGTAAGAGAAGATGCACTTTGAGATGCTCTGAAAACAATCAGCTTGCCCAAGCCTTTCACAGTCACAATGTGAGGTTCTATCTGGGTCTCTTGGGAAGAGCCAGCTCTCCTGCAAAAGCTGCTGAAGCTGGGGTGGGATGTAACCCACTGACTGCACGGTCCCTTGAAACAGGGTACAGCAGGCATGAAAAGAGCATCAAGCAAGTATCTCATTTATGATTAACTGCCCTGGAATGGAAAGGAACAGGCAGGAGGCTGATGACAAGAGAACATCCCACTGCATAGCTACAGGCTTGGATTGTCCTTGAAACACCCTTTCAAGCTGCCTAGGTTAGCAGATCATTTTGGCTATCAAATTCATTACTGCACTTCAGAGTGCTGAATATTAAATCACTTGACCCCTTTCCACTCCGGGATGGAGTTAGGCCCAGGGTCCCTACAGGAGAACAGCCCTGCCCACAGCCATCACTACCAGGAGCAGAGACAGGGCTCAGCTCTGACAGGGCTCAGCTCCCTGCATTCTTCTGCCGTGTGCTTCAGCCTCACTGCCCTGGCCACACGGGCTCCCTGGGCTGCCTGCCATGGGCTGTGTGCTGGAACACACAGCAGCTCAGCTAGCTGTGCCCAGGAAAGCTCTCCAGCTGTTCACTGCTCCTGCCTTCCACCCCACCAGCAGGCTCTGGAAACAAGACAGAAGGGCACTCCCAGGGGTGTAAAAGGCAGTGCTGAGAGAAGAGTCCTTGGCTCTTTTAACTATGTAAATAGTGCTATTCCTATCCCTCTCACAGGATGTTGGAGATTGAATTAATTACGATGTTTGCAGAAGGTCTGGGGTTATGTGGCTGTGTTAGAGTATCTAAATGCAAATTATTACAAAATCATTCCTCCCAGAGGTTAATTTATTTCAGGCTGTGATAAATCCATCATAATTCTTCCCTCATATTTGTAACCCTCGTCCCACTTGCTCTCTAAACTCTTCCAACAGCTCATTTCATGCTCCTAGCCTCAATCCAGCCCCCCATGCCAGGAACAATTCCAGCCCAAGCTCCCTCTTGGGGGGTTTCTGGGTGGACATGTCTCAGGCAACCAGGCTTGCTGAAGTGCAAGGCATGCCAGCCATGGCAGGGATGCCAGAGCACATCCCCTGGGCAGGTGTAGCCAGAGAGCACCTGGCAGCTGAGGAGCTCCACTCCTCTCCTGCTGTCCCTGGCGGGCACTACAGTTCTGTTGGCCTCTCCCTCTTCACACCTAAATCCCATCCCAGGAACTGAGCCAGGAACTGAGGACAAAACAGTGTACTTTAGAATATGGGTTTTCTTTTTTTTTTTTTTTTAACCATGTCAAGAGTGTCTACAGCTGATGCAAAACAAGCCTGGAGGTAACACAGATGTTAAAAATACCTTGCAAAGAGGTGATGCAATGAAAGTAAATCCCTTTCCTTATGCCTCCCAGTTTCATCTGCTTCAGGTGTTCTTGTCCCCATTCATCTTCAAATATATATTTTTATATATATCTTCACAGAGAACACAATGTGGCACGTGCTAATAAGTAGCTGACAGCACAGCCAGCACTACTACCATGATGCTACCTCGAATCCCAGTCTTGCCACAGATAATTCCTAAGGGGAAACAGGGGTACCCAAAAAACACTTGGACTAGGAGCTAGTCCTTGCTGACCAGCCTAGGAAGAACTCTTCACGCCCTTTTCACTGAAAACCATCTGCTGGCAAGCTCTACCAAAAACCTATACCCCATACCATCCATCTAAGGTGCATAGCTCATCTCCCTTAGTAGCTGCTACCATCCAACTGAACCAGAGACCAGACTGCTCTATTAGGCAGAGTGAAAATCAGATATTTTCCTATATTGCAAAGGCAGATGTTAGCTGTGCAGCCTATTTCTCTATTTTCTGATTAAGAGTATCATCATTTCAGCTTCGGTTTGCACATAATGTCAGGGGGAGTCACAGCAGGCCTGAATATCAAGTATGTTACAGCAAACACTGTGATCAAAATTCACTGAACCATGTTTCCCTGGTCTCAGTGATACAGCAGGCAGAAGACAGGCAAGGTGGGGCAGGGCTCTGGCCAGAAAGTGGGGGCAGAATATGGTCATGAGGAAGAGTTGTGCCCAAATGAAGTCCTTGTTTTCCTGCACTCCCTAGGAAGATGCACTCCCAGGATGAGAAGCAGAGGTGGCAGGGAGCAGCTGGAAACCAGCCCTGCCATGGACTCAGGGACATCTGGGATGAGCTGGCCTGGGAGCTAATGCAGCAAGGTGCAGAGGAGAGCCACAGGGAAGCTGTCTGCTTCTCCTGCACCCTGCAGGAACCACTCATGGACCTCAGCTCCTGCTATGGGGCAAGACCCAGGCCAATGGCAGCTGGCCCAAGGCTGCCACAGAGCAGTGTCACAGCTGACACATGGGCAGCACTGCAGAAGAGGCAGGGGCTCTCTCAGCACTGCACCCACACCAGTGACCCCACGCACATCCCTGCTGCCTCCTGGCCTCAGTAAGGAGAGGTTTATCTCCAGCACAATCAATCCTATCTCTTTGCTGCTGCTGAGTGAGTAGCTGGTTATCTCGGGGGGCTGATAACAAGGGCATGAAGTCTTTTCCAGCTGCACACCACAGGTCTGGATTTGTCCCACGTCAGCAGCTTTTGTAATGCCTTGCCATCTGAAGGCTGATCAAATAGCTTGTGCTATCTGAGATGAACTAATGTTTTCGTTCCAGATAAAGAAAACAAGCACTGTGTTCCACATCAGTGATAAAAACAGCAAACTGGAAAAAAAATAGCTAGAGAATATGCTTGTTCTGCTAAAGCAATGCACATGTTTAAGATGGGACAATAGCAAAACATTAAACGCTTGTTCCCACAGCCCATCATTCAGACCAGGATTATACCAACAGGAGTGAACAACCAAGAGCAGATAATCCATAAGATTTGTTCTTTCCACTCTTATCTTTCTACTCCTACTAGGATTTAATAAACTATCAAAATACTGTTAACCAAATAAGACAACTTAATCTGGCTGCTGCATGGAGTTGGCTCCCTACCAGGTTAGTGCTGCTCTGTAATTGCATTACAGTGAAAACCTGACACAGTGAATAAATACAGGTAATTCTGAGAAATGCCACAACTGGCACCTCCAGCAGAAACTCACTGATGGATGCGAGGACTTTGGGACTGCCCCACTGGTACTGACACAGGCTGCTCAAACCAGGAGCCTGGCAGGAGCATGCAGAGAAGGCTGAACAGCAATTTCCTCTGGTCGTGTGTCAAAACACTTCAGGCACCGAGGCTGTCAGCTCAGTGTCAAGCTCACACACACTGGAAGTGTCGCATCAATTTGTTTAATCCAAGACCCTGATGTCAGAGGAATTTATAAGGCAGGCAAAAATGGGCAAAAAAAGTTAATTAACAGAGGAGAAAGAGCCACCTCCATGTCCTGGAAAAATACTAAGTACAGATTAGATAAGAGTGCCTTCACAAAAGACAGTCCACAAATCCTAATGTCATCTGTGTATGTTACAGTGGCAAACTGCCCAGAGGAAGGGAACAGAGAAAATGTCACAAGTGCTGACAACAGACTTGATTCTTAGTGAAAAGCCCTGCATGAAAGCACTTCACCCACACATTGCTCCTCTGGGTTTTGGGAGTGTCTTTCTGAATGAAACAGAGCACCCCTTCCCATCACTCTGCTCCCCTCATTTCTCTCAGGACTTGCCTTCAGCTACATGGGCCTGACTCTACCTCTGAGCTGTGCACAGCAGGAATCGGCACAGGGTGAAATAATCCAAGCCTTTATGTAAGGACAGAGTAGGAAACAACTAATAATTTGCAGTAGAAAATATCTTTTTCAGTGGTTGAGAGAGGAATGAAAGAACAAGGGCCAAATCCACATGTACCACAAGCAGTGAAAGACCTCTTGCTAGCAGAACTGACTGAACACACTGAATCCATCACATCCCAGATCCTCTTCTGGGCACTGGACACTCAGTGGGGGTGCTTCTGAGCAGTGAGGGTGCTGCAGGAGATGATCTATTTTGAAAGGCTTCAAAAGGGAATTGAGACATGGTCTGCAATTAACACTCTCCAAGTAAATCAGTCTTCAAAGAAGCCTTCAGTTCAGACTACATTAACTGCAAGAATCATGGAGAAACACACAAGGGAGTGCACTGTTATACTCTTTTCTCTCGCTTTCCCCGAAAAACAGATAATTTTTAAAATTAATCTTAGACATGGGAAGAATTATCTCGTCTCTTCATAGCACTTGTGGGGACTTATTGAAGTTGTTTGTTGCAATCCATCACCATGAGCCTCTTTCAGAGTTGTCCTGAGCACATCAGCTCCTCACCAGATGTTTGGTTCTGTTTTTTCTTCTTGGAACAAAGAGTCTTTTAATCTTCAGTTTGCTGCAATCTAAAATAAGATCAAACTGGAAACGTATCACTCTTATCAGATGCAGCTTCACTGCAGGCTTCATAACAACATAAATATGTTATTACATAAGAGACAAAGCAATTCATTAAGCAGAATCTTTTTTACTAGCTTCTTCTCAGAAAAATATCCATTGGAGAAACTGTCAACTCTTCCTCAAGCTCACATTTCCCTGCCAGTAGGATCAGACTGCAAAAGGAATCTGAGTAGCAAACTAAGGGTTAAAGATGTAGCTCATACAAAGTTGAAGAGACTGAAGCCTTTGGTTTGTTCTCCATTCAAAAACCCCATACTTTGGGGCAATAATTAATATAATCCATGTCAGGAACTTGAGGAAGGGACAAAACCAAAAGGCTTTTCCAGTTCACCTGCTGAAGCTCTGCAAAGAAAACAGTGGTACTGCACTTGGGGCTGGTTTGAGATAAAGACTAAAGAGCTTCAGCAAACTTGGAAAACCATTGCTCAAGAAGGGGGAGTGCTCATGGCTGCTCCCAACAATTTCAGTGCAAACAACAAACCTGTATTAACCTCTGATGGAGAACTCAGAATTAGAGAACATTTCCTTTTTCCTTTGAAATATTCCAGCATTTGAAACATCAGCAAAACACCAGCAGTTGATGCTGGTGTGAAAACCATGAAAATCATCTGTTTGGGTTTCAGTTGCATGCTCAACCCTGGGCTCCTGGAAGTCACCTCCTGTTCCCTATCTCTCTGCCAGGCTTGCAGCACACTGGGATGAGCAGGATGTACCACACCAGAGGAGGAGGCTGCACAGGGCACAGGCCACTGCTGCCCACCCTGATGAGTCCCACTCCTGGCTGCCAGCTCACCCACGTGAGGTGCTCTGTGCACACAAGCAGGGTCTTGCTCTCTAGCAACAAAAATCATCCAAGGGAAAATCAGGAAGCTAAAAAAAATCTCAATCACTCTGTCTCCTGAATTTGCAAAAAACCTTATTTTAAATAGTTTTTAAACTAAGTTTTTGGACCTGAATCTGATTCTGAGAGTTTGCAAAATCAAAATGTCTATGCCTAAAAATTTAAGAAATTAGGTTTAATGAAGCTCATTAATCTGAAATTCCACGGATGTGTGTATACCTACAGAAGCTAAAAATAAAATATGCATGTCTGAATTGTCTAAACCTCACAAATTCAATCCTTTTTTAGATTTCTGTAAAAAATTAAGAGGCTTCACCTAAGAAGAGTTGTTGACTTATGCCATAAATTAGAAGTGCTTAGACTTCCTCTAGAGCTTCTTGCTGTATGTGTTGGCAGGGATGTGGGAAGGTGCAGGATTGGAGGGGCAAGTTCTGGTTGCTGTGGGCTTTCTCACTTTGCAACCTGAAGCTTTTTTCAGCCCCAGAAATGCTTGGCTCTCCTTCAGCTCTTGATTTGCTTTAATTGTCTCATGAATGTTTTGGCCGGCAGTACAAGTGCTGAACTGTGCAGCCCTTCCCTACAATTTGAGGTACCACGAAAGCAAATGGCAAATCTGGGGTCACTCTGTGGGAACACAAAATTGCAGACTTCCAGTTTGACAGCTGATACAGAACTGGGATGGACAAGTAGCAGCATCCAGGCTGGAGTCTGCAGAAGCTGCTGTGTGAGAGATCTGCAGCAGAAGGAATTCAATATGCTGCCTTTCCCTTCTGGTTGCAGACTCACGTAAGTGAAACCTGTGCCATTGCTCTTCTTTTTATGCTTCCATCTGATCTTCCAAAAGCACATTATAGAAAGCTGACTGTAAACCTGAAGATGCAAAGGACATCCCTAGGGACCTCCTCTTCTGCCCTTAAAATTAATCCAGGGGTATGAGGAGATAAGGACATCAACCTGGTCCTGCCAGAACTGCTTCATGAACAGATCTTTGTTTCCACAAACATCAAACCATCATCTTTCACCCCTACACAGAGGGGTGGATCCAGAGGACCAGGTTTAAACTGGGATGAACATTTAAAACTCCAACACCCTGCTAAATCTCAGTGAGACTTACAGTGCATATGCCCAAAATTTTACCAGAGAAATGTATTTTAGGCAACTTCTGTTTGAAAACTTAATGGAAGTGTAGCTATTCTCCCCTGAGCGTCAGGAACAGATGACTAAGAAATGTTGCCAGTATCTGTCTTTCAGCGAGATTAGTGTTGGGTTTGTGTGGTATCCTATTTATAACTCTGACAAACAGCTCAACCAATCATTTCATACTTAATCATAGCTGTCTGCCCAGCTCCCTTCAGAGGAAAGCTTTTCAAAAACTATGTGCCAACACACTATGAACAAAAAGAAGCAAACCACAGTCAAGAAAAAAAAAAAGATCTTGCTCCCCAAACCAGCAACAGCTACACAGAAAGCAGGTCCTGGTAAATCATAAGGCGTAATTACAGCGTCATTATTCATGGGACTGCACAGCTATAGTTAGTCAGTGTTTCCACTGTAAACCCCTATTTTCATAGAGGTTTGCAGCTCAGCTGCAAGGAATTAGTCTGTGATGCAATTTGGCACTAGAAATTTTAGAGCAAGAATTTTTTTTTTTTAACCGTTTAAAGATCTTATTTTCTCCTCCCCCTTGCAATTCTCCTCTCACTTCTGAGGCTGTAGCAGTACTTATAAAAAAAGCAAAAAACACTTCTGTGTGCTGTTTGATGTCTGGTTTCTGTGTGTTCCTGTGTGGTTAATGGGGCCAAAAATACCATTTTAGCAGGGGCTTTCGAACAGTTCCTAGTTTGAGTCCCACAACAGTTACAAATCAACTTTCTTCTGGATGTATCCGTGAACATTCGTATCTACACTGCTAACTTACTGCATTAAGGAACCTTGACATCCTGAGCAAAACTGCATACCCATCTAATACCAAAGATGGGTTTACATTTCATGGGATAGAGCTGTAAGATTTCTTTACATCTTTTTGCTTTGAAAGAACATTTTCCAGGGATTATAAGAGATTACTTTTTGCTGGACTCAACCCTAAGCCCTGATCACCTGCCTGTTTCCTCCTTGCCTGACACTTCCATTAGGGCTCACATTTCAGCACGAACAAAAAGCATGGTGGGGATCACTAACAGGAATCATGAGGAAGGGAAAGGGACAGAAGAAACATCCCTGTGGGACATTTTATCCCAGAAAAAATTGAACAGAGCATTTCACAGTGTTTTCAGCCACTCAGGAAATACACACTGCTGCTTGCATCTGTAAGAACATCAGAGGAATGCATGTACTCTTTTCCAACTAGCTTTGGCTGAAGCATCCTAGGGGTTTAGCATGCCTGGGCATGAATGAGATTTGCTTTCACACATGCGGACCACACTCCAGAAAGGTACAGCAGCCTCTGGGCACCATGCCTGACTGTCACTGCATGCCACAAACAGCGTGAGAAGGAGCTGCCTCAAGTGCAGTCCCAGCTCAGAGTGGGGCAACAGCTACACAGCTTGAAAAAAACGAGTGCAAAACCATGAGCTGGAAGACTTACAAGCCTCAGTCTGCAACTGGATCACTGTGAATGGCCCAAGTGTTCATAGCGACATCTTTGGTGCACAGTTTCTAAAGAACAGAGTAGTTCTCTAAAGAACAGACTAGTTTATCCAGGCAATTTGATTTTCTGGTAGAACAGATGGCACCATTTAACATCACCATGCCTCAAACCCTGCTTTCCTGGACCATGATCTTGGCATAAAGGAAACTGGGCCACCTCTGAGCTTCTCACACCTTGTCAGGTTCACACCTTCCTTGGAGCTCCCCATCCCAGCACTAATGAGCTTCCCCTTGGACAGCTTGGCAGAGTGACAAGGATAAGAATGTTTGCAAGGTACCAGGCAGAATTCCTGAGGGCAGCTGCCTCCAAGCTCCCTGAAATCCTGATGCACTCTTCAGAGGACTGGAATAGCAACACCAGCTGTCTCTGCAGATACCCCACTACCTTGACCACTACGATTTGTGAAATTCTCCCTTTAGAATGAAAGTGCTTTATCTTTGCTGGAAATTGCAGCAAGCATGGTATTTATGTTGCAGGAAGGAGGAGCTGAACTCCTGCCATGTCTTAAAAACAGAACAAAGCAGACTTTCTACACATACTGCTTGAATCTGCTTTGGAAGGTGGTAGTTAGAAATTAAGAGGCAAACGAGCTCAGTAAGATTACTCATGTACATTCAATCATTTACAAGAATGTTAGCAAGGGCTGTGCTTCAGAGGGCTGGATCACACTTTCCTGCTGCAACCATTATTAACCTGACATAACATGTTCATGGAGTAAGAGATGATAACGATGCTGTAACTGGTCTCCCTAGAATATGGCTATGATTAGGGAATCTCTCACAGAAACTCTCACTCATTAAGCACTCAGCCAAATGCAGAAAGACGGCTGAAGGAAAAGCTCTGCAATTTCAGGAGTTTATAACTTGAGAAAGGACCATTCTCAACATTTTGGTTATTGGGTCTTTTTAGATTGAGTGTTGCTGAGAAGTAGCAGATTCACATTAAATGCAAACTGCATAGTTTTTTCTTTTTCCCCTGAATGTAAGCAATAGGTCTTTTACACCCACCTTAGAAGACATTATGGGCCAGTCAGTGAAAAGCACAACCTCTAAAATCTGAATTTCCTTCTCCTGATACTGTGAGCATGCTATTCTCACCCGGGAAAATCCATTCTGCTTCAAAGTGCATCAGGTCCCAGGTACTTAACTCAGTCTAAACTCAGTACCCAGTCAAAGCAGCAAGCTCTCCTTTTGATCCCTCTGTTCTCTTACTCACTGAGATGCTTTTGCTCTTCAATAATCACATCCTTTGTGCATCACGGCACAATAGTACTGTCATCAAATTTTTCTTTCTTGTCCTAAGAAAAAAGGGATCATCCCTGGAAGGTTTATCAAACCTGGAATTCAACTCCACTTCCAGATTCAGTTATGCCAGTGGGAAATGTTCTTGGCACTCCTAAAGATGTGACCTCCAGACATTCACCAGTCTGGCCACTATTTCCCTAAATGATGAATGTAATTCAAAAGCCCTTTCTCCTTTTGCAAGCAATTAGGGAAAATTTAATACCAGTCTGACCAGTAAGTGACAGTGACTGCCACCACAGTCAGTACATTTTTCAGCAATGTCTTGGAGAGTGCTTTCCCCTGACCCTGCCTTTGTGCTTCTTTCTGAGCTACTGACGTAAAACAAAGTGCCCGCATAGGAGCAGTCTTCCAGAGCAGAAGACTGCTCAGCAGAGCAATCACAATTCTATGCAGCTTGCTTGCCTCCCACCAGCTAACTCTGTGGCCTTTACTGACCAGTTCAGTAGGAAAACGGAGAGGATTTGATCCTCTGAGCACCCATGGAAGTAAATTGTGCAATTCTCTTGGTTTTGGTATTTACAATCAAGTCATGTTCCAGCCTCTAGGCTTACTCAGGGCACTGCTGAGGGACTGCTGCTCTCCTGCCATATGTGCTCCCACAGCTTGAATGCCAGTCACGGTGAGCCTCAGTGCACCTGCACTGGAGAAAATCCAAGTGGAAATCTCATGAGAACAGGTGTTCTCACTAGGGATGCTTAGAAACAGGCTGGGCAAACAGCTCTAAATAGACTCTACTAGTTGTTCTAGCTGCTGAAACCACGTGGTCTCATGACTTTTTCATTCTTCATTTCCCAGGATGTGATGATCTGCCCATCTCCCTGGTCAGGGTGTCAGGCAATGGTACAGATCATTGTTCATATGGGAACCAGGACAACAGACCTGTCAGTGTGTGAGAGTGACAGGAAACTGCACTTACTCAGCATTAGAAATAAGGAAGTGCAAGAAGATCTGCACCTTTAATTGCATCCTCACTCCCTGTGACAGCTGAAACCCCCTTAATTAATACACTTCATACACTGTCTATTTTTGATCTACTTCAAATTCCAACCATCAGCAGAGGATGTTTGTCCCATTCTTGCCGAGAGCCCCCTGGGATTTGTGATGCCCATCATTCAGCCTGCTGGAGCAGGAAGACAGCTGTGGATACCTCCCCCCTGTATGAAATATCCCCCTCCCCTCCTTTCTGAGTATGATTGGCTCACTCAGCTTCCTCAGCACTCCAGACTGCCCTCCTTCCCTTGGAATAAAGAGCTCCACTCTTCAATAAAACAAACTCAGTCTTCCATGTATCTTTCAGGCTCCATCTCTGAAATTCAGCCACAAGACTTCCCTGTTACATTTATGGAAGTACATGACTTATCTCCTGTAATCAATGGATGGTGAACATGTAATTCCACACATCCTCACACACATAGGCCTCATCAGCTGTGGCCCACACTGCACTCCTGCAGAAAGGACACCAGGTGGTGGACTAGCAGCTCAATTGTCACCTTTTCTTTTTCCTTGCCAGGCTGACACAGATTATCCATTCATTCCTTCTCTGACCCTTTCATCCCCATTCTTGGTTTCCCCCATTTGTGCTGAGTGAAAACACAGTGCTGGAGTGGCAGTGCAGCAGCTATGCTCCAAACTCCATGGATCCTGTGAGACAAAATTTTGTGTTTCCTCAAAGTTCTCATATCCCTTGCAGCACACTGCAATCACTTGGCTCATTGAGGACATGGAGGAATTATTCCTGATTCTATCCCAGCATGGCCTTCTACTGGCAACTGGCTCCTTCCCCTCTGCGCTAGAGAGTTCTGCATCTGCCTTAAGATAGTAGGGCACACAAGTAACAAAACCTGCACTTTGGTCAGCAGGGACACTGAACTACCAATTTCTGAAGCAGCATCTGATGGGACAAAAATGGGAATGGATCATATCTCCTTGCAGAGGAGCTGCTGTTAGAAATCCAGGTCCTTTCCAGTGTGATGCAGAACATCAGGCTGTTGGCCACCTGAGGCTGAAACTGCTCCCACTGAAGTTGATGTCAAAACTCCTGCTGCCTTCAAAGGCAGAGGGACTGGACCCCAGCAATTCCAGCTCTTGTAACCCACCTGTGTGCTTAACAGTAGGTTAACAATTGGGAAGAGCTCTCATCTTCTGAGCAGACGAGAGGTTTGTCCAAACACTGGCCAAGGTTTTTGCTCCATTACTTTAATCACAACCACTACACAGTGACTGCCCTTGTGTCAGGAGCTTCAATCAAGTGCTGCTTTTCAGAAGTGAAGCATGCTGCGAGTCAGATGCTTCACAGACACTGCTGGCCTGAATCAACAGCTCCTCCAAGGTGGACTTTGAAAGCTCTGTGCCAGATGGCCACCTAGCTCCTAGCTATGGCCTTCAGACTGTAAATGAAGGTACTGTCAAAAGACAAGCTTACTGCACAAGTCCTGAAACTACTCCAATTCCTTCTGCCTGCCAGAAGATGCAGACCTCTAAATGAATTATAGAGTTTGTTTTTTCCCAGTCTGACATATAATATTTCAATAAGGTGCCCAAGAGTCACAAACACCAGCCAGTGTATACTTCCTGAGGCAGCTGAAAGCTACCAACATTTCACATGAAAACAGGAACAGTAGAACAGTATCAGGGCAGGAAAACAATCTCAGGGCCTCATCACACTCTAAACATGGACAGGTTTCACTCTGTCCCTTATTTGTATTATCTGCTTCAATTCAGTTGCTGATTTGTGTTCAGAGAAGGCAGATAGAACAGCCTGCAATATAAGCAAAAGCGTTTCAGGACACTTTTCAGGACAGTTGTCATTTTTGAATATCCCCCTCTTTCCCCCTTCCCTGGGTGCTTCATAAAAAAACACTCAAACTCCCCAAGAAACCTACAACACTATTCCAGTTCTGATGGTTTTCTGTTGTCTTTGAAAAAGTCTCTACTATCCTCATATATTCATCTGACCCTGTGGAGAGCAGGAAAATCCATTTTCTCTAAAGCCCTGATGCAGCAGGCCAGGAAGCTCCTGAGCACAGGAGGTAGAAAGGCCAAGCCCAAAGAGCAGCTGCCTAACCAAGCTGTGACCCAACACAAAACCCAGCCTGGCTCCCCCTCCACTCAGGCTGCTCAGTGCTGTCCCTGCTCAGCTGCCTGGGGCTGGCATCAGCTGCTAAAGTCGAGGCTTTGCCTTATAAAGGAATGAATGCAGAGTGATCCTATGGAACAGACGGTGCAGAAGGGCACTCCAGTGATCACAATCCCTTGGGGCTTCAGCACCTACCATTAAATTCTGGAGACCTGCTGCTGGGAAACCTCTGTGCTGCACTGCTCAGGCAGACTTCCCTCTTCTCAGAAGCCTGCTCTCTCTTCCTCTGACTTCACTCATTCACACTCCTTTGCCATCACATCCTTTTCCCCCCTCTCATAAGTAAGCAGTGTGACAACTAAGAATTCTAACTGCCTGAATGCAATGGTGAGGTTGTGTGTTATAGTGGGAAGAAAGAAACACCATCAGCTGCAGTGCCATGGATTCACTGTCTCAGCTAGGTAGAGTGGGTATCCCTTCGGTGTCTCATTTTAAAGAAAACAAACTCCTCATAATAAAGCTCTCAGGATGTCAGAAAAAGAAACACTTAAAGAAGCAGCGTTTCTTCAAGTGTGTATTGCACTAAAGCTTACAATAATAATTTGTGCTTGTCTTCACAGAATCACTAAAGCAAAGGCACCGTTTCTCTGCGGATGAGCTGCAGACCTAAAGCTCAGCAGTGTTATGTGCCCTCAGCCCTAGGCAGCCTCAGGGAAGATCCTGAAGGGTCATGCTGCCTGTTGGTACCTGGTCACCACTGTCTCACCTGAGACAAATCATTCCAGTGAAGGACTTTGTCACTCTGCCCATCTTGAGCAGGCCTAGAAAAACGGCACAGCACAATGGTCAAGGGCCAGGATGAGAAAAAAAACACATCATGTGCTGTAAAACAGCTCATCCATAGAAGCCTACCACTGCCTTGGGCTGGGTGTCAGCACCCAGCCATCCACACACCCCACACTCCCACACACACAGGGAGCACAGGAGCACATCCACAGGAGCTTTGCTGGAGAACCCAGCAAAAACAAGCCCAGAAATTCAGATGCAAATGTCAAACCTGCTGTGCTGAGTGAGCATAAGGGAATGTGGAGCAGGCACAACCCTCAGCACTCCTGCATAACAAGCAACAAGTCTTTCCACAAGCAAAATGAAAATATCACTTCCCTGAGGAATGGGATATTAATTATAAGCCTACGCAGTTCTAGCAATGCCTGCTATGTTTATTTTGATCCTCACTACCACACACATTGCAGAGGCAATACCATCTTTCCTTGGAAGTATTAGACATTACAAACTTCATTTAAGAAAACAGATTTTGCCAGCAGGCCATCAGAAAGATAAGAAATAACCTGACTCCACTCCAGGCCATAACTGTTTCAGGATTTAGCCACCAAAAATACACCTTTTGTAGTCTGCTGGGGTTGGGAGATAGCATCTTCTTTAATCACCTCTGCTGAAGCCCTTCAGATGCTGCTTAACAGCTCCATTCAGTCCGGGAAAGCACAATTCTGGTCTGTCTGTCATTCCCAGTTGCAATTGCTATTTGTTTCCCTGAGCAGTAAAGAGTTGCTGTCAGCTAGGCTGAGTATGTTCTTTATACTAACTGATGAAAGTAAGATTGTGGGAGACTCTTACAAGAGCTTATAACCCTTGTCTTTGTCAGCAGCACAGCCATGGTTTTGCCTTTGGTTCAGGTCCCAGTCCATGAACCTCTGTGCCAATAAATTAAGCAGTATCTGCTGTTTATATCTCCCACTGATCACTGATATTTTCTCCCGCAGGACCTGACTAACACTCAGCCTTTTCAGCTCACATGCTTATCCCTTGTGTTTTTCAGTCATTGCAAATTTGGTTCACCATTACCTGAAGTGCAATCAATACCTGAGGGCTGGAGGCAGCCAAACCTTTGCTCACATTCACACCCTGGGGACCAGACCCCACAGAGCCCCAGTGGGGACCACGCTGCAGGGATGCCCACGTGGGCTCCTCTTGGCTTTGCCCGAAGTTTCTTGCCTCTGCTGTGGGAGGGATGTGTCCCCCTGAGAAGCAGTGTCTGCTGCTCCCCCCTTCCAAAGCATGCTCCAGACTGTGAAGGTGGATCTGTGAAAACTGGTCTCTTTGGATCCAGGACATCTATTCACTGCTACCAAGCAGCAGCTGAGTGGCCCTGAAATGTGGCAGCCCTTAAACCTGGCTCTTGAGGTCAGGGCAGGTGACTCGTGAGGGAAGCCCTCAGTCTGGGTATCCTCCTGTCCACTCTAGCCATTACTCCCCAGGGAGTTGAACTATCAAAATGATTCGATTAGTCTTTTCAAAAATGTTTTGTTATTTTGAGTGTCTAACTCCAGGCATCTTTAGGAGCCTAGCTTTCAAATAGCACTAAAATTTGCCTTCCAAAATTCAGTCTCTCTTGTTGTGAAGCAAGCAGGTTAAGGCAATGGAAGTAACTGTGAAAATCTGGTAGCAAATGGAGAGCATGTGCTACTCAGGAGCACCATCTTTCTGCACCTTTTCCCCCCCACATTTCCAATGTTTTGAATCCAGATGGATTTATTTTTAAATTCTCTTTCTGTTGAGCATGATGAGATAACCACAGAGGAAGAAAATGCTGACTATGTAAGTCACACCTGATACCACATCATCACATTAGGAACTACAGGGTCATACCTGATACCAGTGTGTGACTATCTAAGTCATGCATGTACCTCACAGAGCATGGAGGAGGCTACAAAGCACTTCAAACTGTGCCTGCAAGCCAGGACACACCAGGACAGTCAGCAGCAGAGAGAGGACAAAGATGATGCTCAGAACTGCACACCTCTGCCTTGCAAGGGTGCTGCAGCTCCTGGAGTGAGCAAAGGCTTTGGGTTTATATTTATTCAAAACGGCAGATGCTCCTCTGAATTGGGAGTGGAATCACCACGTGGAGCCTTTCTGAAAACACCAGGGAGCTAAATGGTATCTTTAAGGGCAGCAGTAGGTTTATAAGGATGCTGCTGTGACCAAATCACATGGCACTGAGCCGAGCAGCCAGACTTGCTTAGAAGGAGAGAACACCAAGCTACGGGATCAAAGGAACCCATCACATCCACCCCACAGAGACAAACCCAGCCAGCCAGAGTGTGCTTCCCAACCCACCCTCCCTCCCACTCCCTAGTCCACCCTGGTGGATGCTGCAAGCCCCCAGTGGCTTTTCTGCATCGTTTGGACAAGCTTGAAACTTTCCTCAAACAACTGCCAGGTCTCTGCAGTCCATCTCCCCTGCTCTTATCTGCTGACAGAGTGCAGGAGACAAAGGACAGAGCAGCGCCCTGCTGCAGGGCTGGCAAAAGCACCTGCCAGGAGCAGGGCTGGGTTTGATGTCCCCCATCACTCCTGTCACAGAGACACTCCTGTCTCTGTCTGCCACGCCATCAGAGCCGTGCCAGGAGGAAGGGCAGAGGAGACAGGGGTGGGAAACAGCCTGTCCAGCAGAGACAGCAGGAACAGCACTGCTGGCTGCCCAAGCACCCAGCCTGCTGCCTTCCTTGTACCCAGTGGAAATCTCATGGGAACAGGTGATGTCCTGGGGCAAACCCACAGAGCCAGGGCCAAGGTCCTCTGGTACAACCATGGCTGTTCTTGTCCAGCAGAAAGAGCTCTGCACCCAGCAATTCAGTTCTATGTCCCTGCTATCCTGTGCTATTGCTTAGTATTTTAATAGACAATCACAAGCTACAGTAGGCATTACAACACATTGCAAAGACTGTGCACACACAGTACAATGGCACACAGCTTGGTTTAAGTAGTCATAAACTCAGTAATCCTGACATTACAGCAGCTGCCTCCTGAACCCAGGTTGTTTCTAAGATATATACCATTGGCAATAAAATATACTCATGGTTTGTTCTAAGTTTCCTTTGGAGAAAAGGAGCAAAAGGATGCAGAAGGGATGGTTTGCTATTTCTGTATGGGTTTACCAGAAGAGCGCTGAGAGCAGATATCCACTGGACAAGGTTTCTTGTGTGTGACAGGCCTGCTGCATATCTAAATATTTTTATCAGTTATTTCCTTTGTCTGTATATGAAGTAAGAAATTTAATTTACATGTAAAAAGAGCATTTAAGTCAGTAACTGGACTTTTAACACAGTTGCACCTTCAACAACCCAAGAACAAGAGAAAAAGTAGTGCCTGAAAAACCCCATCTAAACCACCTAAGGCACTTCAGATTGAAGCATATGCTGCCTTTCCTACCACCTGCCTGCAGAAGCCACAGCATCCAAAATGCAATCTTGAGACTCACTTCATTTTTGTCTAGTTCTTTCCCCAAGACTCCTTGGTATATGCCAACAATATCGGGGTTTCTTTTCCACCTCCCATCCAAGGTCTGGACAGGGCTAGCTAGAACTGTTTGCTTGCAAAATTAGATGCAACCCAGGACAGACACTGAAGATCAAACACATCCCTTGTTTCCAGAGACACCGTGTGATGAGAATAAATCCTGCTCAGATGATCTGCCTGGCCGTTACCATCCAGCAGCACAAGCCTGAGAACACCCAGTAGAAAAACACCTTTTTGATTCATCACAATGGGAGGAAGTTCAAGAACCAACACTTCATCCTCCTCCTCCTCCCTGCCTTCAGCCTCCTGTTGTCTTCTGGGCTGACCATGGTGAGAATGGTTTCACAGACCCTATCAGCTGAACAGGCACAATGTGCAGCTAAGCCTGTGGATCTTCATGTTTCATCCAAACCAATAAAGAGGCAGGGAGTGAGACAGCCTGCCTGCTGAATTCCCAGTCCCAAATGCTCCCTGGGTACCAAAAGCTGTCATTTGCATTCCCCAGTTTCCAAGTGCTGAACATAGCTGATCATGCTGAGTACACCTCTGCCTTCCTCACCAGCTGTTTCATCTGCTGTTTGCAGCCTTACACTTCCTTTGTCCCACTGATTCGTGCTTCACGTGTGCACCAGCTGAAAAGCAATTAGAAACAGAGCTCCTTGACAGTGACTGTGGGTACTGCTGCCTGATTACTGCATAGCTCAGGGGAGGTGTGCATGTACATTTATATGCATGTCTGCGTGCATGCATGCAGCTGACACACACCTTCTTTCCCTAACTGGTACCTTGCCAATTCAGTCTAGGAGAGCTTCTGTTCTCCAGTACTGCCAATAAATACTAATTATTTAATATAGACTCAGCAGGCCTAGTGCAGTTACACTGCTCCCTGACTGGAACCAAGTGAACCTTTAGTTGAAGAAGGAAGAAAGAGAGAGGAAACCAGCTCATGCTCAGAGCTGCAGAGGGGTCAGCATCCTGTGTTGACAGCAACACTTGCTCATGTTGGCTGTAGCCTCAGTAAACCAGACTCTTGACACAGGCCACCTGCACATCTATTGTGCACAGTCATCTTCCACAGGAGAACTGTTCTTCAGGATCCACTGTTTCAATGAACCACAAGTTACAAATTGTTTTTGCTTAAATAAATCACAGAAGAGTTCCCTCCAAGGGCCACATTGCCGCAGTTACTCACGGGCTGTTACTCATTCACTGTTTCAACTCCACCAGGGCCCTGCTACTGGTGTCACTAAATGATCTCCATGAATGTGCAAGGAAGCCTAGTTCTTCCGAGTTTTCCGGAGGGAAAAATCCTTGTCAAACTCCATTACAGCCCAACAGCAGAGAAGACGCAGCAGGCAGCCTGGTAGCACAGGCTTGGATGTAGAAGGCTAAATGTTTCCATTTCCTAAATCCAGCTGTATGAGCCCCATGTCCTGCTGCTTTTTGCAACCAGCAAGCCTGACAGCCCAGCTTGAAGTCGGCAACTATCCTACAGTCCACAAGCTGGTGGCAAAGCTGAATCCTTGTTACACAGCTTTTCCTTGGGAATTTGGCATTCCTCTTTCAACACAGACAGTGCCATTCTGAGGGACTGCAACACCTCAGTATCTCATCACAGTCTGGACAGGACACAACCCTGCTAAACTGCAGGTCTTGTGCTCTGTATTTACCCCACCCAAAGAAGACAGCAGCTGATAGATAATTGTGATTGCTCCAGGCCACTAAATACTTCAGTGAAACCACTTTGTGCTTCACCATTTGCAAAACAACATCTGAGAAGTGACTTCTTTACTTTGCAAAACTACTGGTTAACATCAATTGAAACATAACGCACTGTCAGCCCAGAAGGAAAGATAATGGTGCCCTCCTTCTCAAGCACACTTTTCGTTGCACCTTCCACCCAGAAGCAGCAGATTGGCAGCTGGCACACCACTCACACTAGGGCAAAACACCCCCGCTTCCTTCCCAAAAGCCTGAGTTCTGCCATGACTCCCAC
Source organism: Sialia sialis (assembly GCA_009812075.1). Taxonomy (NCBI): domain Eukaryota; kingdom Metazoa; phylum Chordata; class Aves; order Passeriformes; family Turdidae; genus Sialia; species Sialia sialis. The sequence goes on from VRYO01000710.1 coordinate 2,049,537, forward strand.
CCCATGGCCTTCTTTCTGTTCACTCCTGGTGAGCAGAGTCCCTGGTTTCCATCATGCTTTTCCTGGCCTTTGCCTGTCTGCTCCACTCTGTGAGCTGACAGATTACTGAAGGCGACAAGAGCACAATTCTTGTACATATCAATATCCTGCCTGTTCCAGAGGATAAGCAGGCTGATCATGTGTGAGTCTCAGCTGAGAAGGAAGGTCAGCAGAGAGTCACTGGGTGTAGGAAGTCCAGCCACATCAGCCATGTGTTTGTTGTCGCTTTAAAAATTCATTCCTGTACTTGCTTCAAGGAACACCTGGTTTGATAAGACTTCTATTATATTTTTTTAATAACAGTGATAGTCAAGGATAGTCAGGTGAGTTGGGTTGAATTTGAGGCCTGAATCCAACCTTCAATTACGGTAACGAAAGCAACAGCCTGTGATTAATGGATGTAGCTCTGATTCAGTGAATTGGCTGCTGTAAGTCAGAGCAGTTGAACTGGGCCTCATTTGCTAATAGCTGGCATCCATTAATTACCCTCATTGCAGAGGAGTTTGTGTAAGGGCTGCTCAAATGCAGGAGCTGCACTGCTTCATCTTCTGCTGCCACAGACGTCCCCACAAGGGCTCTTCCTCCATGCTACTGCCAAGGAAGAACTTTGGATCTTCTTGCATGTATTGGAGGGACAAGGGACAGATGTGAAATGGTTTGGAAGGAGCTGGGCTACTGCCTGGTCCTTACAAGACTCGCTCCAAGGCACTTGCTACAGGTAGATCCTGGGAGGAGAGGCAGATGGGGAAATGCTCACTCCTCATTAGCAATTACTGCCAGCAGCCATCAGTGTAATGTGGGTTCTGGCTGCACGCTCATATGCATCTACAGAGCTGCTTTCTTAGCTCTGAGAAAGGTCTTTCCACCTATTAAAGAATTTACAGCCTCAATGGACACTACAGGAAAAGGGGAGGCAAAGGAAGCTCCGTGCAGATGTGGCACTGATGTGCTCAGGTTTGTGCAGCAAGTCTGCAACAGAACCAGAAGCTGCAAATACACCTCCTGCATCTCTTGTTTGCCCTTTAACCCCCAGGCTGTTCTGTCTGTCCCTGTGCTATGACTGACAGGCATGTAGCAGGAAAAGCCATCTGCATAGGCCCAGAAAACGCAGTATATCCAACTCCAGAATCTCAAAACTTCATCTTTATACAGAAGTTTTGTGATAGAAAAAGGTTCTGTGAATGTCAGCATTTCCATATTATCACCATCTGTACATAGATTGCCATGGCAGTGAGAATTTAAAAGATAAAAAAAAGGAAATTTAAAGATAAAAACTGGTTTAAAAGTTGACAGTCTTGAGGAGTTTTAGTGCCTTGCATCCCTCATCATTTTTCATTCATCTAATGTTCTCTTTTAAATACACTTGACAAACTCACTTGCTAGGAAGTGCTGTACCCAAGGATGCACTTCTGCCTGTCCCCACAGCATCACAGCCCAGGGAAGGGCCGTCTCCTGCACCCTGTGTTGCAGCACTGTGCAAAAACCACTCATGCACATCACACCCACCCAGGCAGGGCAGCTCCAGCAGAGCCCACAGTGCCCAGGTGCCAGAGGGTGTCACTGCACTCTGCTGGCAGGGTGGAGTCACCCTGCACAGGTACAACACCCAGGGCAAGCACAGGGCATTCTGCCTTCATTGAAGGGGATAAGCTTGGGGTCATGAAAAATGAGCCACTGCCTCAAAACCTTGCCTATGCACCCGGCATTGTCATTTTGCAGATTCAACCACCAGTAGCTTTTTTAGCATTTCCTTAGTCAGCTCCCCAAAGACAAAAGGCCAGGAATACAGCCAAGCAAGTAACATGATCATAGTAGTTATGGCAATAGCCACCTTCTAAAAACCATCCTGCACTCCTTCATGATAAGATAAAGAACCAGAAATTTGAAGCAGTGACTGCCTGACTTTGTCCTTTGTCCAAGGAAAACACTGACTCCTGCTATTTGGAAACATGAGTTGAGCAGATCTGCTGCAAGTCAAACTCTTAAAACAGAAACCCTCCTGCAAACTCAGTGTGGCTCCCCTGGCACAGGCCAATTTCTTCATTTCACTTCCACAGAAAAACCTTTCACCAGGGAGCAAACATGATATAAGCACAGGGCAGCCAGAGTGTGCCCCTGAAATGTCTCTGCTGCTCACAAACAGCTGCAGAGCCCAGCTGGGATGGCACACAGAGCCTGTCAGGCCATTCCTCTGAGCCTGGCAGGACAGGGGCTGTCACCACCTGAAGCTGGTGTAGGGTCTGTGCAGACTTCACTCGTGTTTTCAGTCCAGCTGAGGCCAAACAAGCATCTGTGCTCACACGTGCAGATCTGCACACATGCACCCACCAATGCCTCTGCTGGCTCCAAAACTGCAGGAGCCAAAGAAAACAAATCCAAATCCCCTGAGTGATAGAATCAGTCCCACAGCTCAGGACTATCTCCTGTTTCCAGGACTGCTCCTACAGACCAGAGAACAGGGGAGAACTGTGCTGTATTGATGCTGGAAGAGCAAAGCTCTCCTGCTTTACAAGAGGCCTCACGTTTGCCAGCAACACTGGCAGGTTTTGTTCGAAGATATTTTGGGACTTGTTCATACCTGAGCCAAACTGTTTCCTACACGCTTTTCTCTGTGTTTTTAGGTGACCTAGTACATTTGAGAGGTGTTTAATTTCAGAAGCTATCTGGATATATTTTGAGATTTTGACTATGCCTTTGAAAGAGTCCATTCTTGAATTCCCCCTTGATTTCAGGGAATGAAATGAATGACTCCTTGACCGCCCACTGTGCACCTCTGGCCTTTTGATGAGAAACCAAGAGACAAATGGCTCCATTTCTCCAGCACAAGAGAGGGACTCAAAGTGGTAGAATGAATAGCAAGTACCATACTCCTAACGATCAGAAATGATGTGGTGCAGGTAAGGAGAAATTGTAAAACAACAACAAGTAGTGGAATAAAAAAGGGAAAAATTGCTCATCATTTGCACTCCATCTGCCTTGAAAGGCAACAGTGTTTTATTTCCTTTGGTAGAGGAAGGTTTGCATAAAACATAAGCAAGGTTGTACAAACCCTTGGGGTTTAATTTGATTCTAGTTTATCTTTTGATCAGCACATCAAACAATTGTGCAGCATTTTCTCCTTCTGCCTCCCCTCCCAGTTTCTAAAAGCTGCCTGAAATATCTGTGTGCTGTCTCTCACCAGGGCAGCACAGAGCCTTCAAGGTAATGCCATTATGTTTAAAGAGAAGTCATTGCCAAAATAGACCAACACGGGGGCAGCCCTAATGCCTGCAAAGGGCTTTTAACAGTAGGTTAAACATGCCTTTCAGTTTTTTGAGTCTCTCTTGAGTGGAGAGGTTATTAGGGGGGAGAAGGCAAAAATTATTACCCACCCTAGAATTGCAAGAGGCCAACTTCTGCCATCTGCAGAAGCAGGGACCCATCACAACCAGACAGCAACCCAGGTGTGAAGAGCTGTGAGCTGTCCCCGCTGCCTGCAGACCAAAGCACCAGTGAAGTCTCATTCTGCTCACACCTTGGACTGCAGTCAGCATTGCTTCAGTGGCTACTTCAAAGCAGCAAAGTCTTTGACCTCTCAGTACCAGCAGCAATGCCAGCTGTGCCATCTGGGATAGGAAGTCCAGAAGGAAAGCACTCCATGCCACAAGAACTAAAGCCCCTGTGGGTAAGTGGCCATCTCAATGGTGTGACCACAGCACATGGCTTGTGACACACATGCCTGGACACACCTCACGGCTCCCAATAAAATAATGATGCAATAAGAAGAGAGGATTACCTCTTCTTACTCAATCTAGGAGCTGCACAGAACAGAAAACAAGCTTTCCAGGAGATTCCAGGGACAAAAAGCCAGGAAATGTGAGTGAGTGACCAAGGTCAGTCGGAGGTGTATCAGGTCAGTCTTGCTATAGCTGGGGCTAAAAGCAACCCAGAGTATACAGTTTCACATCTTTTTGTTGTTCTGCTGCTGAATCATATATGGCTTAAATTACCTCTTCTGTCATTGATGTTTGCTCCTCAGCCTCAGAGATCCACAATCTCCACATGCCACCCCTACGGACACACTTCACCTTCACCAAGTATTTCTTAAAAAACGCAACTGATCTTTAAACGTCATGCAACCCTATGCCCTGTAAGAGGCTTTATGTTTCCATTCCCATAACCCAAAGTGCTGTCTTACTTAAAGAGTGTCAGTGGATCCAATGAGTAGGCTGAAGCCCAGAACTCCCAACTTCCATGTGGGGCAGCAGCCTCAAGCCCTGACTCCCACTCTCTGCACTCACTTGTATGTCATAAAAGCTGAAGAGTGCTCCTGTTCTAAGGCTCTTGGCAAAGCCCTGAGCCCTGAGAGAGCCCTTTGCCGCAACCCCCATGAGCAGAACACGCTGGTGGCAGTTTCTGGGATGGGGTGCCATGGCACACTGAGCCCTGGGGCTGCAGGCAGGTGCTGCTCCCCTGGGCACTGCTGCACAGCCAGAGTCCTGCAGCTCAGGTGCTGAGCTGTCCCAGCAGGGCAGGAGCATCCCTCATCTCTTGGCTTTGCCAGGTTCTCAGGGCACCTTGTACAGACTTTGCTGTGGCTGTCACACAGAACATCAGAGCAGTGCAGCAAGCACAAGGCCCTGCAACACATAAAAGTTTGCTATGCTTTGTATTATATTCTGACACTGTAACGCTCTGATTTAGCTTTCCTGGCCTGGACATTGGCTTATTTTAGACATGCTTTGTTTCCTGTTTTCATTCTCTTCATACTTCTCATAGTCTGGTAAAAAACTCTAGGTTTGCTTTCAGCAACTTCTGTAGTTTGATTTAAAGGCTAACAAAGAGCTTGGTGCATATTTGACATTTGAGGATAATGGGAAAAAAAATCCTGCATTTTTATGGCCAGAAGGGGGCCACTGGATCATTTAATGTGACCACCTGTAAAGTACCATTTCCCCTGCTGAGCCCAGTAACTGCCTTCGACTCAATTAGAGCTTGAAGCATTGACAGTTCTGGTGTTCCATATAAAGACCAAGCACAACATAAAACAACTTCAGAATAGTAAAAAAAGTTCTGAGAGCCTCCTGGGTGTTCCTCACATATCACAAGGAACTTAAAATTTCCCCAACAGTCCCTGTAATGTTTTTTTATGCCCCAGTCACACTTTCTCTGAATAAAAGCAGACATTCTTCATTGACCCAAATAAGCTGCAGTAATCATAAAAAACTGATCTTCCTTGTGGGGTTTGCTGCTCCTGATATTTAAGGGATTTTCTTAGGAAAGTAATTTTTAAAACCTTTCTATGCTTGGCTACATAACCATTCACATCCTCCCAAGTTCTTAAACACAAGCTCAGCAACTCCACAAGGATGGCAAAATAAACTGAGGAGTTATGAAGACAGAGGCAGGACTCTTATCACTGCACTTATATTCTGATGATAATCCCTCTGCAAAGGCCACCTCTAGCTGCCTTCTATCAGTTCTCTTATCCCTGGTCAAGAAAAAAAAAAAAATCATCACAAATCAGCTCAACAAAATAAGCATGTTGCTGCATGCACCAAGCCACATAACATTCTTTCCTCACTTACAGAACTTAAGCTGGCTCAGAATTTCTTTTCATTTAGGAACCTGAGCCATGCGCTGTCCTACTGTTATTCCAGAATCAAAATCCCTGTCTCAGATGCCTCAATCCCCCTCCTTGCACTGACAAGGGGGCACTACAGCCTGGCAGTTCATTTTCAACACTTCTGCTCTGAGGTTGCTGTCAGGACATGGTTTGAAGGCCAACACAGGGACAAGAATTGCTCCAGTTTGTCCAACTTTGTGCCACCAAAACAGCTAAATAAGCCAGGAGGTACGTGAGGGAAAATGAGGAATGAGAGCAGAAGATGACAGAGGAACAAGAAAGCCAAAGCAGAAGGAAAGGTAGCCATGGCAGAAGGATGGGACTGAAACACCCCAAATATTTTGCAGTTAGTGCACTGTGAGCATTGCTTGGCTCTGCAGAGGCTACTGGAAGAACTCACCTGTCCAGAGAGGGGCACATCACCCACCCCTCTACCTGCCCAAAAATCCCAGCTCAGAACAGCACCAAGACTGCATTCAGCACCTTTCCAGCAGCAGGGCTTTTCCAGTATTAGAGGAAATTCACTCCCTGTCCCCTCATTCTGGCAAGGATCTACTGCTGTGCTGGGAAACCTTTTTGGAGGCTTCCTACCTAAACAAAGAGCATTCACACAGGTGTGAGTTACAAAGAGCAAATGTTTTCTTTGGGCATGTCTGTGATGCAAGTTGGCTTCAGAAGTGTAACAAAACCTTTTCTCCGTCCACTAAGCAACAGAAAAAAAATGAAAAGTGGGAGAAAAAGAAGGAAAACCTGCAGGAGTTTTCACTCACTCACTCTCCTGTCTTGCACAAACACGTCAGGAGACATACAGATCCCATAACCAGTAACACTTTGTCCTATGCTCTTTTGTTCTGTGGAAACAGCAATGCTTTTCTGCAGTAGAGGAAGTCCAGCACAGAGAACCCCTCTCATGACCTGCTGGATCTGTGCACCAGAGGGCTGACACTGAGCTGTATTCCATTTACTGGTGCAGGTTTTATACCTGCAGTAGCATGAGGCTGCCTTGATGAATTAAGAAGAAAGAGGCTACTCTTGACATTCCTGCAGTTCCCCTTGGAGCTGCTGAGGTCACCTCCAAAGAGTCCATCCTGCATGGATGATGCTGTCCATGGCATGCATCACTGCTCCAAATGTCAGGGATTTTAAAGCCCTTACTGAGGTAGCAAAAATGTAAGCCAGCCACGTTTGTACTGTCCAACAAAGCCCTTTTGCTTGCTTAGAGCCACCAGGATGCACAAAATCATTTTCCTCCTAAAAACTGTGTTACCACAGGAAGCTCATACCATAAACTCTCCTACCCAGACTAAAACATCACAACATTCTGTGCTCGAGACCATAGCATAAAGCAGCAGTCACCTCTGACCCCACAACCATTTGGAAGAGTTAAACTCTGTTATAAATCCTCATTTATATGCCAAGTGAGTACAGTCATGGAACAAGGGATTAGATCTAGCACTCACATGTAAAAGCCCATAAAAGAGGGGGAAATATGTCATTAACATTTATTCTACAAACAGGCAGACTGGAAAAAAAGGCACATTTCTCATTTCTACAGTATGGCTTGCAAAACTGGAGAATGATATCAAAGCTCACACATCACACTGGAAATCAAAATCTCTGTTTAGATGCTTGATACTAATTCAGCTCTGCCTTGCTGAGTTAAAGGTCAAATATAGATCTGAAATCTTGTTTAAGCTTCTTATTGCTTTAATAACAAGCACTGAATTACTTGAGGGTTTTCTTAACACTGAAACTGTTCTGAACATATTTCAGCCAAAGATATTATTTCCACTATATTGTTACACCAGTTTCTAACTGAGAGGTAAATTCAAATGACATGCAAAATCAAAGCAGATTGGGCAGAGAAGATTCCCAATGCCCCCTTGGTAACTGGTCAGAGTTAAAGAAAGGCAGGAAATTAATTTATTGGGAAAAAACTTTTAAGACCATAAACAACCATCCTTTTTATTTGCTTACAGTGTTTACCAGGAAAGCGACAGCATTGTTCATCCCAGCAGTCAGAAACGGCTCCTCTTGCACTGCAGGTAAACACTGGCACGTATTTTGACTGATATCTTAATTAAATTGTTTAATTAAGCAATAAGAACTGCAAGCATACATCATTCATGCACCCATCCATAGGTGCAATGTTTGTCATGAGGACAAGCATCCCCCCAGCCGAGGACACAAGAGTTTCACATCAAACAGAAGTGGATTCTGGCACATCTGCTCTCTCATCTGCCCAGCCTCCACAAAGGGAGCGAGAAAGGAGAGCTGAGCTCAGCACAGCCCCTCTCACATGCAGGTAGATGTGCAAGAGCTGAGGATCCATCATGCAGAGCCACAGGAACATGGGCCAGCCTTACAGAGAAAGGGTCTCACAAGGAAATTGTTCTGCTTGCTGCAGGCAAGGTGGGATGTGACCCACCTGCAGCCTGTGTGACAAACTCCACATCCACCGAACTGCAGGAATGGTCTGGGTCAAAGCCAGATGTTGATCTGAGCAGCTGTTTGAGACAGAAGGTGCTGTACAGGAGTGTCCAGGATGTCTGTGGGATCCCCAGCATCGTGTGCTGATGGCTCTCCAAGGGTGGGTCAAAAGCAAAGGGAACATTTGAAGAACCAGGTTCATTTTGCTCTTGATGGGTCCCTGCCATACAGGAGGTATCATGAGATCCCAGCGATCAGACAGTGACATAACTCTACACCTTATAACCTCAAAAGGTCAAGGGAAATCTAACACTTTGCTCTCCTTGTGTCAGTGCACTGTAGTGACTTTTGGCAGGGAAAATGGTGGGCATAATCTGACTGCCAGTGATATCAACAGGAGTTTTATCTGTTGGATAAGTCTGTGATCACACCCATTCTTCCTTTTGGCTACACTTCTGCTGAGGAGGACATTCTTCAGAATAATGAAACATATAAAAACAACAAAGCAACAATTCCAGAAAGTTATGAGAGATATAAATTCTTGTCAAGATGAGCACGGGACATGAGCTATATCCAGGCTGCTGTGCAACTACCAACCTCTCCCTTCCAAGATGTGGGCATGACTTGACACCTACCAGAATTTTCTGAGAAGATATCAGTGTTTGTTTAGGTTTTTAACTTTATTTGGTCAGTCAGCTCTACCTTTTAATTATGTCTGTCCTTGATTGCACTGACAAATGGCTGGATGCTCAGACATATTTATTGTTCCATAATAAAATAAACCCTGCTTAATACCAACAAAATACCAACAGGGTTTATTAGAGGCAGGAGGAATTGTCCACTGTATTAATTAGTTTCATTTATCATTTAAAGCTGTGTTTAATAGTGGATAAAATTAAGTAAATTTTCTCAATTATATGAAGTGCATATGGTGAGCTGAATTGTGTATTGTACAATTACACATAGCTTTGGGATTCAGAGAACAGCTCTGTACCACAAAACTCTCAGCAGTGAGGAGCCTGGGGCTAATATTAGTGAAATGACTTACATAACTCACTCTTTTATTAATATGAAAGCAGACTATGATTAAAAGCTGGAAACTGGAGAAAGGGACTATCTGGACCAGCTCACCAGACTAATTCTACTTATTAAATTCCAAAAAATACTCCAGGATATACAGGTTAAGAAAGGAGGTGTTTTAGAACATTTAGATGCACCATGTTTCCACCCAGCCTGTGCTTGGCACGCTCTGTACATACCGTGTGTCCATATGAGTTTGAGCAACAGTTGGTTTTATTGCCCTATCCTCAGAAAACTAAGGAAAGAGAAAACAAGTACAAACATTAAAAGGCTGGATGAGGGCTGCTGATTCAAGTGTGCAGCCAAACTGCAAGCACAGGGCCCAGCCTGCCTAAAGCAGAGATGCACAGGCTGAGCTGTGTCCTGAGCAGCCCAAACACCTTTCCAGAGCCACTGCACCTCCACCTGCACACAGCCCAGCACCTCCGCTGCACCTGGAACACGGGTGAGGGCAGGTGGCTGTCCCAGCAAATTACACACTGCTCGTCTGCATACAGGTTATCTGAATGATTTTCTTCTGCAAGATGCATGTGCTTAATAGACTTGTCTTCTGTCCAATCCTGTCTGTGGCAGCTGGAATTTTCCAGCTAACAGCTCACCATAGCAAAAATGAGAATACGCGTTCATGGGAACCTCAACTCCCTCCTTAGTCTGCAACTAATTTCCTTTAGCTCCTACTGAAAGGTCTGCTTGTTTTTTCTCAGGCTTTCCCCACGGAATGCAATGAGAATTTAACAGGGCTTTTGCAACAGATGTTTGGGGAATCTGGTATTTAGTCTACGACAACTGCTTTGTAAAACTGTCCCTTACTTTTGCATAAGCCACTTTATAAACCCAAATAAATAAAACTGTTCCAAAGCAGCCCTTGCTGACTCTGTTAGCACTACTGCTGCTGCACTACAGGCTGTAACTTGAGCTTGTAGAAAGCCAACTAGTGAGCTTTCCACGTGGTACAAAGTGGCATCATATAATTAGATGAAAATTATATCCACTGTGATAGCTGTGATCTTCCCAGGAGAGCACTGAAGACCGTCTGTTGACAGAGAAAGGTGGTACCAGATCAATATCCCTTCCTCCTGCAGAAAAAGAAAATCTCATGCTAGAACTAGCAAGCTGCCACCTCCCACCAGGACATCTGCTCACTCAGCACCTCACCAAGCTCCCCACCTGCAAAACTCCACAGAACTTACAGGGAAATCTGTCTGTCTGGGAAGCACTCGACTTCCTCCAAAACTGGTTCCAGCACCATTCATCTTAACAAGATGATTTATTTTGACAGCATGAATTAAACATTAAAGCCATTCATATGGCTGGACACACCTCAGGGGACTTTGCTCCAGGGCCACAGGAAGGGCCATTCCCACAGCAGTTCTGGACTGACAGGAAGCCCTCAGTGTCTCAGGAGATTTTGGAAATCCAGGCACTGAAATGGGGTTCCAGCATGAGCACGTGTCATCGTACACATGGAAAGAGCAAACAGAAAGTTTGCAGTAATTAACACAAAGTTAATTTCTCTGCAGGGTCCTCAGAGCTTCAGAAATTAACAGTGGAGTGTTTTGAGTGCAAAATTCTAAAATCAGAGTCATACCAAGGGGTGTACAGATTTCTGGAAGCTGCCCTTCTGAAACTGAGAAAAATACCACAATTTGGGTTGAATGAGCCACATTTGGGTTCTTCTGTTTGAAGATTTCTATATACTCATTATGTCAAAGTTGCTGCAAGCTTTTTCACTGCAGTGTTAAGAAAGGCTTCAAGTCATACAGGATCTGGATTTTGAACTTCTGACTTTGCTTATCCTCCCAGAGTCAAACTCTGGCCTCACTGTGTTAATGCCAGCAGCAATGATGACAATTTTACTGACCCCTTTGGGGAAAACAATACAGGAGATATCAGAAAACTGTGCTTGAAAAAACAAGATCCTCAAGACTTCATATAAAGCTGAAATATGCTTTAACTGTTTTACAATCAGTGCTGTGAGAAGGGAATTCTGATAGGATATTTTGAATAATACAAATATCCATCAGTCCTTTAGGACAGCATTCATCAGGTTTGGCATTATGTCAGCTGCAGTCTGCATCATTCCCCTTCAGTGCCTCCAGCCCCCACAAAGCAGTACTCCTTCAGCCTGGAAGTTAGCCTGACAAAACCAGGAACAGGAAAGAAAATCAGGTAATGATGCTATGGCTGTACCATGGTGGAGTTACCTGGCAGGAAGAAGGGGAAAGTATTGCTCATTAAAACCAGGTTCCACATTCAATTTCAGACTTTCTGAAACACCACTGAAAAAATGAACGATTCTGTGAGCCCTAAGGATGAGCAATACTTCAGGCATGAACTTAATATTCATTTATCTCACGGACAAACAGGCAGCTCCCCATCCACATGAGTTCTCCCACCTCCTGTATGACAAGGCACATTGCCCACCCGGTGTAACAAACCTTACAGCACGCTGCTGAGCAAGCCCCTGGTGAAGGCTTCACCTCCTGGAGGCTGCCAGGAGGGAATCAAAGCAGCCAGGGAGACATTCAAAGCATCATTAGCCAGCATGTGTGCAGTGCTCTGCCCCTGCCAGCTCCCAGCAGCCAGAAAAGGTGGAGACACAGCAGTTTTATTGTCTTATCTTCTATCGTGCTGTCCAATGAACACCTTTAAATGCCGGCTCTTCTTACCTTACCTAGAGACAAACTCAGACTGTAACATCACACCTCTGACCACTGAAGCATGCTCTCCCTCTCTTTAACAAGAACATTGGGATATTTCAGGAGGGCTTTCACTAGCATGGTAGATACATCTATTTTTCACTTAAAAACAACTTAAATCACATTTAGGAGAAAAAGGAAATTCATTAAAACGTATTCTGATCTTGCTGAATGTTTTAATCAAGTCTCCTGCAACTCATGTTGCCTTTTACTAGCACACAGACAGGTTTAACAAATTCTTGAGAATCACTGTAAAAAGAAAGCCATAACTCAAAACTTAACAGGTTCCAGGGACCAGGGACACAGCCCCTGAAGTCACTGCAGAAGGCAGAGATCGTTTTCTAACCACTCACAAGCTTTGTCCAAAGCTAACAGCTATTCCCAAAGTGACAACTGCTGCTCCACACAATGTCCCCTGCAGCAGGAGGGCACCAGGAATCTGCACAAAACCCAAGATAAAGGCAGTAACACAAACAGTGGCTGCCTGTTTTCACTGCTGGAAAAAGGAGAACAAGCAGCTCACTTAGTCTCCCACTGCCCTCGGAGATGGAAAGACCTCTAATCTGCTGGGGAGCCAGCCAGAGAGACTGGGCTCCAGAAGCAAGGCTTTGTGGAAACTGCAAATGCTCTTTCCATATGAAACACAGAGGGATTAAAATATGCAGAACTACAAGGAAGAAAATTGCCCCTTCTGCCAACAGCAGCTCAGCCCTTCAGCTACCAAACTTTCTCCAAGAAACCTGTGCTGTGTTTGCCCAAGACTGTATTTGCCCATGTCCTCCTGAGTCACTGCTCCCCTCCTCAGCACGGCACAGCAATGAACACACAGACATCTGCTCCTTTGGCCTTGAACCACTACAGCAGAATCTGCTGCAAACCTGAGGCTGGCACACAGAGAGGACAACGGAGGAAACACCAACACAACATCCCTGCACTGGGTAGGCACGGCTTTGCCTTGGATGCAACATGCACCAGCAAGGCATGCTGAGAAGAAATATGGCCAAGAGAGGGATGTGGCTTCTCTCACATCCTCCTGCAGGACATGGTGTGTCTTAGTGCTCGTGTGGGAGCCCCTCTTCAGACAGGGCACATCCAGTTCGCTCCTGCAGGCTGGGACATGGCAGCTCCAGGCTGGAGTTACACATGTGAGCAGGAAGGACCCAAAGAAGTGCAGAGGCTCCTCACAGCTTGGCAAGGAGCCCGCTGCTTCCTCCAGAAAACCACCACAAGCCTTCCAGCTGGGTTTGTTTCACAGCAAAGGGCTCCGTTACAAAGCGGTGTGGGAGAAAGCTGGAATAAATGCCCCCAAGGCTGCTGTGAAGAGCACACTTCAGAGCAGCTGCTCTCTCTGTTATCTAATCTTAATTTGAATTGGGATTTTTCCCCTGTGTTGCCCGGGGTACTCAGATCCTCTGTGCACGTGCTCCTCCTGGGACAGACAGCCACAACCTGCCCGCACACGCTGCTGGCCCTGCAGCCCGCGCTGGGGGCAGGAGGAGAGCAGGCATCACACTCACACTGCCCCGACAGACATTCCCTTTAATGCCACCCCTTCATCTGCTAAATGTCTCCAAATTGCCAACTCCCTCGGGGATTCTAAATATTAAATGAAAAAAGGTTATTACAACATGCCCAGCAACAGAAATTGGGGTGAGGCTGGCGGTCACAGACAGCCTGGGCCAGAGTTAATTAATACATGCTCACTCCCATTTCTTTCCCTGTTTTGATAAAGGGCAATTTATAGCTGGCATGACTGTCACAATGCCCCCTGACCCTCAGTCTAATTATAAAACATAATGTGGAAGTGCAAATGCAAGATCCTAGGGAAAGAAATCCTGGTCTTCTGCAATTTTTATTTTTTCCCATTCCAGCTTTCTTTTTCCCAGAGTATAACTGTGGCTCCGAGTGCAGGATAAGCCCAGAATGTTAATGTGTGTTTATTTAGAGACTTCTCTAATGTGTTTGTGTTGTGTGTTTCTAGAGCTACAGACCAAAACAGGCAAGGTAACAGCTACCAACACAGAGCAAATTCCCAGAGGGGAAGACAAGAAGGGTTAGTTGCTGAATGGATCTTAGTCAGGAGAGAAGTGGAGCTGTTTTAATTGTTCATCAATCAATTAACGGCACTCTCAAATGTCTAATTAGGCAGACAACTGGAATTAAACAAAGGGCATCTCTGAAATGCCAGCCCTCTTAAGGAAAGCACTTCTTATGTTCAAGTGAGTACTTGATTAAGGTGTGCTTGTGTGGAAAGACGTGCAGGAAAATCCCCAACCGAGTGATTAGCATGTCTCCCTGGTGAGGCTCTGAAAAATCAATCTTTGGGTGCTGCAGCTTCACCTTCACACCCAAGCAAGTGCCTGAGCTGGGGGGCAAAGCACAGAACAAACCAGCCCTGTTTAGGCTGAGGGAACGGTGACACAGACCATGGACATGGGCACCTCGAGGGTGGCAGTGCCAGCACAGCAGGTTTGATGTGAGCCTGCATCAGGCTTAGAAAACAGCAGCAGCAGCTCCTGAGGATTTGCTGCTCTTCTGAGGAAAAAGCCAAGGCAGGGAATGAGCTCTGCAGATAGGGCAGAACCTCCCATGCCCCTCCATGGGCAGGTGAATCACCCAGCACAATCTGGGGGATGTACAGTAATTTCACGATTATAGGCCGCACCTTTTTCCTTGAAGAACCCAGCCTACCCCAGTAGTCTGGCTTATATTCAGGTGCGGCTTATCTATGGACAAATCCCAATGAAATGCCAACCCTGAAGTGAGAGCCAGCCGGGGAGGGCGCCTGGGGCTGCCTTTAAAGGCTTCACTGGTCTATGAAAACTGTTTGCAACTTGAGCACCTGACACCAAACCCAGCTGGCAGCAATTCTGTTACTAATTTGTTACTTTATTACACATGGATCCTCGCTTAAAAAAAAAAAAAGGTGTGGCTTATATTCAGGTGTGGCTTATATATGGACAAATCCCGTGGTCTACCCGGCTACCGGGAGGTGCGGCTTATAATCGTGAAATTACTGTACATCCTGCTGAATCCACTGCTGGCACATCTGCAGAGAGGGGCAGTGAGAGCACTCTGGCAGTGGAACAAGGATGGCACTGAAATCCTGTGATCACTGATGGCACCCAGCTCCACGGGACCCAATGCAAACACAAACAAGGCAACATGAAGATGCTGCCACCATGGATTCCCTGTACACCAGGGACTCCACAGCCCCTCAGTGAAACCTCACAATAAAACCAAGCAGCAGCAGGAGATTCAGCATGCAGCAGAAAAGATTCCAAATGGATCCTGTTGTTCTTCTGCGCTCCCAGCAATCGAGAAGCTTCCACAAAAGCTCCACAGCTGGCTGTTCACACTGCATCACACAGCACATGCTGTGGGGCTGTGCTGCAGCTGTCTAATTTCATTTCCACAGCTGTGTCCAAATACTTGCAACAAAAAAATCAAAATTAAAAAATCACAAGAGATAAGAAAAGAATGTCCAGAACTCCTCTGGAAATCTTCTTCTGCTAAGGGCTGAGGTGGTTCCTGTACGGTAGAGTTATTCACAAAATCTGGTCAAGAAAAAAGACCCAAAGCTCTCCTTCAAGAAGACGAGAAAAAGCAAGAGTTCAGTTGGTCTCATCTGGCACATTTACTTACAGAAGGAACTCCTGAGCCTCTCTCCATCAGGATAGAAGGTCCCTAAAAATAACCCAGTGAAAGCTGATAGAGCCATCCTAAAAATCTCACTTGTGGGTTTAGTCCTGAAGTGATACTTTGATACCAACTTTGGCCTTAAGCCGAACTTACTAGCACATACCAGTCTAGGGAGATCCCTTTTCTTTCATCTTTATAGTTTGTTGGGTTTTTTTTTTTTTCACTCTGGCAGATACTGTGTCTCCTTGTCTGCTTCTCCAGTTGTCCCAACATCACAAATTACCATCAAAACTCTGTGTACTTGCTTTCCAAACGTGTAAGGTGATAAAATAACAAGTGCTTAGTTTGCAGCAAGGGAGCTGTGATATTAGGATTTATATTTCTGACCAGAGTCTATCCCTTGAAAACAAACCCAAACAAACCAAACCATAAGAAAGAAATTTTTAAAAAATCCCAGAAGCCACCTCCCTTGATTAGATGCTCTTGCAATGGGTATCTAAGTGAAGAACAAATCTTGCAAGCTTACAGCAGTAAAAATTATCTAAATCAAAGCAGACAAGCCTGAAGTGTGACACATTTCTTGTTTTTCTTAAATGTTTTCTGCAAATTCCAATAATCGTTTATTCTGCTGCTTCTGTAAATAAGTACTCTCACAAACTGAAAAAAATAAAAGGAAAAAACCCAGTCATGGTAGCAGCTCCAGCACTGCCTTGGAGTTCAGCTTCAGCAAACTTATATTGGCATGCTGCAATAGTGATAAAGTTTTTTAATATGTTTTTTGAAGTTCTACATTTCAAAGTCTTGATAAAAAGAAGCCTAGATGGTACAAAATCGTATCTGAATAAGAAGAAATCAAGGCAACTCTTCCACAAAGGAAATTACTATCAAAATTGATGCTTCCTGCCATGTTGAAATTCCAATAAGCATTTATCTCAGCAATCCTTGGCAGCCTCTGACATTTCTATTATTGGGGCTGACTGGGTTCATCCTACTCTTATGAGAATAACTAGTGGGAGATCCCAGGGGATGGGAATTGCTGCAATACAGGCACATCACTCACCAATCTGAAGCAGTGAGGAAGGTGGTTTTCCCCAGGTGTGATGCCAAAGGGCAGTGGGAAGAGAGGCCAGGGTCAGCAGCTGGATCTCCCCTGGCTTGCAGCGAGCTTGGGGTGGTGCTGCCTCATGTCCTGAGCCAGGCAGTGCAATGGGGATGGGGTTCAGGCTTCTGGGGACCACGGAAGGCACCTGCTCCTGCAAGGGGTCCCTGTCCACTGCCCAGCCCATCTCCAGGTGATCCACCAGCAGGGAGGCATCAGCTTGGCCAGGAATGGCCCCAAGGAGTCAATCATACCTGTGCCAGATGTGGTGCACAGCCACCTCTGCCTGGTGCTGCTGGGGACTGCTCCAGCTTACAGGCAAGCCTGGCTGAAAGTGGACAAGAACACAATGGGGCTACATGGAAAAGCAAAAACCAGAAGTGCAAAATAAAGCAAGGCAGTGTGGGCATCCCAAGGGAAAGAAGGCCCCCTAAGTGAAGCTTGTGCTGGACAAACTGCTCTAGAAAATGAATTCATGGATGTGCACTTATCTGGGGGCTGCTCTTGCCATGGTAAGGAGACAGTTCTGTGCCATGCTGAGCCCAGTGCCACCACAAGGGGAAATTCCCTGTGGCCAAAGGAACTCCCTGTCCAGAGGAGTGTGAGAGAGCTCTCCCTTGCTCCTCCTGCAGCTCCAGCTCTGGAACAGGCTGGTGTCCTGCTGCTGCCATGCACCATGCAACACTGCCTGAGCAGCACCAGTGCCAGAACCTGCCCTTCCTGCCTGAGAACCAAGTCCCTTGGTTAAATGTTATTTCTGTGACTCCTTCCTTGCAGATGTACAGACAACGCTTTTGAGAAATCAAGAGAAATTGGTCTAGAGCCTTCCATCATACATTTGTTCTTTCAGAAACAGACAGCCTAATTCTCTTAATTTTTTATTTTATTTTATTATTTTTTTTTGGGTGTATTTTTGTTTTAAATTTAAGCTCTTCCAGTTCCTAAAATTAGTGGTCAATTTGTCCTCATAGCCCACAGCAGTACTGCCAGCAAACCCAGAGAAAGAGGGCTTGAGGCTTGCACATGTGTTCAGATTCAGAAAGCCAACCAAAAGAAACAAGCAGTGTCGTAAATTCTTGGCTATTTGGAAATTATTTTCTGAAATAACTACGAAGGAAGGATCTCTCCAAGTAAGTGGCACTGCTGTACTAGATACCATCATACCTCACTACTGACAGCTTATCCATTCTCACCCTGTTGATCCAGGCAGTTCCAGAAACCCCAGAAAGCCCCATGGAAGAGCAGGCTGGGAACAGAGATCAGATGCTATGGATTATACATGGAAGAGAGAAGGAGAACTCGTAGGGAGCCTGGTAACCAGCAGGACTAATGATGACATCCCTGTCTTCAGGTTATGCCTGATGTGGTAACAGCATTTCTGTTCCAAAGGTACCCCAGAGGGCAGAGCAGCTCTGACAGGAGGCACCAGCCTGGACTAAATCCTCGCTGCTGCCTAGCCACATTCCTGCTGCAATGTCCAGCAAGGCTGTGATGCCTCTCTGGGACTACTTAAAAACAGAGGCTAGACAAAATTAAGAGAATAAAAAGCAGTTATATTTACTGAAGGGCCTTCAGGTACATTTCAGGCATAAAAAAACCCCAGGGGCTACAGCTAAAAAATGGATGATGGGTCACAGGTTTTCACACTTTTGTAAGTTTGGTCCATTTGCATATTGGGGGTTAATCCTCCAATTACAGCTTCAGGTAATGAAGTAATTTACCCCAGGTTTGCTCCCCCACTTTTGTTTCCATTTCTCAGGGCCTGAGACAGTGAGATGTCCTTGATTGCCAGGCCTGGAGAGGAATTGCTTTGTCTGAGCAAAATGGGAAAGCAGCAGCTCACACTGTATGTGGAGTTTAGAGAATTGCAGATTACAAATACATGAAAAATAGAAAAGCTAAAATCCCAAGGTATCAGCTGAGCAGGGGAGCACAGCCTGCTGCCATTTGTACAGAGAGCAGTCTGAGAGCACTCAGGGAAGCAGAAGCCCGTCCTGATAACACCTGGGTGCTCCATGTGAGATAAAATGCCAGGAGCTCTGATAAAGGGGCTGTGGAGGGGCACTGTGTACCTGTGGTGCTGTTCACATGGGCCTGGGCCAGCTACACACTCACACAACTGTGTCCCCAAACAGCCCCGAGGGGATGGGCAGGGTCACAGTGAAGGCAAGGGATCA